>OZ007555.1:161020927-161620927 GCA_963931855.1 Philhelius festivus
TCGTACTAATTCAAGTTAGTTGTTTTCGAAGGTTCTGGTCTTGGAATGTTCTAGATGGTTGGAATAAGGGGAAATACATTTGATATTGGAAAAGAGCTTTTTGTTTCTTCCATAAATTAGAAATGCAATTTTCTAACAGATGGCGCTGTAGAAGTATTAAACTCTGTTCGCAACAATATCTTTGCTTTAGTTCCAATACATCGTTACCAAGAAAATAGCGAATTTTTGCTTTCGATGCAGTTTCATAGTAAGACATATTCCGGGTCTGATAAAAAGAGTCCCGTTATTCCCGTGAAAATACAGGGTGGGTCAAAAGTTTCTTCTTAATTTGAAAAAAATCATAACTCATCTGTTTTTTTTGTTTTTTTTTTTATTTTCTTATAAGACAAACTTGTGAGATTTACTAAAATGAACTACAGCGCTTTAGAGAGGACCAAACTAATTGAATTTTATTTTGAAAATAATCACTCGATTATTTTAACCAAAAGAGCTTATCGGCGTACTTTTAATGTGAGAAATCCACCCTCTGCGCACATGATTACGCCACTGGGGCGGTTTAATTTCGTCAACAAGGAGCTGTATTTGATCTTCCTCGATCTGGACGACCTTGGACTGCCTGAACTGAAGCGAATGTGTAACGCATTCTTGCAAGTGTTGTGAAGAGTCCAGAAACATCGACATAAAAGCGCTCTGGTCAACTCGGTGTGTCTCGCAGTTCATTGACATGAGTTTTAAGAACCGAATTGCAGCTGTTTCCATACAAAGTTCAATTTGGGTAAGAATTAAAACCAGGAGAAGATCGTCAAGAACGTGTTGCTTACGCAGTTCGCTTACAAGAAGTGGCAAAGTAGCAAAATGATTTTATTCATCATTTCATAATGAGTGATGAAGCTCATTTCCACTTAATAATAATAAGTTTAAACAAGCTAGAAAGACCTGCAATGATCATATTCGACAGACCAAGTTCTTACATGACCAACAAATTAGGCAAAAAATACTACAATGTCCCAAGGGTAGTAAAAATTTCTGGTCATTTGTAAAAAACATTCGAAATACTACTTCGTCCTCGATCCCAACGCTCGTTATCAATGACACTCCCTATGTCAGCTCTATTGATAAACCCAATTTGCTTGCAGCACACTTTGCTGCTAATTCGACGCTGCCAGAGAGTGTTATGACTCTTCCTGTACTTGAGAACACATATTTTTCCATGGGACGAATCTTCTTTCGTACTCGTACAGTTGCAAGAGTCCTGAAAGATCTTGACATACACAAATCCGCTGGCCCGGATAGTATCCCTGCTATTGTTCTGAAGAGGTGTTCTTCGACGCTGGCAAAACCACTGCGTAAGCTTTTCTATCTGTCCTATTCCTCTGGACTCTTTCCGAGTAGGTGGAAAACAGCATTTGTCCAGCCTGTCCCTAAAAAAGGTGAATGTTCTTCCCCCTTTAACTATCGTCCAATTGCACTTACGTCACTTCTTTCCAAGGTCATGGAAACACTGGTAGGTAAATAATCAGCTCAAGAAATATTTCGAAGAACGAAAGCTTCTTAATGACCGGCAGTATGGCTTTCGTAGCAATAGGTCCACTGGTGATCTGATGGTATATCTCACCGAACAGTGGCACAAATCTTTACATCATTTTGGAGAAAGTAAGATCATTGCACTTGATATTTCAGAAGCATTTGATAGAGTTTGGCATCAAGCTCTCTTATCGAAAATGCGTGCATTGGTATCGATGAATCTCTTCTTCGTTGGATTAGTAATTACCTTTCAGGACGCTCAATACAAGTCGTATTGGCCGGTCTCAAGTCTGAAATTCATAAAATAAATGCTGGTGTACCCCAGGGCTCCGTTTTGTCTCCGACTCTCTTCCTCATGTTTATCAACGATCTCCTATCTGAAACTTCTAATCCACTAAATTGTTTTGCTGATGATAGTACCCTCAGCTTTTCATATCCGTTTGAAGATTCACTTCCTTGTTCTTCGGAAGTGGAATTTGAACGGCAGCGTATGATAAGCTCATTAAATTCTGATCTTGACAGCATTGTTCAATGGGGAATCAGAAACCGTGTACAATTTAATGCTTCAAAAACTCAATGCTGTCTTCTATCGTTAAAGCGAAATCCTCCCCTTTTGCCGCTATCCATGAGCGGTGCGCTGAACCACCAATTCAAAAGAATTAAAAATTACAAAATATTACTGCATCTTTATTTTTAGATTCCCATATTAATATTTTTTTTTTAAACATACAAGAACACAAACAAGTAAAATTTCCAATTATGACGAAACAATGTAAGCGCTTTGCTTTACTACTCGTATTAAGACTTACTTTCCCTACAAGTAAAAATTCGCTTCGGCGAGCGCACGAGGACTGCTAATATAACTTGTATGAGTTACAAGCAAGTATCCCTGACGCGTGAGATAAAAGATATTTCATTGAAATGTATCGAGAAATTAGCCTGCTCTCATGCAGCGCACGAGAACCGAAGATTAACTAGATACTAGAGCAACCGATGTTTGACTAGAATGCGCTGCGCCTGCGAATATGTAATGTTGTTTCGCTCTCTCCGTGACTGGTTAAATAGTGTAGGTTTGTAGGAGTTAGGTTAGTAATTGTTTTTTATTTTGGTTTTGGTTCGATTCTGTACTGTGTACAGTGTGTGGTGTGGGATAAAATTAACAGTGATTAGGTATATTAAAGACAGTAATAAATCTTTTTAAAATAAATGTACCTGAATCCACGATTTGACGCATTTAAGTGAAAAAATAAAAAACATGATACCTTGCTAAATGTAATAAGTGTGTCAGTTTTATACATGGTTGAAATTCTTCGAGCAATTATACAAAATAATAAAAAATCGACATATACATTTAAATTGTTGTTTTTTTGCGATTTCTAATCTTAATACCTACTTAGTGAGCAAGTAAAGTGCACCACCTGTTCAACAACCCACCAGCCGCCACTGCTTGCATTGAGGAAACTGAACAACTGTCAGTGCTCGGTATGTGCATTACAGACCACCTTGTGTGGAATGATCATATATTCGACGTTGCCAAAAACGCTGCCAAGTGCTTAGGTTTCCTTCGAAGTGGCAAGAAATTTTTCAACCCTTCCGATCTGGCTATAATCTATAAGGCTTATATTCGTCCAAAGCTCGAGTACAATTCCCATATTTGGGCAGGTGCTCCAGTAACACACTTGAGTCTCTTGGATAGAATCCAAAAAAGAGCTTTAAAAATGATAGGTGATAGAAGTATAACAGAAACATTTGAATCTCTCGAGCACCGTCGCAATGTTTCTTGTCTTTCATTATTTTCCCGTTACTTCTATAAGCAGTGCTCTAGCGAAATAGCCAGTTGCATTCCTCCCCTTAAACAATTTAACCGTAATACTCGCGCTTTTAGGAATGCTCATCAGTTTACCCTTGAGCCCAATTTCGGACGTACTGTTAAATACAGATATTCTTTCTTTAGCCGGAAAACACGCATGTGGAATGCTCTACCCAGCTCTATTTTTCCTTCCCATTGTAATCTTCAAAAATTTAAAACTAATGTGCATCGGTATCTCCTTTTAAACCCTTCCTTGTTTTCCTAACGCTCGTACTGTGTTAATCATTTTAAGGGTAGTAATAACCCCTTGAGTGCGCGCTAATTTAAAAAAAAAAAAAAATGTATTCATTAAGAAACAAAATAACCGCATATGCGGTTGATCCATCCGCGGGAAGTGCCCTGTCCGGGTGAGGTGTAACTTCAGAAAAAATTATCAGTCCTTTCTTTTTTGAAGACGATGCCGTCAATACTGTAACCAACCAGCGATTGCTGATAGTCCTGAAATGTAGTGTCAATGTCAATAGGATGGAGCTACAGCGCACACAGCTCGCTCGACAATGGCGCTACTAAGGGAAATTTTCGGCGACCGAATAATTTTCAAAAATTCAGGATTTAATTGGCCTCCACGTTCTCCAGATTTTACTGTACCAGACTTTTTTTCTGTGGAGTTATTTAAAGGGTAAAATGTACGTAAATAAACCCACCACTATCCAGCAGCTGAAGAAGAACATTCATGCTGAAATAAAGTCGCTAAGCCCGGATCTCCTACGAAGTGTTATGAGCATGAAGCTGGTGCTCATTTGAGGAAAATTATATTCCATACTTAGCCCAAAAAAATCTCTATAAATCATGCTTTGTGATCCTAAAATAAATTATTAATACAAAATTAAATCTATAAAACTTATTATCACTTTAAATTAGGAAGTCACTTTTGACCCACCATAGTGCTTTTTACGTATAGCTACAACCGAAAAAGTAACATCTCGTATCCTACAATAGAAGCTTACACGATCTATTTTATTGTGAAATATCTCTTAAGTCTACACCCTGTACTTCCTTCCAATATAAGATATGCCATGAAAAATACCTCGTATCCCAGAAAAACACCTGTAAGCCGACATATTACAATATCTACCTCTTAGGCCATTACTAAGGAAAATAAACTTTTTTTAAGTGTATATCTCCTAACCCACTGAATCATGCAATGAGACCTCGTAACCAAGAAATAATGTAGATATATTAATCTGATATATACAATACCTCTTAAGCCATAGTTTTTCAAAAACATATTAATGGAACCTTCAACTAAAATCTGGTCAATTCTTTTCTTAAGTACTCATTAGAGCTTAAAAACATTTCTTGCTGAAAAAATACTTTTCTAGGTTGCGAGGCATTAGAACTACCAGCGACGATGCGTAGGTATGCACTGTACATACAATTCGACAGTGACGCCCTTTTAAGGACGATTTGATTCGACTAAATTGAATTTTTCAAACGTTCCTTTTGATAAATAAAAGGATTCAAATGAACAAAAAGTTTACATCTTTAGTGCTTAGCCTCAATCGATAAGAGCTATTGTATTTAATTCAGGGGATTATTGCATGGCAAGGCCAAATACAAAGAACAATCTTCGTGCTTGAGAAAATTCCCCTTTTCATTGCGATTCTTCCTAACCAATCTTCCGGGAAAGAGGTGTATTTAAATGGCTTAAGTAAAAGTTCAACCCAAAATAGCTAACCAAACCTCTATTTTCTTAAATCATTTATTGGTGTAAGTGAGTGTTGAGGTGTGCAAGAACCTAATGGCAGAAGTGAAAGTTTTTCCTTTTTCGAATTTTCCAGCTTTAAAAGTGTAGTTGCTTCTTTTTTTCACCCCCACTCCTGCTTCAGCTTCATCCTCTGTAAATTCTCAATCTTTCAAGTTATTTGCGATGAAAGTTGCCACTTTTCAATGAAGGTATGTATACGAGTAGACGTATGATCACAGAAAATAGTTGTGGACAAAGGGAGAAGGGATGTCCGTAGACGACTTCTGCAGTCGATAAGGTGGTAGAACTATACAACTAAGATAAGACGTGTCCAACATTCCAAGTGGAACAAAATGTTTTATTGGGCAGTAAGTTGAAATGTTTATAGGATCTCTATACGTTATAGCTATAGGTCCCTGCACTCGTTCCTGTACAATAAACATGGTCTGGGCCACTATGGTGGCTACTGGTCTTCCAACCATTTTTAAAGTTAATTAAGTTTAAGTGGTTTTCAAAAGTTTATCATTAAAATGTTTTACTCATGCACAGAGGTATACACTCGTACGTACATATGTATTTATAAACTTAGAACCATCAGTGTGAGAGCCACAAAGAGAAAGTATTCGACTTTTGACGGGTGATGGTAGACGGTGGAACCAGAGGTTTTATATTGTTTTGAGAAGAATGTTTTGCGGATTGATGGGCATTTAAACTTGAAATTAAGTGCCGACTTTGTGTGTGGTGTTAAGGTGGTGAAGTTTAGAAATAAATTAGTTTGTATAAGCCATTATCTGTTTTGGCACTTGACAGTTTGGCTTTGATTGTTCTTTGTAGAAATTTCATTCTATCTACGCTAAGAGTTGGTATGTCGGGCTATGGTGCGCTAAGTTATGTTTTTCAATCTGTGCGATAGATTAGGTAAGTTTTTAGATTATATTATTTTTAGGAATTTGTTAACGTCGAAGTTTAACTTTAAAAATATTGTCCTACAGTATTTTCGACACCTTTCTTCCTCCCTTTGGTTCTATTGGTCTATTTCTTGATTAATGTTTTACCCACCAAATATTCTAACTGTTCCATTCGAACATACATTTTTTCTCATAAGGCTGCACACAGTACCGCACAGTGGTTCAATTTGTGTTCCGAAGTGGTGTTACAAGGTGGCGTAGAATTAATCATCAACATTTTTTTTTAATTACTTTTTTACTAAATAAAAAAAATGATTATGAGTGATGGAAATCTTAATTATGACCCTTACAATTTTTTTTCTGTTAAGTGGAAAAGATGATATCCGTCAAGTCACTGCCGCGAGTGTTGAAACACATCTGTTGCGATTGTCTGATTCTTCTGTTTCCTCATGCATGTTGCAGAATCTACATGTGGCACTACTTACCACACCAAGTAAGCCTTAGGTGTCTTCTAAGTTTGCAGTGTCCATACTGAGAATATCTGATATTATGCTAAGGTATTCTAGATTTGGGAGTTCTTTCCAGTTCTTGGAACTACTGCCTCTTCGTTTTCATGATCACCCACAAGTTTTTTTAGCCTTTTTATGCACTCCCACACTAGTTTGGAGCTGATGGCATATAAGCTTAGTGCTAGATCCACGCATTTTCCTATGGCGTATACTTCCGATTGGAAGATGCTGGTGGACTATTAGGATTTCAAGAAGTCTTGTTACTGTGGACCTGCTGATTAAGTCTCTTTCCCTAAAACCTATAATTTTGCCTGTCCCAAATCCTTTGAGAATCTCATGATACCTCCCATTGCCGCACTTCTGATGACCTCGTGTAGAGCGGATAGAAAGAGGACAACCTCCATAGAAATACACGCAAGTCCTTGGACTTTTTCTAGGATTTTCCTATAGTTGTTGGCAATTCCGTTCTCTTGTGCCATGCAAATACACTATAGGGTCTTACTATCATAGTAAGCACAGCACTTGCTCACAACACATCCTCAAAAAGTAACCGATTGGTATGGATTTTGGTCTGCATCATTGCTCCTTCCTTTTCTGTAAACGACGTTGGTGAGTTGATCACGTGAATCGGGCACCAAGGTCATGCGACCCCTGCTAGATTTTATTCTTGTGGAGTTTCAATTTAGCTAAATCTATGCGAAGAGTTATTGATAGTTTGCCCGAATCCAAGTCACCGTAAGCAACCAGGACCGCATTTCGAATTTGAATTTGAATTAGGGCCTTTCAAATAAAATAGAATTATATTAATACCTCCCAAATAGCTTGCTTTATTTCTTTTTTACAACTACCTGACCTTATTGAAAAAACCCTTTATTAAAGCATTGTTTACTTTACATACATCATATGAATGAAGGAACTTAGAACCACACCACGTAAATCATGAATATATAACGAGAATAACAGGGGCCCCTGAACAGAACCCTGTGGAACCCCTTTAATTAACGAGTTTAATATTCGTTACTCGTTAATGGATGTGTCTTCCAAACATTTTAAAAAGTCAATAAAGTTTTATTTACAAAAGTCATGATCAGTGGTGCCACTCTACTTCAATTGAAGTAGATCTACTTCTTTTTTTTTTCAAAAAATTTTAAAATCTACTTCCTACTTCGCACCATCACTTCAAGAAACAAAGCCAAATCTACTTCTTTTTATCTATTTCACTCTATGTAGTATGTAACCCCAGAATTTACATAAAAAAAAATTAACGTCAATAAAATACAAATAAACAAATGATTAATTTTACAAGACTTTTTGAAACTCACCACACTCACGTGTAAACGAATCTAATGAAAATTTCGCTTGCTTGTTTGTTGGTTTTTTAATATTAAATGGTATATATTTATAGTAATTTCGATGTTATTATTCTTTATATACCGAATTTCTTTAAAATAAAAAAAATGGAATGACAATTGTAAGTATTTAATAATTACATTTAGGAAAAAAATTTTTTATATACGAGTACAATACTATTTCAAAATCAAAGAAGCTCCTGTATTAAAATTTTGATCGAAATTGATAGTGTCGGAAATAAGAAAATCGAAAATCAATAAAAAGATTCTACGATAGGTAACGTTACTAACACTTTTTTTTACCAATATGTAGTCTACACATAATTTTTTTTATCAATCATAAGAGCCTTTTTTGAAATATATTAGATATTTCTTAATGGCTGTATGCTTCTCTAGGCTCCATGTTGAGGTACAGGCCAACAAATGGAATCACCACTTTTTCATGTAAATTTTTTATAAACATTTTTTTATAAACATTAAGTTAACATAAAAAATCAAAACAAAACAATCAAAACAAAACAATCAAAACAAAACAAAACCAAATTCAGTCTAGAAAATATACATACATATATATCTATACTCGTAATAACAATAAAGTTAAGTTTACTCCCGAAATCTGCACTTCGGCCGACTCGACAAAACCAAACAAATACAGTTAAAATTGTACACAAAATAAATCATAGAAACGAAATGACTAGGTAGGTCTTCTTTTGTGTGGTGAAGTTTCAAATTCAGTTCATTGGTCGTGGTAAAAAGAGAGTCAATCGAATATCATTTCACAAGTGCCAAACTCGAATGCCAGGGATGTAACTTCACCAGGGGCGTAATATTTACAAGAACCATGTTCTTGCAAAAAGTCACTAGAAAAGTAATTAGAATTATCTAGTGACAAAAAATAATTATTTGTCGCTAAACTTTTGAAAATTTCGCTTAATTTTCTTTTTTTTTATAATCTACACGCGCTCAAGGGATTATGATTACCCTTTTTAAATGTTTCAACAAAGCGCGGGCGTAAAGTTAAGGAAGAGAAAGAAGGATAGGAAAGATGTGTGGCACGATGTTCTAAGACTGAACACTGAAGGTGGTTGTCTCAGATTTTTATCTCCAGGGATTTTTTTTATATAATTTACGCGCACTAAAAGGATTATGACTACCCTTAAAATGTTTTAGCACAGTGCGAGCGTTTTAGGAAATTGGGAGAGGATTTAAGAGGAGATACCGATGCCTGAATATTACAATGGGAGGGAAACATAGAGTCGGGTAAAGCATTCCACATTCGTGTGGTGCGGCTGAAGAAAGAATCTCTGAATTTAACTGTACGTCCGAAATTGGGCTCAAGGGTAAACTGATGGGCATTCCTTGAAGCGCGTGTATTACGGTTAAATAGTTTAAGGGGAGGAATGCAGCTGGCTATTTCACTAGAACAGTGTTTATAAAAATACCGGTAAAATAGTGAAAGACAAGAAACATTGCGACGGTGCTCGAGAGTTTCAAATGTTTCTGTTACATTTGTATCACCTATCATTTTTAAAGCTCTTTTTTGAATTCTATCCAAGAGACTCAAGTGAGTTATTGGAGCACCTGCCCAAATATGGGAATTATACTCGAGCTTTGGACGAATATAGGCCTTATAGATGACAGCCAGATCAGAAGGGGTAAAAAATTTCTTGCAACGTCGAAGGAAACCTAAGCACTTAGCAGCGTTTTTGGCGACGTCGAATATATGGTCATTCCACACAAGGTGGTCTGTGATACACATACCGAGAACTGAGAGCTGTTTGGTTTCCTCAATGCAAGTGCCACTCATGAATAGCGGCATAGGGGGTGGGTTCTGCTTTAACGACAGGAGACAGCATTGAGTTTTTGAAGCATTAAATTCTACACGGTTTTTCATTCCCCATTTGACAATGCTTTCAAGATCAGAATTTAATGAGCTTATCATACGTTGCCGTTCTAGATTCACATCCGAAGAACAAGGACATGTATCTGGAAACGAATATGAGAAGCTGAGGGTACTGTCATCAGCAAAACAATTTAATGGATTAGAAGTTTCAGACAAAAGATCGTTGATGAATATCAGAAAGAGAGTCGGAGACAAAACGGAGCCCTGTGGCACACCAGCATTTATTTTATGGACTTTAGATTTAAAACCGTCCAATACAACTTGTATTGAGCGGTTTGAAAGGTAGTGTCTAATCCATCGAACAAGAGATTCATCAATACCAAATGCACGCATTTTCGATAAAAGAGCTTGATGCCAAACTCTATCAAATGCTTTTGAAATATCCAGTGCAATAATCTTACTTTCTCCAAAACAATGTAAAGATTTGTGCCACTGTTCGGTGAGATATACCATCAAATCACCAGTGGACCTATTGCTACGAAAGCCATACTGCCGGTCATTAAGAAGCTTTCGTTCTTCAAGATATTTCTTGAGCTGATAGTTTATCAGCGTTTCCATGACCTTAGAAAGAAGGGATGTAAGTGCAATTGGACGATAGTTGGAGGGGGAAGAAGATTCGCCTTTTTTAGGGACAGGCTGGACAAATGCTGTTTTCCATCCACTCGGAAAGAGACCAGAAGAGTAGGACAGATAGAAAAGCTTACGCAATGGTTTTGCCAGCGTTAAAGAACACCTCTTCAGAACAATTGGGGCGATACTATCCGGGCCAGCGGATTTATGTATATCGAGATCTTTAAGTACTCTTGCAACTCAACGAGTGCGAAAGAAGACTTGTCCCATAGAATCATTAACGTTCGCAATTACAGGAGGAGTCATGGCACTCTCTGGTAGCGTCGAACTGACAGCAAATTGTGCTGCAAGCAAATTGGCTTTTTCTTGAGAGTTGACATAAGGAGTGTCATTGAAAATGAGCGTAGGAACCGAAGGCGAAGTAGTATTTCGTACATTTTTTACAAATGACCAAAAATTTTTACTACCTTTGGGACATTGTAGTATTTTTTGCCGTAATTTTTGATCACATAAGAATTTGGTTCTTTGAATATGATCATTACAGGTCTTTCTAGCTTGCTTAAACTTTTTCCGATTTTCCTCAGTAGGGTTGGCTTTATAATATCGGAAACTTACTTCTCTAACCCTAATAACCTCTTTACGGCTCGAATCAAACCATGAGTTCTCTTTCGGTTTGATAGATTTTTCCCTATTCGGGATAAACTTTCTCATTCCGAAAAGAATAAAATTTGTAATCATATCTGCACTGGAGTCAACGTCACTATCGAGGAAGCATAGTGACTAGTTAAACTTCCTGAAGAAATCGTTGAGACCGTCCCAGTTGGCTTTCTCGTATTGCCAAATGGTTCTCTTAGTAATTATTTCTCTAACTGAATTTTGTTGGCATGAGAAATTCGCAGATATGATACAATGGTCGGATGTGCCTAGAGGTGATAAAACATTTATAGTGTATTTTTCAGGGTCAGAGGTAAGAAATAAGTCTAGTGTATTAGCGGATTGACCTGCAACGTCAGGAATTCGAGTAGGCCCGTGAACGAGTTGAGTCAAGCTGTTTAACTCAGAAAAGATCTCGACATACCTTCCTTCGGGTGTTGTCTGACCAGAATAGCGCAGCCACGAAGAATTGTGTACATTGAAATCGCCCGTAATAACGATTTCACTGTGCGGAAAATGACAAACAATTCTTTGGATAGAGTCAGATAGCGCATCGAATTCATTAGAAGTTGAGTTGCTATCCAAACTTGGGCTGCGATAAATAAAGCATGTATGAATGATGCGCTTATGGATTGTAAATTTAAACCACATAAAATTAAAATTTGTATTTAAACATGGGCCATATTGTGGTTGAAGCACATAAGCGACATCGTTCCGTACATATATAGCGAGACCATGGTGAGGTAAAAATAGAGGCACTAAGCTATAACCAGGCAGGTTGAATTCTATGTGATCAGAATTTTCACCCACCTGGGTTTCGCTAAGTGCCAAAACTGCTGGCCTGTTTTTCGCAGTATGGACATAAACAGCACAGAAATTCTTTCTAAGCCCCCGAATGTTGCTACAGTCAACTCTAAATTCACCCAACATTACAAAAAACAAACATAAAATGGCGGCTGAACTAATGCTGAGAAATGCCGTGTCTTATTTTTTTTTTTTATGTCCTTATAGTTCGCCTGAGAGTCAGTCGTGTCTCGTGTGTGGATCGTCGGGATGTGTAGATGTGTTCTTATGTTTCCAATGTGATATTTTTTCGTGCTTTAGTTTTGTCCAATACTGTATGTGTGAAAATTTGCATTCGTTGGCTCATAGGGGGCCTAACTATAAACAGTGACTTAAGTTTAATTATTTTTATATAAAATTTACAGGACGAACAAATAAAATTTAAAAGGTCGGTTGGCTGTATTTTCCTCAGGGTGTTCCTTCCCGGTTGTCATTGGTGATTGTTGTGGGTTGTGGGCAGGGACAGGATGGCGTTTTGGCCGCGACCAATGTCAGCGTAGAACCGAGACTACGTCTTCGTTGTCCATGATTACGTTGTCATCGAGAGTTTCCATCACACTGAGGTACCTCTGTTCGGGATGCCGTTGTTCTGGTGTCTGTGGTCATCCTTCTCATAAGCTGATTCGGGTGGTCGATGATGTTCCCCATAAGTTTCTTCGGTGAATGAACTAGATATTTTTGGGTGTTTCTGTCGTTGACGGTAGAAGTAGAGTCCAGTGCAGATCCTCAGTATCTTCCTTTCGAATAGTTGAAGTTCCTTCATAGCTGTCTTCGAGATTGAAAACCATACTGGGAAGGAATAGCTGATCACTGGTCGCAGGAGCTGCTTGTAGATCAATATCTTTGTAGGTTGGCTAAGACCTGATCTTCTTTTCAGCAATGGGTGCAAACGGCTGAAGGCCCAGCTGGCCTTTTTCAGAACAGGGATGTGTAGATGTCGTTCAGAGAGCTTGCCTTAATAAAAGAATTGCGTTTATGTTAAATAACTACAGTTGTTTTATTTAGTAGTTCTTGTTAATCATAGGTTTATACAAAATTAAAGGCGGAATTTATAAGAAAATGGAAGTGGTTAACACTTGTGGACAGTTAAGAACTTCAACAACACGACGGAATCTACTGACGCAAAAAAGCATGTTAGAGGGTCGAAGAGGATCCCGAGTAATTGGGGAGATATATGTATTGTTAGAAAAGAATAGTAAATAAATGTAAAATAAAAAAATATATTTTCTTCCGAAATACCACCTCTTGGCAGCAAATTACATATTTCAGAAATTTTTTTTGTTATAAGCAAGTAACAGATAAGATGATAGGGGCCGTTCGGATTCGGCAGGAAATTGTAGGTACCCAGCATGGCTACCACACTTCAAAACTAAATCTTTTATCAGGCATACGGGTATTTGAAAGAAAGTACATACAAATTGTATCCGGAAAAATGTATGGATATAGATATGGTCTCCCTTTAAAATGAAGAAGACCTTAAAAAAGCACACTTACATTATGAAATAATACTGTCCGTAATTTTGGAAGTTTATATTTTCTATCAAAAAATATCGAGATAAAACTAAAAATTTTACTTACCGGTGTGGAATATGGATGCGCTGTCAATCGTATTCCATCGGCTTCTAAATGCCTTTTCATCACAGATTCAAGTTCCTTCGGTGTAGTTGGTGTATCACATTCTGATGCTAAAATTTCATTGCTATTACTTAAAGCCTTCGGATCATTGATCATCACATAAACAATAGCGGCTCCTTTTTCTCGAAGATTTCGAACACTCTTCAATAATTTACTTCGATGTTGTCCATTTTCAACACCAATTGCATCCAAATCGATTTCTCCAATTTGTTTGCATATCTCTAATTCATCATATCCGTTTTCCATAAAACTCTCTCCATATTGACCCAAACCGAGGGCACGTAGCCATTCACAAACTATATTACTACGATATGCCATTTCGAAAGTTTCTAATTCCTGTTTCATTAACACCCTGGATCTTTTTTAAAGGCTTCCTCATAACATCAATGTCAATTTGGTTAATGGCTATAGATACGAGTATGTTAAATGGCACAAGCATGTTGGATTAAAAAAGTTGAGGAAAAATCATAACAAATTTCAAGTTGAGGAACTCCACCTTTCCATCCACCACAAAAGCCATATATAACACCGTCTCCCATCAGGTTTGTGTGAAAAAGGAAGGCCAAAGTCCTTGGACTCGTGGATACAAGAACGCGTGGTCAAAAGCGTAGAGGCTCTTTATCTTCATGAATCAGAGGCCGATTACTTGAGTAAGAAAAATAATCTATCTTCTCGCCTTTTTTTAAACTTTAAAGGCCAATTCTTGTATACTGGTATTCTTATATCGCACCTTCAGGCTGAGTGAAAGATGAATGGTAAGGCCTTGGAACTGTTAGACAACAAACGCATAAAACCACTTTTATCTGGACAGCCTCTACCCGAGCTGTAGATCTGGGTCTAATTATGAAAATTCTGAGCCAATTTAAGTCTCTTTAAAATACATTATTTCTGGTGTGGCAGGAAATCTTTAATGCAGAAGGAACAGCGTGCAAAATCACTCACCACAATATTGCAGTCGAATAAAGGCCAACCAAGACCCGAAGGTTTGTGATGACGTAAGGCGCCATTACACCCTCGTAAATTTCCAATCATTAACAGGATAATTATGTGGCTTTTAAGTGGCCTTTGTGCTACATGTTGCTTGTGTAGTCAAATAGAGTACGAGTAGGGGCCCACCTAGCCACAGCAGCATCTTCTCTTGGCGACACATTTTGGCCATTGATTTACTTAACCCCAAGCAAATATGGCAGACCCAGCAATCTGTAGCAAAACGCAACAGCAATGCGCGCTTAAGTCGCCCAAACACAAAGTGGTTTATGCCAACGACTGTGTGTCACTAAATCAAATTGATATCCTTTTGTGAATATGAATAACCCATGAGGCGACCACACGACTTGTAATAAAATCATCCCTTGGCTATAGGGTCATACATCAAGGATATAAAGTGGTAGGATGAAAGAGGGGGAATGGGCGGATGGGGGATTCAGATAATGGGACAGCTTTGTGGAGTTTCATCTTCTGCCATAAGACCGAAGATAGTTTTCTTTGTTTCATCAGGCTATACCAAAAAATAGAGGGAAGATTAATATCTTTGAATATCAAAAAGGACGAAGCAATTTTTATTTTTTTTTTATTTTTTGAGAAAACCAAAGCAATCGAAATTGGCTTGATAATGGCGATATGGCGTCAGGGGGAATAGTTGCTTTATTGTGTACGTGAAATGCAGTCACCTTTGGGTTTGAAAGTTATAGGAGACTACTGCAATTCACAAGGACTTAAGGCCATGTAAGAAATGGATGATGGTGATTTATGGAGCCGATTAGCCATTGGGATTGTGATGTACGGTCAAATATAAATATACGTTAGTTTTGGGTTAGTGTCCTTTAGAGACAGAATTAACGCAATTCGTTTGAGCATCCTTAAGGGTTTCGATAAAAATAAAAGACGGAAAATGTTTAGCTTTCGTATTTCTATAAATTTATTTAAGTTAAATGTCATAAATGTACTTTTGGAAAGCCCATGTTCGATGCTACTTTAAATATAAAACGGACAAAAACCAGGAACTAGGTGCGGAAAATTCACCAAGGCGTCTTTTTTCTAAGAGACTCAAATACTGATCGCGTTAAATTGATCTTTTGCATGATTGTGTTGCTTTTAATTCTAGGAGTATTGGACAGAGATACGCTGAATTCGTTCATTATACGAACTCCATTGTGAATAATCTCGTTCAGCAGATCAATTACGGAGCGAGCTCCTAACCGTAAAATGTGAAGAACTGTGCATTATAATTTATAACCGTCACCGATTAATGTCACTACACATAATGTGTTAGAATTATACGGACACAAGAGAGTGATTAAGCTCGAATTGTAGGACGCCAAGGCCACTAAGGGCCATTTGCTGATACGAAACTTAAATATTTATGTTCAACTTAAGCGCTTATGTTCTACTTTTTCCTCTACGTAAACTGTCACATAAGAGTTTATGTGGAACATAAGTACTTATGTTCCGTATCAGCAAATGGGCCTAAGATCCTGGTATTGTACAGATTATAATTCGAAAGTCTCTCGAAATCCGAAAAATCATTTACGCAATTTTAAGATCGTTAATTTTGAGATAGTTTCCAGAAAATAGAAAACTCAGTTAAATTTTTTGCCGAGGAGTGAAAGTCTGCCCAAGGAGCAACTTCAATAGTTAGGGCCAGGTAGGCCAGAAAAACACTAGACGATTAATCCAACAATTTGTTGGAGAATAGATAAGTATCGTTGTAATAAATTTTGTTTGTTGTGAATACCCTATTTTTTCTTTCGACAGATTTCAAAAATAAAAATACAAAAATATTTCGCTAAGTTAAAGCTAGGCAAGGGTTGAACAAAATTTTGAGCAAAAAATGGTTAATAACGGTATATACTATTTTCTTTGTTTTTTATTTTCTTAAAAACGGTTCATCCGATTTTTATATTTTTTTATGTTGAGGCTCCCCACTAGTTTATATATTATTGTTTATTAAAATTTTCTAAAAATTTTGTTTTGGTTTAAAAAAAAAAATTCAAATTTGTTCTTTTAAAACTCAATATTTCGAAAACCCCATGCTAGATTTTTTTTAAATCTTGATAAATAAAAGTTTCTCAATATAATCTACAAGTTTTGAGAAAAAACAAATTATTTTACCTACAAGTAACGGTACCCATCAAAAATGGTTCTCAAAAATCGTATTTTTCTCGAAAACGGCGCATAAAATTTTGAATTTTTTTTCTTTCCTTCGATTACTTTTTACGATCTTTACTTTAATAAGAAAAATTTTGAAATTAAAATACTACTGACTGTATCGACCATAGAATAATTTTTTCAAATTTTGAATTTCTCATTATCGGCATAACGGATTTTAATGAAATTTTTTATAGACAAGCTTCTAAAAAGTTTGGCAGGCATTGCATTTCAAAACTAAAAAAATATTTTTTGAATTTTTGAAAAAAATATTTTTTTTTTTGGAAAATTCAATATCTTTAAAACGGCTCAATATTTTTTTTCTTAAATTTAATCTTTATTCGTGCGTACCAAATTTTTTTTTTAAATGTTTAAAAAATTTTGCATAAAAAGCTTATTTTTTAAGAAACTACTACAACGTTTAATAATTATGTATAAAAAAAAAAATATTTGCTTGAATCACATATGGAGGGCTCACAGCTGTACCGAACCAAGTCATTTTAAAGAAATCCAAAACTAACGCCAGGATTTCCGCAAAGTTGACCTCTATTTAGAGCTGTAATGAACGACATAGTTCATTTAGAGCTACATAGTTCTATTTAGAGCTGTAATGAACTATATATACATTTTGGCGTTGGTTTTGGAATTTTTTAAAATGACTTGGTTCGGTACAGCTGTGAGCCCTCCATATCATTCTGTTCTTAGCTCTGTCTACTAAAGAAGTTGTTTTAGTCATTAAAAAAATGAATTTTATGCTTATGAACAGTTTTTCTCTAGTAACAATATTTTTTGAAATTCATTTCTTTTACATAAGAGCAAGCAAGAAGAAATACAAGTGTCTGTAATTGCGTTTAACCAAACTTGATTTCTATCTCGGTCTTGAGATATCCAGTTTCTAGCATGTTATGTTTTTCCTGCCCATGCTAAGTTTTTGACTTTGGCTCAATATCTCAATATCTAAACATACCGTTTTACTTTTTTTTGTAATTTACGATTTTGAACACGTTTCTAGCAACAGTTGACAACAAGACTGGTTTTCCAATAATTTTGCAATGTTTTTTTAAAATAGCATAGCGATTTTAAATGGTGCTCGTTTATTTGAGTACCGGTCAAAACCCTCATTTCCTTTCCCGTTTCCATAAAAGTTCTCAAAAAGAATTAAGTTTTGGGTATAAACTTATAAAGGTCTACTTGGAAAATTTACCTTACAAAAATGGAACAAAAAATTAGAAACCGAAATTAATTCATCAGTTCAATTTTTTAAGCCAATACAACTTAGAAAACGCTGTTGGAATGTCTACATTTACAAACAAAGAATATCGTTGACATTATTTTCGTTTATGGGCTGTGCAATGGAACTTCACCTAGAGCACGAGAAAGATACCAGGAACTACATAATACATATTCAAACCGACGACTTTCTAGTTCGTGCATATTTGGAAATACATGTCGAAGGCTTCGAGAAACGGAAGCAGTTTCAAATACATGATTTAATGCGTCTAGGCGTAATTGGAAACAAATTAATCGATCCTTCCAAGCTGAATTCTCCAAACTATCGGGAGTTCTTGGGCATTGATTTACCAGAACCATTGGAGGGCATTCCACTTATCCAACTAGCTTCATCATAATTTCTAACAGGATAGCGCTCCAGCCCACAACGGTCGAGAGGTTAAGAATTGGTTAAATGAAGAAAACGGTAATCGTTGGATACGAAGAAATGGACCGGTTATCTGGCCTGCAAGATCTCCTGACCTTACAGTATCGGATTTCTTTGTATGGCGAAGAATGAAGGAACTTGTTAATTCAACCGAAATAAGAAATTAAGGTGAATTAGAAGACGGTGTTCTCGAAGCGTCATCAAAAGTAAAGCAGCTTCCTTAAAAAAAACCCTTATGTATGTGTATCAGTGTATATTTGTGTGCACACAAAAAAGGGGGCTTTCTACGAATCTTGCACAGAGCACAAGTTTAGCTGGGACAGGCCCTGCAGCTACATACAATGTACATACAATGTACATACAATGTATATAGATCCTTTGCTCTAAAAAGAAAAGAGGCTTATATTTTAAAATTAATAGAATCACAACATTATTTTTCTCAGAAAAAAATTTCTGGTAGGATATGGTCTACTCGCAAGATAGTTATCTCACATGATAGTTTTTTTCGCATGTTATTTTCCACTCATGATAGCTTTCTCTCATCATAATTTTGTCACATGATAGTTTTCTCGCATGGTACGTTTCTTGTATGGGATTTTTCTCGTAGTAGAGTCTTCGGTGTAGTACCCCTTGGCATAATGGTTAGTGCGTTGGACTGTCATGCGGAAGGTCTCTAGTTCGATTCTCAGCCGCTGCAAGAAAGTTTTTTTCAGGGGTGTACTGCCTCTTGCAAGGAATTGACAAATTCTTCAAGAGTATTAGTCCAGTCAAAGCGTCATTTGACCTTGCGCGCAGAGGCATGGTCTATTTTTTTTTCATGGATCGATAGGTGCTTATGAGAAAAGCTTAAAACCAAATTTGCACCACATGACAACTTTTTTTACCAAAGTTATTGGTAAAAATGTGTTTTGTGTCATTTTTTGGTCATTTGCGAATATCTCGGCTCCACTATCTCGCACAAACAAAAATTAAACATGTTTTTATTCCTTATAACATTATCTATTATGTTCTAAAAAAAAAACATTTGTTTAAACAAATGAAAAAAAAGTTATAGTAAGTTAAACAAATTTTTTGTTGTTTAAAAATCACTTTTTCGTGATTATTAAGAAAAAAGCTCATTTAACTATGAAATTTTTATTTTTTATTATTAAAGTTCTTGTAATTCCCTACAATTTACAAAAAAAATCAACACTCTACGATGAACGAAAGCCGAGTAATAAATTATTGAACACGGGTAAGTCAGCGCACCCACGCATTTTATGATTTTATGTTTTAATTAATATCTCAGCCCCAGTATGTTGCAAAGTGAAAATAAAAAACTGTATTGCTAATAACAATATTTTCTATCAACTTGCATTTAATTTAATATGTTTGAGCAAAAACATAAAAAGTTATCGTTGGTTTCAACTTTTTTTTTCTTGTTTTTAATACCTTTTTTTCATAGTTATTGAGAAAAAAACTGTATTTCACGGCAAATATTTTGCAGTTTTGAATTTTTATTTTATAGTCCTGCTAATTTTCTTCAAATTAAAAAAAAAATTAGTCCATTACGACTAACGGGAGCCAAGATATTCATGATTTAAAAACTTAGGAAAGCTTACAATTTAGTATTTTAACCTTGTAGCTTGTGATTTCGGTGTCGCCAGCAACAATAAGCAACAAATATGTGTAAGTATGTGTGGGGTGTTTGAAGGATACCAATATATCTTGTTGCTGGCGACACCAAAATTACAAGCTACAAGGTTAAAATACTAAATTGTAAGCTTTCCTAAGTTTTTAAATCATGAATATCTTGGCTCCCGTTTGTCGTAATGGACTAATTTTTTTTTTTATTTGAAGAAAATTAGCAGGACTATAAAACAAAAATCCAAAACTGTAAAATATTTACCGTAAAATACAGTTTTTTTCTCAATAACTATGAAAAAAAGGTATTAAAAACAAGAAAAAAAAAGTTGAAACCAACGATAACTTTTTATGTTTTTGCTCAAACATATTAAATTAAATGCAAGTTGATAGAAAATATTGTTATTAGCAATACAGTTTTTTATTTTCACTTTGCAACATACTGGGGCTGAGATATTAATTAAAACATAAAATCATAAAATGCGTGGGTGCGCTGACTTACCCGTGTTCAATAATTTATTACTCGGCTTTCGTTCATCGTAGAGTGTTGATTTTTTTTTTAAATTGTAGGGAATTACAAGAACTTTAATATTAAAAAATAAAAATTTCATAGTTAAATGAGCTTTTTTCTTAATAATCACGAAAAAGTGATTTTTAAACAACAAAAAATTTGTTTAACTTACTATAACTTTTTTTTCATTTGTTTAAACAAATGTTTTTTTTTTAGAACATAATAGATAATGTTATAAGGAATAAAAACATGTTTAATTTTTGTTTGTGCGAGATAGTGGAGCCGAGATATTCGCAAATGACCAAAAAATGACACAAAACACATTTTTACCAATAACTTTGGTAAAAAAAGTTGTCATGTGGTGCAAATTTGGTTTTAAGCTTTTCTCATAAGCACCTATCGATCCATGAAAAAAAAATAGACCATGCCTCTGCGCGCAAGGTCAGGCCCTTTTTCATGACGCTTTGACTGGACTGTATCTCTTGTCATGGAAAGTGCTGCTCATTAGCCATTCGGAATCGGCAGAAAATTGTAGGTCCCCTCGGTTCCTGGTAACACGCACTCAGAAATGGTTGAGAGTTGTAAGTCACTAGGTTCTGGTTCACTCCGAGCTGTTGCACCACCAAACTTATTTATTTTTAGAGTCTTCTGTGGTGACAGTTTTGTCGCATGATAATTTTCTCGCATGACATTTATCTCACATAACCGTGTAGATATGGTCAGATTTATTCTAGAAACGCAGTTTTGATTTTCCGTTCCGCATATGATACTGATATATCGATAATAGTCCATATCATGGAAACACAAATAGCGGAGACGGAAAACACAATATTCAATGAGACCAAGACCGCAGCGGAGGTACATTTGTACATCGTCAGCATACATATGTGACGAGCAGTTATCAATGACGGAGAAAATATCATTAATGTAAGACGAAAAAATTAATGGGCCGAGAATGTATCCTTGTGGAACTCCAGCAGTGGTAGTGAGAAATTTGGGTAAATTGTTACTCATTTCAACTGTTTGCATTGTTGCAAGGCAAAAGGAGGTGTGGAGTCGGTAAGGAAGTAGGATTGTGGAAGGAATGGGTTGGAAAAAGGAGTAGGTCGGAAATTCGGAAAGGATGGGCTTGAAAAATGGGAACGAATGTCAAGTTCCGAGGGCTTGGCCTGCTTGCTAAGCGCGGCATCAGCTCGTCGGAATGGGGGGATCTTGCCCCCGCAACTTGACCTCACTTGCAGACAAAACACAAATCAATCCAGAGTAAACAAGCAAAAATAAAATGCACGACTGGGTCGCACGAACTTGCTCCTATGTAATAGACAAGGAATTTTAAAAACGAATGTTATTAGAGAAAACTGTTTATAAGGATAAAATTATTTTTTTAAATTCTTTTAGTAGTAAGAGACAAAAACAGAATGCTATGCAAATATGAATTTATGCAAGAACAAAAATTAAAAGTTCTTGTATTGGTTTCTTAAAAAAAAGCTTTTATATACAAAATTTTTAAGAAAAAAATTTGGTATGCCAACTTTAAGTTTTTATTACTGTACGAATTAAAATTAATTTTCCAAAAAAAATATTGAGACGTTTTTGAAATATCGAATTTTCCAAAAAAAAATGATTTTTTTCTTTTCAAAAATTCGAAAAATATTTTTTTTTAAGTTTTGAAATGCAATTGTTTTTAAACTTTTCAGAAGCATCTCTAAAAAAAATCCGTCATGTCGATAATGAGTAATTCAAAATTTAAAAAAATGGTTGTATGGTAGGTACAAGCTGTAATATCTTAATTTCAAAATTTGTTTTAATTAATTAAAGATCATAAATATTAATTGAAAGAAAAAAAATTTTATCAAAATTCTAGGTGCCGTTTTCGAGAAAAATACGATTTTTGAAAACCATTTTTTTAAATTTTATTAACATTTGTATGGTGAAAAAAAAACGAAAAAAAATCGTATGGCAGGTACCGTTATTTTTGATCTACAAAAAAAGGAAGTAAAAAATCAAAACCCATATCTACCAAGTTTAAAGAAAATCGGCCGAGCCGTTTAGGCTGTAGTCGAAGCGACGGACAGACAGACAGACAGAATTGTCAGACCCACTTTTTTAGTCTTCGCTATCATCGTAATGTCAACTTTGATCAAAATCTCTAGTTCGATTTTTTTTACGAATGCATAACTTGCCTTATAGTACCTATAAGCCGCAAGTAAAAAAGTAACGTTTTAAAAATTTTCAGATTTAAATTCCAAACTATAGTTTCGTAAACTTTTCTTTAAAGATCGAACACATACTCTTCGTTTTCTACTTTTGACAAGTAGATGTCGCTAAGATCGGAAACAGAATTTATAAGGCTTCGCTTACACCCACCCATAACGTGTTAAAGTTTAGACAGGCGTCCACAACAGCATTCTATCAGATGAATAGGAAGATATAAGTTTTACATCATCAGGCGATAAGTTTTTAAGCTGGCAAAGTTTACCTGCAAGTTTTCCGTGTACAACTGTATCGAATGATTTTGAAAAATCTAGGAGAACTAAAAATCTTACTATATCTTCATCCAGTGCTTTACGAAGGTCCTCAATTACATTTATCAAGGCGGTAACACAGCTCTGTTACTCTCGAAAACCACTCTAACTTGCACTTAGAAGATTATGCGTCTTAAGAAAATCGATTATTTAACTTTTCAAGATCCTTTGAAAAACTTTTGAAAGGAAGGGTAAAATTGAAATCGGCCTAAATTCGTTACATGTACCATTTTTGGGTATGGGTAGGATTTTCGCTAATTTAAAATCCGAAGGAAATTCTCCTGTTGTAATAAGTATGGTGTTGAAAATATGCGTGATATACGGCAGAACAATTGGAAGTATTATCTTTAAAAACAAGGGGTGCATTCCATCAAGACCGATGGCATTTTACCCTACTGAAAATATACTTTCAACCAATTCAACACTGCCAACCACTGTGAAACCAAAACTATAGAAACTAAGATTATTCGACGAGAAATTATACGATTCGCCGAGTTGTAGGATCGATTTCGCTGCGTTTTTCTTGGGTAAACTAATTAGGATTATCCGACTTATTTTACTAAGTTTTTATTACAACACATCTGTTAAACAGTTGAACAACGTTATCATTAAAAAACCGTACCTGCTCAATAGATGAGGACAAGTTGGATAAATTATCCCAAGCTATATTTCTAGCATCTGCTTGAAGTTGGAAGTAGATAATTCATGTTTTTAAAATCGCGATAACTGTGTGTGGTTGCTATAGGCGTAAATATAAAACTGTAAGATAAAAAAATCAGGTCGTGTTTGGAGAAACCAGGTGGCGAAAGCTGAGCAAAAAAGTAGAGTAAAAACACTTAAATATCCATTTATAAGACACTTATCATCCGAGTGCCGCTATACGATATGATGCAAAGGTATGACCTCAAGGTTATTGTGAGAGGATAATTCTTCCGCTGATTTTTGAGCTGGTCTGTACAAATCGTCATTGAAGGGGGGAATTGACCACCTGATATATTATATGTTTATTCCAGAAAATAATTTTCCGACAACGACACGCTGCCTGGGTATACATGATATATCAAATCTCAAACCCCTAATCCACTTTATATTTTTTTTTAATTTCGTATGTTTTTTTTTTTAATTTAAATTAAATGTACGCGATATTAAATCCACAAAAGATATAAGTTTTGCACTTCCTCACTCAATTATTGCTTAACTTTGCCAATTTCCTTTGCCGAAACATACGAATCCACATCCCTCTTGTAAAAGCAATTACATCCTCTCTGCGTTTATATGCAAGAAACATAATAAAATCCTGCAAAGAAAATTGTGCACATCCTATCCCGAACGAGTCGATTACTCGAAGTATGCTGCTTTAGTTCATGCTACTCCCCAGATTAGCTCAGCTCTATTCGACTATATGTTTGAGCAGCACTGGCGCAACTATATGGTTCAATTTTTAATTTCCGGTCGGTCAGGAAGGATTACACACAGTAAGTTCAACCCCTTCTAAGCTCGTATAACCATCAGCCTGCCATATCGCACCACCCATATCGACCGACCAGAAACCAATTCATTTGTTCCTCCTGCTGTTTCCAATAATCAACTGAACCGTGGAACATACTCGCATGCACTTGGCTTATTTATGTTTGTGCAATGTTTTGTAAACATCTCTTGGGTAATCCTTTCACAAGCCACCCACCCGTCTCCCGCAGTCCCATTCGGCACCTATACCACCACTCTTTAATGAAACATGGTATTAATCCGCAAGCCTCAGGTTACATGGCTTGCAATTGTGTCTATTTCCATTTTCATTATCCCCTCCCGTCCCGTCCCGCGCAAGAAAGTAGTGCAGCGTGCAGCAACTGAACCAACAACAACGCCTGTGTCGTGTCTGAGTATCACAGTATCGGATATCTGTGCTGCCACTTCGCCGCTATCGCCGTGTCTTCTCGTGGTTGAATGGATCAGCAGAAAATTCGCCCGCAGCTCCTCCGGCTAAATCCTTCACCAACTTGACCATCAAGGGTTGATTACAATCGCATGTAAGGGAAGGAAGCACACAATTGCCATTGTCAAGCCTTCCTTCTTTGTCGTTTGGCTTGTCGTCTCGTCCCGTCCCGGTTCGTTTCGTCTCTGCTCGTCACGGCCAGGGTAGACAGAAAGAAGGATTACAAAAAATTTGCTGGGGCTTCCTTACTCCTCGAGAAGTTAGTGGTTGCAACCTTGGCCCCCACCACTACCCTTCTCCGCTTGAGTCTTTGTAGGGTTTACGTTGCACGTTGTGCGTCGTCCTCGTCATCATATCGTAGACATAGCATACTTTCGTTCATTCACTTTTTAGGATGCTTGCAATATTTGCAATCTGATGGATATGTGTTCGGGGCTGGCTATGTGCATTGCACGCACCTTACCCGCGTTTATGCTCTGAAGCGTTGCGTGACATAAGGGTTGATGTTGAGAAGCGATGTGCATAGGTAGGCCGTGGGGATGATATAATTGAAATCGTATTGGGGCATTGGAAGTCTAGACGTTGTTGTGACAGTGAATAATGAACACATCCCAACAACAAAAAAAAAGAACCCAACTTGCTTCTCTGAATGAAAACGCAAACTGAGACTCGTTCCAGTGAACATTAATTGATTTTGACTGATGCACCAGGTAGGAGATAAAGTTAATTTAAATGTAGACAGGTTGCGTTCGAAGAGGGTAGAGGCAGCTGCATGGGAAGAATGCCTCGCAGCGTATATGATGGAATGTGCTGATAAGACGATGTTTTATAATAAAAGCTTTTATGATTGACTTTTATAACTCTCTTTCTAATGAACTATTGTTACCTCTGGGATTGATGTGTTTTTTTTTTTGTTCAGATAGATACTTAATATGATTTTTACTTGCGACTTATAGGTACTACGAGTATAAGGCAAGTTATGCATTCGGACAAGAAATCGAACCCGAGATTTTCAATCGAAGCGTTCTGTAAAAAACTGGAAGATTTAGAGGACTTTCTAAATCAAACTGATGCAGATATCTTAGTCGCCGGAGACTTCAACGCCAGAGGACATGAGTGGGGTATGCCAACTAAAGACTCTTGAGGAAGGCAAATACTCGACATGGCCGCGAGACGTGGATTGTACGTAGTTAACGTAGGAGAAACCCCCACTTCACCCCACCAGATATTACCTTTGCTACGGGCACCAAACTCGCAAAAATCAAGAATTGGAGAGTAATCGAGGACTACACAGGTAGCTACCACCAGTATACCGGTTTTGATCTGGCGGATAACCAACGAGCCCTAAAGCATCGCCACCAACCACGGACTTCAAGGTGGAACCTGAACAAGTTTAACACAAATATTTTTAAGAAAGTGATCGAGGAAGGGGCAGATGCTATACTCCAATTACAAGAAGCTGCCGAAACGAAAGCTGAAGCCACGTTGCAACTAATTCTGCTAGCTTTTGATTCCTCAATGCCCCGAACGAGTGGTGCCAACAGAAACAGAGATCCAGTGTAATGGTGGACAGAGGAAATAGCTGCGCTACGCCGGAGATGTTTACAACTTCGACGCACTGCACCAGGGGTAGAAGAAGAAGAAACGGTGAACCTATGAAGGACGCCTTAGCACATGTCTCCACTTGCTGCTGAACATGTTCAACAGCTTCCTCGAGGAAGGCATCTTTCCCAAAGAAAAAACAAGGATTGGTGCTCATCAGCAAAGGTAAAGGAGATCCAGATTCCCCATCGGCATACAGGCCGCTAGACACCGCAGGGAAACTCTTGGAAAAGCTATTGAAAACACCGCTCACAGCGGCAGTACAAGCGTCGGGTGATCTTTCAGAGAGGCAGTACGGTTTCCGGATAGGCCGTTCTACGATCGGAGCAATACAAGAAGTAGTACACGCCACCCAAATGGCCCAACAAGAAAACCACTACTCGAAGAAGATCGTTTTGCTAGCAACGCTGGACGGGCGAAATGCCTTCAACTCGGCCAGATAGAGCGATATACTGGATGCGCTCGAACGGAGATTCCATATCCTAGCATATCTGCTGCGGATGGTGAAAGACTGTCTCAGGGATCGAGAGCTGCCTTACGAGATCAGAAAAGGCCCGCGAAGGAAGGAAATCACCTCTGGTGCAGCGAAGGGATCGATTTTAGGACCAGACCTGCTTTTCTGGTCGGGAACGCTGACGACATCGCCGCGGTGATTACGGCCCGAGACACCGTTAACGCGCAAAGAAAGTTGAATCAGGCCATGCAACGATCAAACTCGTGGATGGAAGAGCCCGGGCTCAGCCTAGCCACCGAGAAAACTGATATAGTACTTCTGACGAGGAAGAGGATTCCCACACAAATCTACCGGAAACAGATGGCGGCAGTGCAAAGACGCGGAGCTCTACGTGTGGCCAGCTTTTACCGAACGGTGTCGGAACCAGCAGTCCTTGAAGTCACTGGAGTGACCCCTATCGATCTCCTAGCGATGGAAAGGAAGTACGCCTACGACAAAAAGGCGGAAATGGGAGTGGAAGCGGCATCCGAGGAAGCTAAGCAGCTGACGAAACAGGACCCCCCCCCCCCCCTTGAAGTAAGACGAAAGTGGTTCCGAGGGGGTGATCGTCGAGATACTTTTGAAGGTTTAGCCGGTTTAGCCGTTATAAAGTTGAAATTCCTTGGAGAGTCCGGCACACGAGGAGGTAAAAATACCACTTTATGGTGCGTCAAGCATTCATCCAAAAGTAAAAAAATAGCTTAAGGAAAACAATTGCTTTTTGTTTGCTTCGTGTGCTTTTGGAGCATGGGCTATAGATTGAGTTAGATCGATCTCTTAATTTTCCGCCCATTGATGTTGGCTCTCTTCTGCGCCGCAAGCATTGCACGCCCGCTTACGGCTGTGAGAGGCATAATATTATCTATTTTTGACCACCCACTACACATAACTCATTTCAAATATTCATCCAATCCAATCTAGATTAAATTTTAAAGTTATATGGTCTTATAAGCTTTAAATTATACTAAAAAAATTTACAGGTAAATATTACGCAATCCTTCCAGGATAAAGTTCTAAGAGCCCTTATACAGGAACAAGAGTTGTTCAAAAACCTCAATGGGCAGTGGTATATGATGAAAATGGCTAGGATTGTCAAGCTATTATAATTTATTCCATTTTCTCAAATCAGTTATGAAGTCATTATATAAAATCATCATAGTGTCTGAGGGCCGCAACGCAGGTGTTCAAACGCCATTATTTATAAGGAGAATTGAATTCAAATTGAATCCGGATTCGATTACGTGTAGACCTGGATAGAATCGTTGGAATAGGATAACTCGATCTAATTCAGCTGTAAGAGCTGGATCAAAATTCAAGCATCAACGTAGACCTGGATCGATGAATTGAAGAATCAAGATCACAGTTGCTTGTTGATGTTTGTGTATTATAATATCGGATAGATTATAGAAGATTCCATTTTGAATCCAATCTTTCGATCAGGTGTGGTCATATACCAAAATTTGGATCGAAATCTCAATTCCAATTTGATCCCATCTCTCAATCCACTCGTGTAAAAGGAGAAATTCGTATATTTCACGGTTGCATATTCCACTTTTTGTACGGTAATAATTTACAAGAATACCCCTTGAGCCTTGACATAATGGTTAGTGCATTGGACTGTCATGCGGAAGGTCTCGAGTTCGATTCTCAGCCGCTGCTCAAAAGTTTTTTAGGGGTATACTGCCTCTTGCGAGGAATTGACAGATCCTCTAAGAATATATCTCTTGTCATGGAAAGTACTGCTCATTAGCCGTTCGGAATGGGCAGAAAATTGTAGGTCCCCTCCGTTTTTGGTAACACGCACACAGAAATGGTTGAGAATTGTAAGTCACTAGGTCCTGGTTCACTTCGAGCTGTTGCACCACTAAATTTATGTATTTATTTTATTTTTAATAATTTCCATAGAGGCGCACCGTGTCGTTGCTTGCGATTGATTGTTGCTTTATTCACTTGTTTACGAATGCACGATCGTAAGTAAGCCGTAAAGCAATTCACGATGAAATTCAAGATGAGCTCATTTAACTTCAAAATTCTCGCGACTGCAAAGAATCTTTTGAGTCCGAAATAAGTTTCGAAGAATTTTGGTGTAAAAATACGAAGACATCTTCACAAATCTTCGAAAAAAAGCAATAAAATATCTTTTCCGAAACACATGATGAATCGATTGAATGGACAGTAAAAATTTCTGGTCATTTGTCAAGAACGTAAAAAAATCAACTTCATCTTCGGTTCCTACGCTCATCTACAATGACAACCCACTAACTAGCTCCTTAGATAAGACAACTGTACTTGCAGCTCATTTTTCTGCTAGCTCTACGTTGCCTGATATCACTATTGCCCCTCCTTAACTTGAGAACCTAAATCATTCGATGGGACAGGTTCATTTCCGCACTCGTACAGTTGCAAGAACCCTTCGAGATCTTGATATAAACAAATTCACTGGTCCTGATGGTACACCCGCCATTCTTCTGAAGAGGTGTTCTTCATCGCTGGCAAAACTATAACGTAAGCTCTGCCATCTCTCCTAATATTTTGTACTATAAAATAGTCAACCTGTTCCTAAAAAGGCGATCCTCCTTCCTCTTCTCCTATCCACCAATTACCTTTACGGCCCTTCTTTCTTAGTTCATGAAATCGTTGAAGAATCAGCTCAAGAAATATCTCGAAGATCGAAAGCTTCTTAACGACCGGCAATACGGCTATTGCAGCAATCGTTCCACTGGTGATCTGTTTGCACATCTCATCAAAGAGTTGAACAGAACTTTACATTGTTTCGAAGAAAGTAAGATTATTGCGCCTGACATTTCTAAGGCATTTAATAGAGTTTGGCACCAGGCTTTTTTATGGAAAATGCGTGTGTTTAGTATCAACGAAACCTTATTCCTTGGATAAGTAATTAACTTCTAGATCGCTCAATGCATGTAGTATTGGATGGTTTCAAGTCTGAACTGTGCCCCGTTTTGTCTCCGCCTCTCTTCCTCATTTTTATAAATGATCTCTTGTCTTGCCGACGGCTTTACTCTCAGCTTCTCATACTCGTTCCCAAAACCGCGTCCATATCCTTTGGAAGTGAAATTGCAATGGTATCGTATGATAAGCTCATTAAACTCCGATATTTACAATATTGTTGAATGGGGTATACAAAATCGTGTGGAGTTTAATGCTTCGAAAACTGAATGATGTGTATTGTCGTTAAAGCAAAATGTACCCCTTATATTATTGTCCTTGAATGGCACTCTGGCATCGAAGAAACCAAAAAGCTTACAATACTCGGTATGTCTGTCAACGACGATGTTCGTTGGAATTACCACATTTTCGAGACTAAAAATACTGCTAAATGCTAAGGATTTCTATATCGATGTAAGAAATTGTTCACCCCTTCTGATCTGGCTATCATTTATACATCCAAAACTCGAGTATAACTCACATCTTTGAGCTGGTGCAGCACAAACTTCTCTCTACTTATTGGATAAAATTCAAAAAAGAGCTTTAAAACTGATAGGAAACAGAGCTGTCTTGGATTCATTCCTATCTCTTGAGCACCGTCGGAAAGTTTCATGTATTTCCTTGTTTTATCACTTCTTTCACAACCAATGCTCACTCGAAGTTGCATTCCTTCCCTTTATCAGTTCACGTGATACACGCTTCGCTGGGAATGCTCATCAATCCAGCCTCGAGTCTAATTTTCTCGTACCTTCAAATATACAGTCCGTAACATTTGGATAGCCTCACCTTTTGTTTTTTTGCAGCTAACTGTTTTTGATGCTTTTTTGATGAGAACATAACGAAATACATATTAGATCTAAAGATAAGAGAGTTTTCTTGAGATTATGAGAGTTTTTAACCAATCTCTTAACGTTAACGGTTTTTTTTTTGAGCTAATATTGTTTGCAGTCAATAAAATGTGCATTTTTTTTTTGTAACATTAGAATAGCCTCATTTGACTTATTACACAGTTTAAGCGAAAATTTGCCAGAGTGAGTATCGGAAAGCCACCGGGAATTTATAAATAGTTTATTTCTTCTGTTTCTATTTATTTTTTTTTCTTTAAATCGTTTAAATGGGCAGAAAAAATTCATTATCTGCAACGGAAATAGCCAAAATAGAAGCCTATAGTATAGTGAGCAAGGGGTTTCTAATCGATCTATAGCTAATAAACTTAATCGAAGCCCAAAAATGATTAACAATTATTTTAAAGATCCGTTGTTTTATGGAAAAAAATACAAAGGACTTACTTCTAAAGTACTTTCGAGCCGAGACAAGCGGAATATTACAAGATTAGCTTCCAATTCTACCTACTCTCTGAATAAGATAAGGCACGGAGTTGGATTAGAAGTTAGCCGAATGACCATAAGTAGAGTCATTAAAGGTGCTGGACACTTGAAGCGCCTAAAACTAAAGAAAAACCCACCACTGAACAATGTGCGTAAGTTACAGCGGCTCAATTTTGCAAGACTTCACATGGCATGGAATGCCGATGGCAGCAGCCATTCAAACGATTGGCGAAAAGTGATATTTTCAGACGAGAAAAAATTCAGCTTGGATGGGCCGGACGGATATAACTATTACTTCCATGATTTAAGAAAGGAACAGTTATTTTTAGATCGATATCATAGCCGAGAGGGAGGAGTAATGGTATAGGGTGCAATATCATTTTATGGCACAATTGACTTATATTTTGTGAACTGTAAAATGACGGCGGCATACTACAAGACTATATTAGAAACAGCACTACCTCAGTTCCAGGATACTTTTGGACCGATTCCGATTATTTTCCAGCAGGACAACGCACCTATCCACACTGCTGGTGTAATTAAAACATGGTTGCAAGACCAAAATATTCAACAATTATCGTGGCCACCCTACTCTCCAGAATTAAACATAATCGAAAATGTGTGGGGGTGGTTAACACGCAAAGTTTATGAAGGTGGTAAGCAGTACGCAAATAAAGAGGAGCTTATTGAAGGCATTAAAGTGGCCTGGGCACAAATTTCTTTAGATCTCCTAAAATCTTTGTATGATTCCCTAAAAGATCGCGTTTTTGACATCATTCAAAATAAGGGTGGCTGTACAAAGTACTAAAATGATGTTATTAACTACATAAAATAAATAAAAACTGTTTTCTTAAAAAAAAATTAATTTGTTTTCATTTTGACCAAAATAAACATGGTGAGGCTATTCTAATGTGACAAAAAAAAATATAAGTTTTTGCGACTACAAACAAAACCACCTCACAAAATTCCGGCAGATTTTAAAAATCACTTGAATTTTTTTTATCTCAAGAGCTTAGTCTTACCTTATCATTAAATACACATTTCGATATAAAGAAGTGCCAAAAAAATCTAATTGGAAAATAAATTATGTGTGAGGCTATTCAAATGTTACGGACTGTATGTAGAGATTCATTTTTTAGTACCACAACACGATTGTGGAATTATTTACCAAGCACTGTTTTCCGTTGCCATTTTAATTTGCAAGACATTTAAGACCAGTGTTCATCGACACATCCTTTCTTCCCACCCCTTACTTACGGAAGAATGCATTTAAGACCCTGTTTACATTGGAAAATTTGAGTACAGAGACCTCGATTTTAGTAGGTACTTTCCATTGCTAGTTAGAACTAAATATCTTCATTCCCCAAAGCATTTCTTCACCTCATACCCAATATGTCAAAAACACGAAAGACGAAACAACTGGTGTAAAATTTCATTAAATCCACTGATGGACGATTTTTTTTTATTTATTCTCCCGAAAAATGCATTTTCAGAGTTGACATTTAAAAATCCGAAAAATTTAGTTTCTTATATTCTGCTTCGGAAAATGCATTTTCAGGGTAATTGCTTCACATTTGCAATGAAATATTCTCGATACGTGAAAATATAACTTGCTTGGCTAATGTCGAATTAAAAATTCTATATTATATAAAAACATACATACATAAATCGTTCTCCATCTGTCAAGCAATGAACTGGATGATGACTACGATGCCAATGGATTAAAAATTATACATTTTCCCGCTTAAATTTATATTGAAAATTTCCGTTACAATATGGGAATGATGCCAATTGGCTTATAAATCTCAGATAGATGGAGTGAGATAAAGTACAGAAACCTCAAAAAAGTAGGAGAATTTAGCTCAGTGTGAACACCGTCTATAGCAGAAAAATTACATCAAGAGTCTGATTATAGTATGATGATTTTTTTTTTCGTCTTCTTGACATATTTCGTCTTTTGTGAGAAGTAAATAATTGTTGCGGAATCAAGCTACATTTCTACACCCACACTGTCAAAAACACGAAAGACGAAACAAATGAAAAAAGAATTGTTATCAGGATCCAAAAGTCAAACTGGAGTATCATATTCGTGCACCATTGCAGTCACATTCTCAAATATGTTTGACGAGAATGGAGTGATTGGCTTGATTTTAATAATGTGAACGCTCCATCCAGCGGCTTGTAAATCATGCTGGATGGATTTCAAAATGTTTAGATATTTTGGCTCCGTAACAAGCATATTTGAGAATGTGAACGCATGTTCGTCAAGCCTAAGGCAAATTTCATTTTCCATGAACTTCTCGGGCTGTGCAAATCAGAAGAAAATATATCAAAATGAGTTTTATAATCAATAAAGGTAGACTTTGCAGACTTTGAATATAAAATTCAAGTAAATTTCCTCTTCTTAAATTTCGTCTATGCTCTTGGTTGCTCAAAATTCAAAGAAAAGTGATGTTTGACAGCATGTTTGGCGAATGTGAAAGATCCTGTTTTTCATCCATCAAATATTTATCATGCTGTGTTTGTCAAACAAATTTGAGAATGCGAACACCCCTATTAATGCTCTGAGCAAAACGTTGTAGTATGACTGCTTTTAAACGATGCGATATTACTCTTTCTTCCTTTTAGTTTCCTTTATTTCTCGACTATTTTTCATTTTCTATTTGGCGTTCGCTCAGTGAAATTGGCTTAACTGAGTAGAGTAAGGAGTGCAAAGAGATAACTCGTTTTTGCTTGAGCAAAGTTAACTTATATAGTAAAAATCGCAGTGTTTAAAAGCGCACCCATGCAATCGAAAGGAATCCAAGGGAAAAAGAGAGATTAAAAATGTGTTTCGCGTAAAAACAGTCTATTTCGCATCAAATAACATCTCTGTTTGAATAAATATGTACAAATTTAAGAACAACCCTGATTAAACATAAGTCTAACAAACTTTATGTTATGTAGCGGAGTCCAGAGGTGCGTTTTTTCTTACAATATTTAACTTTTGAAATAAATAGGTTTGTTCCTTTACTTTGAAACTCTACTACAGAGAGGTAAAAATAAGTCTGTCTGTGGAATAAGTCCAATTCCAATGTGAACACTGCCTTGAAATTAAAAATTAAAAAGTCAATGATAAGTTTTAAGTTTTAAGATGTCGATGCGATAGTTGCAGGACATGGTCCAATGATGCATCTATATAGAGATACATTCATCTATTTTAAGACTTTTTTGGTTTTAAGTATACATAAGTAAATGGGACTAATTGTGGCTTGATTTGATTTTGAATATATCCAAAGTCACAAACTAATAGAGAAAATACAGTTGCCATTAATTTACGATTTTCAGTGAAATTCAATATTTTAAAAACAATGGGTACGTTCGATAACAAAAATTCGGCACTCGGGCGAGATCTTCTGCACATTTTTGTTCGAAGTGCCAATGCTGGTTTAGGCTCTCTACGAACTGCTATATCCTTTAATTTGTTTTTTATTTCCGCTGCGAAAATGAAACATTGAAGAAGTGGACAAATATTTTCAAATAAAATTTCAAAAAAGTAATTTAAATAATTTGTTATAAGAAACGTAACTTCTATTGACGAACCACTATCAACACTTTTTTTATTTGCCTTTTTTTGAGGGATACTGTTCGCACGGTTTAAATGTGAGGATTTTCATATTTTTAACGTTTTTAATATGTGTCTTTCCTTTTTTTTCTGCATCTCAATAGCATATAATAAAAAGTCCTGTTTTTTCCGAGATTTCAGAGTTTTACGCTGGCAGTACCCACCGAGTAAGCTTTTTTTTCCTTTCCTACTTTCTTAGAGGATAGAAAAGAGCATTCATCGAGCATGTCCCCAAACAAGGTGAATCTTCTTCCCTTTCTTAATACAGTCCAATTTTTTTTCGTCCAAGCTTTTCGAATGAAATTTTGATATCTAACCGAAGAGCGGCACAAATCTTGACATCATTTCGGAGAAAGCATGATTATTCTTTTACAAGTAGATATTTCAAAAGCTTGGATAGAATTTGGCATGAAGCTCTCTTATCGAAAATGCGCTCATTTGATATCGATGAATTTCTTCTTCATTGGATTATATAGATCACCTATAGGCCGGTGTTCCACAATTGTTCTACGACTCTCTTTCTCATTTTTATCAATTACCGTCTATCTGGAATTTCTAATTCATTGAATTTTTTTTTGATAAAAGTACCCTCAGCTTTTTGTATTCATTTCGAGATTTAAAAACAATGTACATCTTTTTAAATCCTCTCCAACTTTCCAAAACCATCGCAATGTACTCAAACATTTTGAGAGCATTCAAAATCTTTTTAATGTGCAGTGTGCACACTATTTCTTATGATGAGTCCACAGAATTAAATGAATTAAATTAACCTGGTGACTTACTCAACCTTTTCTATGTTAGTGATACCAAGAATGGAGGAGACAAATGTCTCGCATGAGACACTCGTGGAGGTTGTACACTCCTGATCAAATTTTTACAGCGGCTGATAATCGAACTCAAGACCCTCTGCATGACGGTCCCACGCACAAACCTTTATGCCAAGGCGTACTACAGAGTCCACAGAATATTTGTATATATTTAATAAGTACATTGAAGATGTACTCACTAAATCAGCGTGTACTCATAGCCAATACGTTTTTTTTTTTAAATGAGGGCAAGGAACTAGCGCAGAAATTACTCTCACTACATAATCATGTAGTCATCACTATTATCCATATCTTTGATAGGAGTTTATAGAACATTTTTAATTATCCAATTAATACATAGAAAATGTACTCATAACATAATCTCATCACTCATCAGCGATATCAAATTACCAATGTAAAGAGTACATAGAATTCTTTATTGAAATTTAAAAATCATTGCTAATAAATTTATATAGTCAGTACAATTTTGAGCTTGTACAGACATACATACGTATATAATGAGTACATAAATTATGTGTGCGAAAATCTATGCGATGAGTACATATTTTTATGTGCAAAATGAAAATATTTGATCTTCTGTGTACCCTTATTTCTTAGAACTCGAAACATCTGTCACATAGCCACATCCGTAGAGTTCCTTAGATGTGATATATTTGAAATGTTTACTCTCACTTTTTGGTTTTTTTTTTAGAAAATTGTCCAATGAATACCTATATGCTTTACTTTCCTTCCACGTCGAAAATCGAACATAACCTCTCATTTTCTTCCATAAGTCAAAAAAATGCCTTACCGGCGGAAGTTTCACTTTAAGCGATAAACAGAAATTATTTCGAAACTCATATCAACCAATACAAAAGACTTTAGGCAAATAGTAAATACTTGATTCTCCCACATAACCTAGAAAAAAACATTCACCAATCCATTTTATCGCCCACTTTATACACGAAACTATAAACATGACCACTTTATGTATAGGTAGGTAACCCCTCATTTCAGTGAGAACAAAAATCTATGCCAACAGGTCATGTGTACTTATAGCTACTTAACATTTTTCGGATGAAACATAAATTAAACCGCTCTTCGTCATTAATCAAATAAACATCAAAGCCAATACTTTAATCCAACATGCTTCGGCCCCCGCCTAAAAAACGTGCACAACATAATGCCACTTAATACCATGATTTACATTACATCGATTTAGTTTTGCTTTACCGTTTGTTCACCAAGAGCAGAAACAGCAAAACAATTATTTTAATATTATTCCCTTTGATTTATGATAATGTGCTTGCCGGAACCGGAAGAACATGAGCGTATAGTATATCGGTGGTATTTGTATGCAGGGTTACACGTATTTATATATTCCCATAATTTTCGCACTGATTAACTATTGTCGCTGACCACAGACCTAGGCAGACGTTTTCATTTTTTATTTTTTATTTTTACTTTCAAAAATCATTCAAGAACCAAATGACTTTTGAATTTAACATCCACTTCCGGCGTGGACCTACTTCCGACTGCAAACACTAGGATTTCAGAACACACACAAAAACAAGACATCGAATCGAAACCGGCACAAAAGTTCAAAATGAATTTCGCACTTAAATCAAATAAAAAAAAATAAACAAATAATAAATATTTAAATGGTTACACCGATGCTAACGGTTAAGTCCGCGCGCACACACTATTGGACTATTCCATCAAATCCTTGCGGTAGGACTGGCATATAAATCAAAACTTGGAGACAACTTGATTGCACAGGTTGTGCACATTAAAAAGCCTCCAACGAAAATGCTTAAAAAAGCACGCCGGTTATATTTATTTTGCCCGAGCTCCGAGAGCATACACAAAACATACACGGGAGCACCACAAGAATACGTCGACGACGACGTCACACAAACACAACATGCATTTACACACAAACAAAAACTAAGAACAGTAAAAATAAAAAAATAACAAAAAATAAAAATGTGCAAAAATTATTTTGCAAAAAAAAGGTTGAAGGAAAAAAAATTAAGAAATCAGCCGGCGACTGACGACATGCAAAACCGACACGGATACACAAACAAGCAGACAAACACCCCCATGAGCCACCCCAACCCTCTTATTGTCACATGCACTCGCACACACCCATAGACTGCACTTCACCGGCACTTCCCCCCACCCGGCGGATTATCCTGCTGCCTGCTGCGTGTTGTGTTTTTTCTATCCTTTCCTTATGCATTTGGGAGCTATTCGTATCTGTGACAGTCTGTCTTAAGTATCCGGCAAACTGTCTGTGGTGTAGTCGTCGTTGGCTTAGCTATCAGATCCTTGGGATTCCCATTGAGAAAAGGCAGAATCTGTTCAGTCGGCATTGCATCCGGCCACATTACAGCTACGGTCTACGGAACGATGAAAGCAGCACCAGCAAGTTCAACCAACAAACATCGATAGCATCATCATCAACATCAACCATCGTTGTCAACATCCTCATCATCATCATCATTATCTTCGTCATCATCAGTCTTTTTAGCACCAGAAGGAGAAGCCATTCCTCTCATTGACACGATGGGGGTTGATATTTTGCACTTGTGTCTGTTCGCAGAGGTGTAGGCTGGTGCATGCTTGAAGAAACAAAAAATAAACAAAAACTCACCAAAACACACGTTTAAAAAAGCCTGCTATTAGAGTTGCCATTGCAGGGGTTGAACAGACATTCGCTTAGACCCTTGCATAAAACAGACTTAAGTTTAGAGACTTACCTGTTTATAATGAAACAGCATTTCAGAAGACGATGAAGTATTTCATTCCTAAAAAACTTTTTCAGTCGTGCCAAGTCCTTAAAAACTTTTTACTAAGAACTTTTGATACCTTTGCAAGTTTAAGGACGTTCTTATTCTGATAAGAACAATTGAAGTTTCTTGTATCATTGAGGCTGTAGCAATTTCTTTCTTAGATTTCGTATAACTCCTTTAGTTGAATTTAAGGTTTTTGATGTCACTAAAACCTCTACAAATTTTTTTAATGGCAGTACAGTTAATTTGTTAAAACAAAATTAACATCTTCAGTACTACCTCCATTAAGTTGTCCTAAATATATTTTCATTATAAACTTCATTTCACCACAGCTGGATCTTATTCACTCGAGTGATCGTCCGACTTAAAACTGTGTCATTCGTGAATGATTCGTCAATAGTGACTCGTTCACCAAAAGGAACGATTCATTGAAATTAACTGAACGAATCGATGCCAAATATCAATCGTTTCAGTTTTCATATGTACGAGTATTTTTATTTTGCATGAAAAACTACTGGTTGCGTTGTGGATCTAATTATTTCGTTCTTAATCAATCGATTTTATTTTATCAATGAGATAGATGACACCATCCTAACAACTTAGAACCATCCGAAACAGAATCGTCAGTTTGTAAATTAAAGCCTGCCCTGACCGTGACAAATGTTGCTTTAAAATTTACAAAACATTGTTCCTTTTGATGCATTTCCTAGCAGCAATGCTAGTCGAAGCAAAAGTGTGATCTATAATTGATAAACCAGGACGAAAGCCTACTTGATGGAAAGTCTCCCTTACAAAATAGTAGCGAAAATGTTTCTAAGTGAATTAAGTATACAAATCCCCGTCATATTTTCGGCAAGACTTGGATCTTCCTTCTTAAAAAATAGAATCAAGTTCCTGCACATTTGCATCACTTAAAGCGTAAGCAAAAGTATGAAGATTTTCCTCCGCTGTCAATAGAGTTTTAAAATGTACTGCTAGAGTCTCAGCTTCAAGAGAATTCATAGATACATAAAGGTATAGCGCCTTTCTACGCCCAAGAAATAAAAATATTTGTCTTATTCAAAGATAGACAGTGCTTTCTTGTTTCTATTTGGAGTAAAAAAAATGTAAATTTGTCGCTATGCCAACTCCGGCTGCAAGCTACATACAATTGGTCGTGTGAAAATATTTGCCAAATTTAAGCCAGCAATAGTCCAAGATTGGCCTTGGTAATAGCTAAGGCAACTGCAGTCACTTGAATTCGAATGGTAATTCGTTGGAAATCATCGGTGTTCGTGGAATCAGTATGTCTCCACCTTTGAATTTGCCACCGATATGATTGTTGCTTGCATTAAAATTGGTGGTTACAATTTCTTGATGATCAATCTACTTTTATTACGCAATTTTGATCCGTCAAAAGTAATTATATGCAATGGCTATGAATTTAAAAAATTCAGTCGGAAAATCGACGGCTTATTCTTCTTCGAATATCGTGCATCTGAATTGAATTTGATCCTTGACCTTGTTGATACCATCACTTTTTGGGGCTTAAATTTCACGTTCGTATAGCCAATCAAGTTTTTTGCAGTGGGTTGTTAGACATGGGAATACCTTGTCGAAAATGGCTTGATTGTTCAGTGGCATTTGACAGAATGTAATTCGTGGACAATCAATTTGAATTTTTCCACTTCCGAGGTCCAAAAAGTTGATTTGAGAATGTTTAGACAAACAGGTCCCATAGGTTGATTGTTTCCTAGAAGATCACGCAGAGTCCGGTCAAGCGCTTCCAAATACTTCTTATTGGTCATTGTGCATTCATCCCAAATTTTTGCTGATATTTTCGGAGCTTGAGTGGTGAGTGCGCAGTGTGTTCACCGTCCACCACCCAACAGCCTTAATGCAATTCCCAATGATGTCAATGCGAGTGCCTGTTCCTCCTGGTGATCGATTAAAAAAAGTCCACCATATCCATTTGCTACACGTTGCTTACGCCTTTATCTTAAGTGTTTTGATCAGAAACTAACGGTGTTGTTTGACTTTATAGGATCACCCGATTAGTTAATCTTAAGATTGTCTGATCATTTCATCAAAATCGGTCACGCCGCCGTCTTGGAGTATATAAGAACCATACACACATACACAGATATGAGTATTTTTATCGGGTGACAGGTCCAACTGTGCCGGTTGCCCTAATTGAAGCCGGTTGAAGCCGAATAAATGGTTGGCATAGTCCCTGACTGTTTAAAAGTAAGCCGAAAAAACGTAAACACGTTTAGCATCTCACAAAAGACTGATCATCGAATTTCTTCTAAAAATATTTGTATCAAACATATTTGTTAAAATTTTTCTTTTTTTAAAATTTTTCTTTTTTAACTTCAACTTGACTTCACCTACAAATTTAATGCAATCTAATTCGTAATCTAACTTTAAAACTAGATCTAAGTCAATACTAAGATTAGGATGAGTTAAGAGGTTGATTGAGAAAATTGTGGTTTTGGCAGGGGTGAACTCAATCAGACCAAAAACATAAATGTTAAAAAAAGAGCCAAGTTCTTCTATACAAAAACCTTTGTGTAACAAGTCAGCCGTGAAAAGTACTGAGATCTAAAAGTGCGCCAAGTTCTTACTTCATGAAGGTTTAATACCGAATATTTAAAGTAGAATAATGTTGAAACAGCTACAATGTAATAGAGAAATTTTATTATTTAATGATTACTGACTAAAATTTGATGGGTTCACTGGTCAAGTTTTTAAAACCTTTCGAATTGGACATAAAAAAAAAACTTGCCAAGTGAGCCCATCAAATTTTAGTCAGTAATCATTAAATAATAATATCTTCTTCTCCTGGCAAGATACCTAACACTAACATACCTACTTTAATGTTAAATACTAGTACCCAGGGTTGGCCGAATTAACTACACTACATTTTCTACATCATTAACTACGCGTAGTTATTTGAATAAACTACATGCCTAATTTACTACAATTTGTTACGTCTGCTACATACGTAGTTAATTCATAAAAAATAAAGGAAACCAAACAATTTTGCACTCTTATGATTTAATGAAGGTTTGTAAAAAAACTGAAAATGTTTCATTTACCATAAGGATGATGAATTGTAGGAATTTTTCATGATAGAGTTGAAGCTTATTTTTGGAGACAAACATTTTACTTTGGTAAAATCAAAAAATATGGGTTATGAACCCATGATTTAAAGATATTTTTTAATGTTGGATTTTATGTACATGGTGCATACATACAAATATTTTCCATTCAACTCAAATCGCTTATTAAAAATGAATAACTGAACGTTTAATTTCAAAATTCAAATTTCAAATGTACAACTGACAGTAAAATGACAGCGATGACATTTTAAACTACGTCTGCTAAAATTTGTTACATTAACTACATTTAACTACATTTAACTACATTAACTACATAAATTACGTAGCAGACGTAACAAATGTAGTTATTTCCAAAAAGTGACATTTGGGCCAACCCTGCGTAGTACCTACATCCGCTCAAAGCCATAAAAAAGCAATAATTGTTGAGGATGCGATGATGTTTTTGTTGCAATTTTAACTCTTTTTTTTAAATGAAGGTAGACCACCAATTAACAGCCTAATTAGTGGTTTTATTATAGTTCACATCACAGTTAATAGTTTTTTTATGTAAACTCAAAATTTTTTCAGGTATGCAAATGTTTTCTTTTTTCATTCATGTTAACATAACATAGAGTACCAAATCGAGCACTCTAGTTCTACGAAAAGTTATGAAATTTCAAAATGCATGTATAGTTTCAAAATGACAATAAAAAGACACTTCGAATGAAAAATCTTAGATTTTCTATTTTTCGCTTTGAATGTACATTAAGCTATACCCTTCCACCAAACTTCATCATTCTACAGCAATCGGAAGTACTCTATATAAATCAAACTTTTTCTCAGAAAGTGGGCGGATACCACGCCCCCTGAATGGAAAACCTCAATTTTTATTGTTAGTCCTTTATATGCAATTTGAGCCCGATCGTTTTATTAAATTTCATTGTTCTACTGCAATCGGAAGTTTGCCATATATAATTTACATCAGTTCTGAGGAAGCGGGCGGATACCACGCCCCCTGAAAGGAAAACTTTGGTGTTTATTTTTGGTTCTTTATATGCAATATAAGGCCTACCGATTCACCAAATTTCATCGTTTTACAGCAGTCGGAAGTGCTCCATAATACGATGTCGGGAAGTGCTAAAATGCGGAGAAAATGGGCGGATACCACGCCCCCTGAATGGAAAATTTCAAATTTTCGATTTTTTCCCTTGCTTGCATGACAAGGCCTACCTTTGTGCAAAATTACAAGATTCTACGATGTCGGAAAGTGCTCCATAATTTTGATGATCTGTCAGTCAGTCAGTCAGTCAGACAGTTACGGTTTTTGTGATTTTTGAGGCCTTATATCTCAGGAACCGCTTATGCTAGAAAATTGAAATTTGGTGAGGCGCCTATGCCTGACTACCTTAGCAAATATTCGGAGTCTTAAGTTTCTGACTTCATTGGTACTGAAGATAGGGAGGGGTCAAAAATCGCCTGAGTTTGTTCCTGTAAAAAGGGTGTAGTGCCAGAACTTGGCTGGGCACTACCGTGCCCTTTGATTTAAAGCCAAAACAATTATTGAAGTTTAAATTAACTCTCCACAGATAACGGGCATTTAGATTTATTGTAGCTATATTAGTTGTGAAATAGAAGAGATAAGTTAACATGATAAGTTAAAAAGATAATAAAGAATTGTACATTGGTAGAGGCTACACTTGAAATGTGTACTAAAAGAGAAGACGAACAAATTGTATATCAGCTTACATAACTAACCTCTAGCGTTCCGTAAGAATTAGAAATGTCTTCGAACTAATGTTTCAGGAATGAAGTATGTCAGAAAGTTGAGCGCTTGGTCACAAATTATTTTATGAATCGAAATGGATTGATTATGGAGAAAATAGAAGCGGAAGAGGATTTAAATCTATTGGGTGAAAAAGTCATTGATCGGCATTTACCGATATCAAGTTAAAAAAAAAGGAGATTATTGTATCGGGGATATATTTGATGGCCATATCAATCATGTCATGAATGAAAAGAAGATGGCCTAAGCTTCTGCCTTGGGGCACTGCGGAGGCAGGTAAGAAAATAATTTAAAAAATTTAACAGACCTACATGGATATTGTGACAAAGTAAGAGAAAACATATTATTTTTCGTTGTCTAAGTCTGAGAGGGTAAAACTATGATGTGCTTTTTGCCTTCCAGCCGAGGTTATGCTCGCCGGTCTCACTAGGTTCGTCCTGAAGAAAACACGAAATTTCAGAGAAAAAGCTCTTCAAAACTTATTACAAAATCTTCATTGAAAATAGTTCTTATATCTATAACACACAATATTCTTTTACTAGTATTTCAATTAATTCTGGCAATCGAATGATTCAAGAGTATCAACTCTTTTGGATTCTAGTCTTGCTGCCTCGTATCGGTTATAATGGTTGCTGATGATTTCGATTAGGTTTTAAATTCTGGTACTTGGTTTTGAGTAATCAGGCATCTGGTGATTCAGGTTAAAAAATTGATCTTATTATTCTGACGTCAGGCTTCTGACAGGATCGGACGGTACTACGCTCTTAGCGTCACTCAAAACAATAGGCTACAACGCTCTGGTTTATCAGCAGGCACAACGCGCCTGGTGGCACTCCAAGGAGCATGCTAAAACGCTATGGAACAGCAGCAAGTACTTCGCCCCTGGTGGCATTCTAAACAGCAGGCTAAAACGCTCTGGTACATCAGCGGGAACAACGCCCCTGGTAGCACTCAAAATAGCAGGCTAAAACGCTCTGGTTCATCAGCAGGCACAACGCCCCTGGTTGCAATAAAAACAGCTGGCTGAAACGCTCTGGTATATCAGCAGGTACAACGTCCCTGGTGGCACTAAAAACAGCAGGCTAAAACGATCTGGTACATCAGAAGGTACTACGCCACTGGTGGAACTTAAACAGCAGGCTAAAACGTCTGGTAGATCGGAAGGTACTAAAGCCGCTGGTGGCAATGCCCCTTACCAATGCTGGTAGGAAGCCTTAGTAAGAAATAGCTGGACAATCTCTCCTACCTTACTTGTCTTTCAACTAAACCCCTTACCGCAGGTGGAGGAAGCTCCGAGAAAGCAAGGAGAGCTAAAATATCCGAATCGCCTACGCTTGTCTACGACCGGAGTGCAAATGATCAATAAAATCATTTTAATTGTGGCCTGACTTTACGTATGGTCGAAGGGGTTATTTTCGTTCATCCACTTTGGTCCTCATGTTACATTTTCAGCAACGACTGAATGTGAACTGTATAAGTGATGAACGAAAATTAACAATATCGTAAATTTTTCTGTGATGGCATGCGTCCATGGTGCATGTGAATTGAATCGGGTGAAGTACAATTCTCACTTGTAATACCAAACATAGGTGGAATAGCATGGAACGTTTCGTTACCGTAGATGGAGACTCACACCAACACACCAGAAACCAAGGAACAGTGGAAATAAATTTACTTCTTCTGGAGAATCGATGTGATAGAGGGCCAATGTGGGTTTTTCAGCAAAGAAGGTCATGGCGACAGTCTTTTGGGATGCGCGTGGTATTATTTACTTCGATTATATTGAAGAGGGTAAAACGATCACCGGCACATTTTACGGAGTCAAGAACAACAATACGAGTAGCAGCAAATTCGATGATAGTTTGTGATTTGTTAGAATTGTTAATATCAAGCCTCATCACGGAACTATTAGAATGTACCGAGCTAGAGATTGCCCAAAGATTACTCAAAGCTCATTCATCTTACTTCAAAACAGAGCTCTTACAATCTGCTCCGAGTGGTATTCTTTAAGTAAATCTTTTGAAAACAACTGATCTGGGGAAGAAATTCCTCAAAACATCTTCTGTTAACCTACGGTACTACGGGGGAAAGGGAGCACTACTATTTAAGTAGTAATAGTAATTAAGGCTGGGCTGTGGCTACATACAGTTGCATTGAGTTTCTGGTCGATATGCAAAACAATGCTTCCGATTACTCAGCCTCTTATGTCTACATGATGATCTCTTATTGGAGAAACATGTATCAGTGTGGTAAGGTCATTATCTAAAAAAAAACATCACTTACGAGTAGCCCTATGAGTCTAAGATTGAACACAACAACAGTTACAAACACAACCAAACAACATAGGTATTACAAAAAAAAAAGAAAAAAAAAAAAACAAATTACGTCGAATTGGGGTGGCAAAATTTTGTGCATTCATGATGCATCAGTGACATTACAAGGACCAACTGAGGTTGAAGGTAAGGGACGTACAATTTTAGAGGGTTGAGGAATGTAAGAGGCATTACGTTAACAAAAAAGAAAATAAAAATAAAAGAAAAGAAACAACGACAACTTCTCAAGAGTGTCTCGGTTTCAGTTTTAGAAAAAAATTTACGAATATATGACAGACATGAACGGTAACCATAGGAAAAAAAACGAATAAAAATAATTTTCAACCCCTTTTCACATTTTATACTTTACATCTTCCTTTTCAACATATCCTACATTTGCTGTATTATTTTGTGTTGATTGCACAGGCATTTGCATGTATGTAGGTGAAATTAGAGTTGTTTTGGCTTGTGAATTCTTAATAGTGTTGCCATATCAGAATGCAGGTCTTACAGAGGGATGGAGACTTTTATTAATATTGTAATATTTTTGCTAGGTTCGTTAAATAAAACTTATTACTCTTTCTAATATCTCTTCTTTATTTTTACTTTCCAAATCACAACAATAAATCTCAATTTATAATCAACTCAAATACTTTATTCAATTTAAAATCACACTTGTTTTACACAATCCAATAAGCAGAGTTTTGCACACTTCCGTAATCAAAAATCAACTGTTTTTCGCTCACCGTCAACACTCCCTTATATACTCAAATTAGTTGTTCTCGAAAGTTCTTGTCTTGGAATGTTCTAGATGTTTGGAATAAGGGGAAATACATTTGACATTGGAAAAGAGCTTTTTGGTTCTTCCATAAATTAGATATGCAGTTTTCCAACAGATGGCGCTGTAGTAGTATAAAGCTCTGTTCGCAACATTGCCCCCTTCTTAAGATTGTTCGTCCCGAACAATTCTATCTCCAGATTCGCCACTGTATCGGTGCAGTCGATCGCTATGCACAACTTTTAACTTTCCTCTTGACCCTCTTTGAATTCGGTAAACGACATCATTGATTTTCGTGACGACAATATAAGGGCCTTCCCAGTTTTGTTGAAGCTTCGGCGACAATCCCTTTTGACGATGTGGATTATACAGCCATACACGATCTCCTACTTGGAATCCTATCGTGTTTGCTCTTGTGTCGTACCTTGTCTTCATTCGATCGCTGTAAGCGCTCATTCTAGTCCTGGTCCTTTCGTGGATGTCGATTAGCCTCTCTTGTAGGTCACTCACGTAATCCCTTGTTTCCTTAGACTCTTGTGATGGATGTCCAAACCTTATCTCACTAGGCAGCCGTATGCTTCTTCCAAACAGGATTTCAGATGGCGTTTGTCCTGTTGAGCTATGTATTGCACTTCGGTAGGCCATCAAAAATAGTGGTATGTGCCTATCCCAGTTTCTTTGGTAGTCGCCTACGACTTTAGTGAGGTGTTCTTTTAAGGTCCTGTTGAATCTCTCGACCATTCCATCAGATTGCGGGTGAAGTGGTGTGGTTCTCGTTTTCTTAATGCCAAGGAACACGCAGACCTCTTGGAATATGTTCGACTCGAAGTTCCTTCCTTGGTCGGAATGAAGTTCCATAGGCACACCGAACCTGCTTACCCAGTTAGACACAATCTGGTCGGCCACGGTCTTGGCTTCTTGGTTCGGGATAGCATATGCCTCAGGCCATTTGCTGAAGTAATCCATTACCACCAGAATGTATTTGTTTCCAGCATTCGTTTCCGGAAATGGGCCAGCCACATCAACAGCAATCCTTTCAAACGGTGAGCCGACATTATATTGCATCATTTTTCCTTGCAGTTTTCTACCAGGTCCTTTGGTTGCAGCACAAGCGTCACAATTTCGGCACCACTTTTCAACGTCGTCTCTTGCATGCAACCAGTAGAATCGTTGCCTCACCTTTTCTAAAGTCTTATTGACTCCCAAATGGCCTCCTGAAGGTCCATCATGCATCTCTCGAAGAACCTCTTTGATTTTCGATTGAGGTAACACAAGCTGCATCACATAGGATTTACCATCAGCGGACTCCCATTTTCGCCGAAGAACACCTTCTTGCACATGAAGTGAGTCCCATTGTGCCCAATAGGCCTTTAAAACTGGACTCCTATCGGAAATGTCATTCCATGCGGGTTTTTCTTCATGTTCCTTCCATGCGAGAAGAGGTTCAATGTCGGGGTCTTCTTGTTGAGCAGATCTTATTTCTTCATTGCTCCATCCACAAATGGGGTCAGCCCTTATTCGCAGAATGTTGATGGATTCCTTTTCTTCTTGTCGCCTGCAATGCTTGCAATCTATTTTACAAGGTCTTCGGGATAGTGCGTCGGCATTTGAGTGCAGCTTTCCCCTTCGGTGTTGAATTTCGTAATCGTAAGTCTGCAGTCTTTCTATCCACCTTGCGACTTGTCCTTCTGGGTTCTTGAAGTTCAACAACCAGTTAAGAGCACCATGATCGGTTCGTAGAAGAAACCTCTGTCCATAGATGTATTTGTGGAAGTGTTTCGTTGCCAAGATGAGTGCCAAGAGTTCTCTTCTGGTCACACAGTAGTTCCTTTCGGTCTTCGACAGTACTTTGCTGAAATAGGCGACAACCTTTTCTTCGCCATTGTGCACTTGTGACAGAACAGCGCCGACTCCCACATTGCTTGCATCAGCATCGATGATAAAAGACTTGCCTGGAGTCAGATAGATCAGCACCGGAGCATTGCATAGACGGTATTTCAGTTCTTGGAAGGCTTTTTCACACTCACCTGACCATCTAAACTGCTTGTTCTTTTCCGTAAGCTGATGCAAACTCTTCGCAATTCCGGCAAAGTTCTTAACAAAACGTCTGTAATATGTAGCAAGACCAAGAAAACTTCGTAGTTGATGTTTGTCCTGTGGTGTTGGCCAATTTTTGACGGTGTCAACTTTTTCAGGATCGGTCTTGACTCCTTGGGACGAGATGATATGTCCCAAATACCTTACTTCAGTCTGGAACAGTGCATATTTTTCTGGGTTCAGTTTAAGGTTAGCCTCTCGAAGTCTCTGGAACACACCCCTTAGGTTCTTGCAGTGTTGGTCGTATGTTTTTCCATAAACGATAACATCATCCAAGTAGACAAGACAAGTTTTCCACGTCAGGCCTTGAAGGACACACTCCATCAAACGCTCAAATGTTGCGGGAGCGTTGCAAAGAACAAATGGCATCACCTTGAACTGCCAGAGCCCATTACCTGTGGAGAACGCTGTCTTTTCTCGATCTTCGGGGTGTATTTCAACTTGCCAGTATCCACTTTTCAAGTCCAGTGTGGAAAACCAATGTGCTCCTTCCATCGCATCTAAGGTGTCACTGATTCTTGGCAGGGGATAGCTGTCTTTCTTGGTCACATCATTCAACCTTCGGTAGTCAACACAAAATCGTGTACTTCCGTCCTTCTTTTTGACTAGGACCACTGGTGACGCCCAAGGACTCTTGGAGTTTTCAATCAAACCATCCTTCTTCATGGTGCTAATCATTTCCTCAGCTTCACCTTGTTTGGCCAGTGGCAGACGTCTTGCGGGCTGACGAATGGGTCTTGCATCTCCTGTATTTATTCGATGCTGCACCATTTGTGTCCTTCCATATTTCCCGTTTGGTGAAGCGAAAATGTCAGCATACTCGTTCAGAAGGCTTTCTGCCGTTTTAACCTGATGTTGGTCTAGGTTAGCTGAATTGAGTATCTTTGCCTTGATGCTATTGAGCTCCTCAGGATCTAATGTCTTTCTTGGTGTTTCAGCGTCAATTTGTGTTATGGCTGCGACAGATTCACACTTACCGATAATTTCTCCTTTCGTCAACTTAACATCGTACGGTTTGGTGTTGAGTATCCGTACGGGGACCATATTGTTCTTAGGAGCCACAAGTGTCTTCCCAATGATGACGTTTTGGGAAGAACAATCTGGGTCTGGTTCCACCATTAGGTATCGATGGCGTTTACACTCACCTTCTAATTTTGTCCAAACAAATACCTCAGAAGAAGTAGGAATAATCACGTCTTCCTTGATGACAGTCCTTAGAGCTGTTGTTCCTTCGTGCCCATAGATCATTGGAATCTCTGTATTCTGGTATTTGAGTACCTGGTTGCCGATATCCAAAATTACACGATGTTCTTTCATGAAGTCCATTCCGATGATGCACTCGTCACATATATCTGCCACCAAAAATTTGTGTGAGAATTCTAGACCTGCAATTCAAATTCTTAGTCGGACTTCACCATAAACCCTAGCTGCTTCTCCTGTGGCAGTTCTAAGACGGTAGCTATTAGTGTTGTGTAGCCAATTCAGGTGCACTAGGTCTTGACGCACAATGGAGGCGGTGGCACCGGTGTCGATGGTGACCACACGTTTGTTGCCATTTAAAGTTGCCTCGACAGTCAGACTTTTATTATCTCGCTTAGTCTGAGAGACCTGGATGGTGTTTCTGGGGCCATCGATACCAGAAACCAGCTTCTGCCCCTCGAAGTTGGTTCTTACTCGTTTCCCTGTTGGGAAACTGTTCGGGAAGTAACACTGATGTTATTGTTACCTTGTTCTGGGTTTGAAACTCCGTGTCCACAATGTTGACAAGCTCTTCTTGGTGGTAATCGACATTGACGCTGTAAATGTCCGGTCTTGTTGCAATTCCAGCACTTTGCAAGTCCGTTTCGTTGGTTCCTTTGGACATCAGTTCTTTGGCATGAGCATTCTTCGAAAATGGCTTCTCTAAGTCGATGTACTCCGTGAGAAGCTTGCTCAGCTGCTTCCATTGTCAAGGCAAACGCTAATGTTTCAGAAAGCGTTCGTTTTCCAGCAGTTCGCACGGCCCTTTGAAGATGTATGTCGGAAATGGCGCGAACAAATGCCTCAACTGCAAACTGGTTACAAATTTCCTCTCCAACATCTGGATATGCAAGATGAACAAGCCTTTCAATGTCCGCTTGCAGTTGTTGTAGAGTTTCGCCCCTCTTCTGAACTCTGGAATTGAGTTGCACTTTGAAGACTTCTTTCATGTGGCTGTTACCAAAGCGTTTGTCTATAGCCAAAACCAAGGAATTGAAATCGCCGCTCTTATCTGCTGGTATGGTTTGCAACAACTCAGCAGCTGCTCCTCTAAGAGCAAGAGTTAAGGCTATATACTTGTCAGCCTCATCCCAGCCATTTGTTGTGGAAGCTGCCTCGAATTGCTTCTTGTATATATACCAAGAAGTTTGTCCATCAAAGGTTGGAGGTTGCATCTCTTTTTTTCTCAAAGTTTCCCCAGAACTTTCCCGAATCTTTATGTTTCGAACACGGTCTAACTCTTTTGAAAACGTCTCCATTTTGTTGTCGACTAGCAATGAAACACGTTCATCTAACACTTTTGAAAACGTCTCCATTTTGTTTTCGACTTGATTCCCTAGCAATGAAACACGTTCATCTAACTCTTTTGAAAACGTCTCCATTTTGTTGTCGACTTGATTCTCCATCAACGAAACACGTTCACCAAGTACAGATACATTATTCTCGATATTAACAAGCTTGCCTTCTAGCATGTTCCTCTGCTCTTCGAGAAGGTCTTTTTGTTCGCTATGCTGTTTGTCAAGGCGTTCGAGAATATTCTTTTGTTCATTTTTCTGTTCATTTCGTTGCTCTTCGAGACGTTCGAGAACATTCTTTTGTACATTCTCCTGTTCTTTCTTTTGTTCATTTCGTTGCTCTTCAAGACGTTCGAGAACATTCTTTTGTTCTTTCTTTTGTTCATTTCGTTGCTCTTCGAAACGCTCAAGCAGAAGACTAAACATATTTGAAACATCTACATTTTTACTTACGTCCACTTCCTCAGCGTCAGCTTCAAAGACGAAAATGTCCGGGTCTTCATTTTGTTGTTTCAAATATTCGGCCAAACGCAAAACAAGCTCATTTTTCGATCCTGCTCTAGAAAGTTCTCGCTTGCCTAATTCACTTTTCAGCTCATTACAGTTGAGCTCTTTCAGTAACTTGCTCATTTTTTATTTATTTATTTTTTTTTTTTTTCCGCACACTTCACTGCACAATAAGTTTTATTCCACTTTTCTGACACCAATGTAATATTTTTGCTAGGTTCGTTAAATAAAACTTATTACTCTTTCTAATATCTCTTCTTTATTTTTACTTTCCAAATCACAACAATAAATCTCAATTTATAATCAACTCAAATACTTTATTCAATTTAAAATCACACTTGTTTTACACAATCCAATAAGCAGAGTTTTGCACACTTCCGTAATCAAAAATCAACTGTTTTTCGCTCACCGTCAACACTCCCTTATATACTCAAATTAGTTGTTCTCGAAAGTTCTTGTCTTGGAATGTTCTAGATGTTTGGAATAAGGGGAAATACATTTGACATTGGAAAAGAGCTTTTTGGTTCTTCCATAAATTAGATATGCAGTTTTCCAACAGATGGCGCTGTAGTAGTATAAAGCTCTGTTCGCAACAATATGTAGTTATCTAATGGGAAGTAGACCGGGAGTTTAGTTTGCGAAGTGTGAGGACTGCATTTAATCAATTATAACGTTTGTATTTGCTCAGAAAAGCCTACAGAATAATATTTTGTGTGTTGTATTGGTGCCTTTTCAGTGTATGCACTTACTCCATTTTCGTACCAAATAAAAGTAAACGTGAAAATTCAGATACAAAAAAAATGATTTGTTGTTTCTTTTCCGACTAAGTACGAAAAATCAAAAGAATCCATGAATCCAGGGAGAAAGGGTTTTTTGTTAAAAAAAAAAAAAGATATAGGTACTTACATAGTTTGGGTCTTAAAAGTTAAAACAAAAATCAACAGTGATATAGCTTCTATAGTAATTTCAAAAACCTCCGTTAGGCGCTTCTTGTAGCCTTTGTCCATTTTTTTTCTTTTCAATTTTTGTCAATTTTCATTTCGCTCGAAAAGTGCTTTCATAATTTCTTTTCATAAATTATAGACCTATTATAGCTAAATCATTTATTTAAAAACAGCAAATTCTTAAAAAAAAATAAATTTTATTGGAATTACGTGAAATTTAAAATAAAACACAAGTGGATATATTTTATCTTTTAGGACTTAAGTAAAACGTTTTAAAAAATTTCTCCAGAATACCACAAGGTAGCCATTAACGTACTCTTCTTTTTATTTTATTTATCAAATGCGTAAGGTCGTTATTAAAGCATTCAAATAACCTCATTTGTCAAAATATTCAGAAACTTTTTCAAATACCTGTGATTGTGAATAATTGCAGTGTGACCTGCAGAGTTTGATTTTAGACTAGTGTGTTCCAACGCTGCCATTCTAGCTACTTTGTCACTAGATCTAGCAGAATTTCAGCTCAGTCAGCGAAAAAAAATATTTTGATGTTGTTAGATTATTTTTAGCGACTATTGGAGACAAGGATTTTTGTGAGTTATGAAATGCAATTTATATAAATTTTACTTGCGACTTATAGGTACTATAAGGCAAGTTATGCATTCGTAAAAAAAATCGAACTCGAGATTTTGAGCAAAGTTAACATTACGACGATAGCGAAAACTAAAAAAGTGGGTCTCGCAATTCTGTCTGTCTGTCTGTCGGTTCGATTACAGCTGTCGGTCGGCTCGACCGATTTTCTTCAAAGTTGGTAGATATCATTTTTAATTTTTTCCCCCCAAACATTTTTTCTTTTTTTTTAAGACTAAAAATAACGGTACCTGACATACGATTTTTTTTTTTAAATTTTATACATATTTTTTTTTCTCAAAAACAACAGATTTAACAAAAAAAGATACAAAAAAAAATTAATTTAGTTAAAGCTAGGTACTAGTTGCAAAAATGTTCTGAAAAATGGTTATAGAGGGTACCCCCAAAAGAACCATTTTTTTTTGGTTTTGGTTTTCTCGAAAAACGGTACCACCGATTTTGATCATTTTTTTTTGCTAATGCTCTCTAAAAATTTAAATAGAATTGTGTATTCAAATTTTCAAACAAATTTTGTTTGGATTTTTAAAAAAAAATTCAATTTTTTTTTTTCAAAACTCAATATTTCGAAAACCTTGTGCTGGATTTTTTTTTAAACTTAAAAAATAAAAGTTTCTCAATATAATCCACAAGATGTATGAAAAAAGTTTTACGTTACCTAAAATTAAAGGTACCTACCATATACAAATGTCAAAAAAATGGTTTTCAAAAATCAAATTATCCTCGAAAACGGTGCCTAGAATTTTGATAAAAATTTTTTTATTTCAATTAATTTTAACGATCTTTAATATTATAAAAAAAATTGAAATTAAGATATTATACATACATAGCTTGTACCTACCATAAAACCATTTTTTCAAATTTAGGATTACTCATTATCGACATTACGGATTTTAATGAAATTTTTTGTAGAGATGCTTCTAAAAAGTCTAAAACCCATTGCATTTCAAAACTTAACAAAAAAAAATATTTTTTGAATTTTTGAAAAAATATATTTTTTTTTTTTGGAAAATTCGATATTTCAAAAACAGCTCAATATATTTTTTTGGAAATTTAATTTTCAATCGTACAGTAATCAAAACTTAAAGTGAGCATACCAAATTTTTTGCAAAAAGTGGAAAGCCCTAAACATATCTTGACTAAAAAAAATATTTTAATACTTAATTAATTTCTTAAAAAATAAGGTTTTACCTATATAAGAAAATTTTAAAACATTTTTAAGAACAAATGTTGGTACACCAATTTGAAGTTTTTATTATTGTATGAATAAAAATTAAATTTACAAAAAAAGGTATTGAGCCGTTTTCGAGATACTGAATTCTCAAAAAACAAAAAATTGATTTTTTTTTTCAAAATTCAAAAAAATATTTTTCTTAAAGTTTTGAAATGCAATATTTTTTAAACTTTTTAAAAGCTTCTCTCTACGAAATTTCATTAAGATCCGTTGTGCTGATAATGAGAAACTCAAAATTTAAAAAAATCGTTCTATGGTAGGTACAGTCAGTAATATCATGTTTTCAAAATTTTTTTTATTAAATTACAGATATTAAAAAATAATAGAAAGAAAAAAAATTTAAGCAAAATTCTCGGAATCGTTTTCGAGAAAAATACGATTTTCGAAAACCATATTTTAACATTTGTATGGAGGGTACCGTTGTTTTTAGGTAAAATGAATTTATTTTTCTCATATCTTGTAGATTATTTTTCCCAACTTTTATTTGTCAAATTTTGAAAATATCGAGCATGGGGTTTTCAAAATATTGTGTTTTCAAAAAAAAAATTTGAAAGTTTTTTTAAAAATCCAAAAAATTAGGAAATTTGAATATACAATAATATTTAAACTACTGGAAAGCTTTAGCATAAAAAAAATGATCAAAATCGTTTTTACCGTTTTTGAGAAAATCGAAAACAAAAAAAATGGTCCCAAGGGGGTACCAGAACTACTCATTTTTTGGGAAAATTTTTTCAACCATTAGTTAGGTTTAACTAAATTAAATTTTTTGAATTTTTCTTAAAAAAATCGTTGGGACAGTTTTTGAGAAAAAAAAAATTTATAAATTTTCGAAAAAAAAAAATCGTATGGCAGGTACCGTTATTTTTGGTCTTAAAAAATCAAATCAAAAAACAACCGGGGGTACAAGATTAAAACCCATATCTACCAAGTTTGAACAAAATCGGCCGAGCCGTTTAGCTGTAATCGAACAGACAGACAGACAGACAGAATTGCCAGACCCACTTTTTTCATCATCGCTATCATCGTAATGTCAACTTTGATCAAAATCTCGAGTTCGATTTTTTTTTACGAATGCATAACCTGCCTTATAGTACAGTAAAGACCGCTTAAGAGAAATGGCAAAATGTCACAGTCTTTCTTTCACTTAAGCCGGTTATTCACTTAAACGAACCCCGGAGTTCGGATAAGTGAAAAAAAAATGTCCCTTAAGCGGATTTAAAAATTCCATTAAGCGGAGATTTAATGCTAGGAACAATATTGTTTTTATCTTTTGGACCTGCCTTGAAAGGAGTTAAATAAAACAACGATTAAATAACACAAAAATAATTTATTGAAAAACGAAAACTATAGCAAATTTTTGTTCTGTTCGATTTAATTTTTTTTCACTAAGAGTTTTTTTCAATGAAAAATATTAAAAATTAACTGAAAATATGTTTCAGTTATCCGAGTTTTTCGCTTAAGCGAGTTTCACTTAAGCGGAGTGTTTTAAGGGAAATCGGTCGGAAAATACTTGGGGATGAAAAAAGTGTTTCAGGTAAGCGGGTTTTTCTTAAGCGGGTTTTACTATACCTATAAGTCGCAAGTAAAAATCTCGGAAAATGGGTACTGATTGTATCCTCCACAGAACCGTATTTTATTTTTGATTTTCTCAAAATCAGCACAACCGATTCTTATAAGTTTTTTTTTTTTTATTTAAAGCTTCCCAGAAGCTTAGATAGTATTGTGTGTTCAAATTTTTGAAACAAATTTTTTTTTACTTAAAAAAAAATTTTAATTTTTTCAATATTTCGAAAACTACATGCTCGCTTTTTTTAAAAACTTAAGAATTTACAGTTTTCAATACAATCTACAAGATGTACAAAAAAAATTTGATTTTATCTAAAAATAAAGGTACCCACCACAATAATGTAAGAAAATCGTTTTTGAAAATCGTATTTCTATCGAAAACGACACGTAGAATTGTTACGATCTATAACTCAATAACAAATAATTTTGAAATTAAGATATACATATGGAACAATATTACTGCCTGTATACCTAACATACATAGAACTTTTTTTTCGAATTTTGAATTGCTTATTATATCGGCAAAACGGATTTTAATGACATTTTTTTTTTCAATATCTCAAACACGGGTCAATCTTTTCTTGGAAGTTTAATTTTTATTCGTAAAATAATAAAACTTTAAAGATGATGATCCAAAATTCTTCCTTAAAAATGTATTAACAACTAGCTTCCCCGGCAGACGTTGTTCTGCCCTTTTTTACTAAAACAACAGTAATAAAACATATTTAGGAGTGATCACTTTTCATATTTATAGATTTACGTCTCCATGATAAACAACGATTACTTACAATTATAAGTGTCCTATTTTGTCAATTGCAAGACTTTAGTAGTAGTAGTAGTCATAATCTGGTATTTTCAATGTAATGCCTTATCGTAAATGATATTTTTTGTTTGATTACCTGGCGCGAAAATAAATGAAGCCGTCGGTTTTCCGACGCGAGAGGAGGCAACATACAACTGTGCATGAGAGAAGCATGGGTTTTCCAGATTGACGCCGCCAACACTCAACGACTGACCCTGTGATTTATTTATAGTCATAGCGAAAACAAGCCGCACTGGAAATTGCAGTCGTTTAAATTCAAACGGTACGTCAGTTGGTACCATTGGGATGCGTAGTATCAATACATCCTCTCCCTTATATTTTCCCCTCAGAGTAGTTGCTTCTATCATATTGTTCATTAATATTTTCACTGCTAACCGTGTGCCGTTACAAAGTCGCGGTTGGTTGATATTTCTTAGCATTATGAACACCGATCCTACTTTTAATTGAAGATTATGGGGAGGTAACCCCGGCAAATCCAATGATTTTAAAAATAATTGACGACATCATCTTGGTTAGTTGCGCAATCAATTGATTTATATGTCCTTAATTCACCGGAAATTTCATTTTGGATTTTGATTTATATGTCCTTAATTCACCGGAAATTTCATTTTAGATTTTGAAATTTATTTCATTTACATCCGTGTTTTTGGCAGCTAATATAGCTCGTTCACTCCACCAACAATGATCTCTGTAATTTTGAGCTACGTTTGGGAACACCTTTTCTATAAGCTCAGTTTTTGATTCTGTAGACTGACAAAAATTGACAGGAAATGTAATGCAGCCTCTCATAACATCTACAGGGATTTTACCATTACCAATGTCAATGAGTTGTTTTGAAAATTTTTCTCCAGATCGATCATTTTGCAATTCGACACGCATATTCTTGCTCAAATTTAGTATCTCCATTTTTGTCCACAAAATACAGGACTTCAAACATGAATTCAGTTCATCCGCTGGTGTAGACAGTGGAATAACTGGTATTGTTTGACGAAAATCTCCTCCTAACAAAATCATCGCTCTACCGAATCGGTTTTGATTGCTTCGCAGATCTTTCAGAGTTCTGTCTAATGCCTCCAAAGACTTTGTATGTGGCATCGTGCATACATTCCATACTATCAACTTGCATTGCTGAAAAACATTTGTCATTGCAGAGTCAAGTCGGAGTTTCGCTGCTTTGAGTATTTGAATATAATTTTAGCCTTCCAACAATGTAGCTGCAATACCAGAGGAAGCAAGTGCGATTGCAATTGCATTCTGTAAGCGAATTTTTGCTAAAATCAATGAAATTAAAAATATCTTTACTGTACCACCAGGAGCATCCAAAAAGTAAAATCCTCCAGTTCCATCATTTACAACTTTCATAATTGTATCAAATACATACTTTTGTTGTTTGTTTAACAACGGAACATTTATTTTAACCGATTCCCTTAAAGCATCGATATCGAACAGTTTTTCACGATGCAACTCTTGATTAAAAGCGTCGTGCATTGGGCGATTAGGCGCGGCCATTCCTAATTGAGATAATAATTTGTTCGACATCATCAAGCACATGTCTTCATTTTCATGAACCATCAGGCGATAGGAGTAATAGATCACTGAACTAACTTTTTTATTAGTTTGAGCACCTGTCAATAAAATAATGTCAAATGACAGTCATTCAACATGGACAAACAGTTTGTACAATTCGGTGGCACATGATAATAGGTTTGTTCGTTGAGCCCTGAAGTCACCCTGGGGTCGCCCTAAATCGTTTTTGGAAAAACATGAAGTCACCCTGGTGAGTAAACTCTGTGTTTTTTTAGATCTGGGGTCGCCCTGAACTCGCCCTGAAGTAGATAGAGGTATTTTGCTGGGGCAAGTTCAGCTAACGGTCAAACTGTCAAAAGTCATATGAGATTTCATATGTATTTCTTCTGTTGTATTTCTTTTGTTTTCGTTCATTTTTAAAACTTATTTATAACAAATTTAAAGTTTTATAAAAGCACAAAATTATGTTGTCTGTCTTTTAGTTATCAACAAAACAGTTGACAGCCCTTGGCTGTTTTTTGAAAACCGAAAACCTCAGTTTTTGTTGACAACTCTCTCTGGGTCAAACCTGGTTAAAGTTAAACGAACGAACCTAATACATACTGTAGTCAATTGAAACATCGTAACTGAAAGCCGCTCGTAAAACTGTGAAAGCAGTTTGAACACGACGCGTTGCTCGTGTTTGTAATATCCTAATCCTTTCAATTTCATTTCGCTCTTCACGTTGCAGTGAAGTCCGATTTGATTGAAAATAAGCTTGGTTTCTAGCGTTTCGATTTCTTCGACTCAAATTGCTGCGCCCGCGTGTAATAGGCGGCATGCTTCTAAAAGCAAACACACTCGACAAATAAAACCACAATTGGTTTTCGTTTTTATTTATATAGATTACCCTTACTTAAGTTCTCTTATTCTCGTTAATTTTGTTGTTTGTTGTAGAATTATTAATTATTATTTAAATCAAGAAATTATTTCCTTAGCTATAAAGTTTTCTTTTATTTTTTTTTTTTTTTTGAGTCAGTGTATTTCAATAAGCAAACGATTTTTTGTAACACTTTACTTTCACACACCCACAATAAACGTTTTTTCTCTCCATAAGAACCTTCCATGAACCTTAACAAAAACATAAAAAAAAAATTAGGCGAATTGGTCGAGCCGTTCTTGAGTTTAACGCTTAGCAACACATTTTGCGATTCATTTTTATTTATATAGATTTTGTATATACAAGTTTAAATAAAAACAAAAAACCGCTAAAACGATTTATGATTTTTTTCTCGCATGAATTAATATTAGCTCGAAAAATCACATACCATCCTGTTTTTAGCTCCAAATATTAATGGAGTTCTGTTAGTCATTTAAAAAATGAATTTTACGGTCGTGAACATTTTTCTCTAGTAATATTCATTATTAAAATTTTTAGTCTCTTACAAAAGAGAAAGTTCGTGCGATCCAGTCGTGAATTTTATTTTATTACAGATTTGAGCCGCAAATGATGTTATCATATCGATACCTTCCCGTAAGAATGTATTAAGCGACATTTTTAAAATTGTTCAGGAAACGAAAAAAACGTCTCATTTAGTTATTTTTGTGTGTATTTTATTGGAAGAAACAGATTCGGAGAGGGATTTTTACAATACAAAACTTGACATCATTGCAAAATCGAAATTTTAATCAGATAAAAAGTTTTTGTCGCTTAGTACATTTTCGTGGTCAAAGCATTGGCGCTTGATACAATGTCAAATGGGCTTATGATGACAACAACAAAAAAACACTAAATAAATGGGAAAAAAGTAGTAGCCTACTTGATAGACAAATCGTCGGCGGAGAGCAAAATTGTTCTAAATCCACTTTTATTCGAAAACTAGGTAATGATGCAGTTTTACTAATAAGAACGTGTTCTTTCCGAATTTGAAATCCGTTTTGGTCTAAGTCTTTCCGTTCAGCAGATATTTGGCAGCCACTTTAGTCTAAGCGCCAATTTTTTCTGGTGAAATTCATTCCAAATTGTTCTAAGAGACATTTATGTATGGGATAGAACAATTTTCCATACTCTTACAGGTTTCAATAAAGAATATTCAAAATTGTTCTATATCCAGTTAGCAATACAAATCGTCCAATTAAATGGGAAATACTGTTTGTTCTAAGCGACAAGGAATTCTCGTTTATTCTATCTCCAATGGAAATTTAAAACTATTTTGTAACTGAAAAAAATAAGAACGTTCATGGAAAGAATTTGGATTATTCTTCTATCTCCAAGGGGTACAGTGCGAGAGCTCCGAACAGTATTGTAACTGACTGTTGTACTTCTGAGAATTTCACTCATGGCTAAAATACGTTGTAATTTTGAGAATTTGACTGAAAACAAAATACATAACCAATCTTTTTTCTGAGAGCTCTTCAGATATAAATTTATTACCATCACTTCAAGGATAGGTACAAATTAAAATTCTTGGTGGTCCCTAAACATAACTTATTTTCTCTCGTTAAAAGGATCATAGATAATATTTTGTCTGATAACGATGAATCCTTACAAACTCAAAGTGAAGCTGAAAGAGACATTGGGAATAAGTAGGAATCATAATCTGAATTATATTCAAAATGTCTTTTGACTGTTTTTTTTTTGTTAAGCGTAATGCATCCAACAACTACCACTGGTAAGGAAACTTCTGGTTCAGCTGGAGATGGATCCACCCAACCACATAATCATGAAGACACCAGAATGAATGCAGAGATAAATCGAGATCCGTTGCTTTATCCTCGAAATGTAGAAGGGACAAGTGCACCACAGAAAAGAAAGCTAGCCAATCCCTGCACTTAGAAAAAGGTAATTAAAAAATAACTACGGGACCATGGAAAGGAATATTCAAATTATGGGGGAAAAAGTAGGTGCCCGAAAAGTCAAGCCTCCAAAGTGTGGATCTGCATGTTACTATAATTGCACATCATTCTTTTCTGAAGACATGCGAAAGAAAATTAATAGCAATTTTTGGGCATTGAATGAAGGTCAAAAAAAGTTTTTTTACGCAAAATTTGTGCAAGTAGTTCCTAAGAAAAGGTTGCGCACGAAAAAGGAAAGTTCAAGACGATCAAATACTTTTAAATATTCCTTCGAAATTCACGGACAGCAATATCAAGTATGTCAATCTTTTTTCATGGCAACTCTGGACATTACGAAGTCTAGAATATATTATTATTTCAAACTTAATCACAATTCGATCACTGGGTCACCAATGCCTCCCAAAAAGAACAACCCAGCCAAAAACAAAACACTAACAGATAAAACTTTGCAAATTAAAAAACACATTGAGAGCTTCCCATCTATTGATTCACACTACGTAAGAACATCTTATCAAAAGCAGTATCTACAAGCTGGACTCAATCTTCGCAATATGTATAATTTATACAAAGAAACAACGGAAGATCCACTCAAGTTATGTTTGTATAGAAGCATTTTCACAACACAATATAAAATTTCATTCTACAAACCGAAAAAAGGCCAATGCAATGCATGCACAAAGTTTGAAAACGCAATCAATCCTTCTGCAAACGAAATCATTGAATATCAAGAACATAAAAGGCTTAACGCAAATGCAAAGGTGCGTCGCCAAGCGGATCGTGAGCTGAAGGATGCAAAAGTTGCAGTAATATCTTATGACCTGCAAAGCGTTTTTTCCATGTCAGTTGCAAATATATCAAACTTTTATTACAAAAGAAAGTTCAGTATGTATAATCTTACAGAATTGTGTAATTTGAACAAGACAACATACTGTTCTTTGTGGTACGAAAGTCAGAGCGGAAGAAGTGAAAACGATATTGCTAGCGCCTTAATAAGGATTCTTAGAGCAGTGCTGGAAGACAACTCTGACGTGACGAAAATTATTTAATTATTTGGTCAGATTCTTGCATACCTCAAAACAGGATTCGCTTAACGTCCTTGGCCTTGCTAAAATTCTTGGAAACTAGTCCCCAGATCGAAATGGTTACCCAACGTTTTTCTTCAAGACATTCAAGAATACAGGAGCTTGATGCGGTACACAGAGTAATTGATCGACATTTAAAAAATATATCATATTTCAGTCCGATTTCCCTTATGAGCACTCTCAAGAGCATGGATCATCCGAACTTAAAATTTAAATTGATGCAACTAAACCAAAACGATTTTTATAACTACAACATTGCAACACAAGGGTTGAATTTCATTCCCTACACAAAATGTAAGGAAATAATTTATGAACAAAAAAAATTACTTCAAATCAAGTACCGTGAAGATTATGGAGAAGACATTATCTCAACAGCCGTTTCCTTATTAAATGAGAAAAAACTGCGAAATAAAAAAAAAGAGATACTGTTTTGCCAAAAGTGTCGAAAACCACGATCGGAGGTTTAATTTCAAAGGAAAAGAAAAGTGACATCGAGTCAATGTTTGTGGATGCCTAGCCTATGGAAGATGTCCATTTTATAAAGCTGTCCTGAAATAAGAATTATTAACATAGATGTTTGTTTTGTTTTTTAATTATTTTTTGTTTTTGTACATAATAAATTAATGTTGATTTAATGTTTTGTTTTTGCTTTTTGTCTGGCTCATGTGATTGGAAATAGAAAAATAGAAATTAAAATAACTTAATGGAACATAGAACAATACAAAAAGAGGTAAATGATATACTTAAAATGAGACCCCATTATGCCCACTTGTTCTAACTCCCATATTTTGTTCTAAGTCCACATTTAATTTCAGCAAGATGCACACTTGTATAGGAATTGTTCTATGTCCATTTTTGGGTTTTTTGTTTCAAAAAACATTTATAAATAGTAGGTATTTATTAAAAAAGCTAAAATTTTACTTTATTGAAAGAAAAATGCAAACAATATAAAAGAACACTACATGCACTACTTGTGAGACAAAATATGCAGCCGTAATTCAATACAAAGTTAAAAACTCGTATCTTGTAAGATTTACTTTTTGTGACTTAGAACAATTTTGCTTTCCGCTGACGAAATATTGAAAAGCAAAGACAACCATATCTGGAGTATTATAAGCGACAAAAATGGATCAAGTTCTATTTGGATGAGTGTGCTAAGCGAAAATTTCGGTTAAACTAAGCGACATATAACAATTTTTTTTCATGGACGTTTGGTTGCTTAAGACAATAATATTTTTAAAAATGTCGCTTAGCATAATTTTACTGGCGGATAATACAAATTTCAGGGAGCAACATTATTCCAGTGAGAAAACTTGGCGGTTACTACAATTTTATTTTCTCTCTAGTTTCTTTTGCAAACATGATAGGGCAGTGAAACCCAGGCCAAAATGTGGCGTTTAACTTCTAGTATAGTTCCACATCAAAAAGTCATTTTCGAAAAAATTGTCGCTTAATACATTCTTACGGGAAGGTATCGATATATACATATGTACATACATTATGACTTTAGCAAACTGCTTTATCGGAAATAAAGCCTATGCCTACAAAGTCATTTTAGGTTTTCGAAAAGTTCAACTTTTGTAGTATGTAGTATGACGCAAATTATGCTTAACGCTAACTCAGAAGTGCGGATTAAAGTTCCACTCTACGCAGCATTTTTTTCTACATACGAGTACCTCCAGATTCAACTGGAAGCTATCCTTAAAAACTTAATGTGACAGTAAACATCATATTCTCAATCGACTGGGTCAACGAAATGTGTACTTGAACCATATTACTCTTGTTTATCAATATACGATTCATTATATCATTTAATCGCTTTGGGGGCGTCTAGGTTACCAGTCTAAAACATTTTATCGACTTTATCCATCATTGTCAGTCGCTAAATATGTGATTACCGAAATTTCATCAAAATTGAATTTCTGGAAACCTCACAGCCACATTTTATTTCAAATATCTTCTTTTTATCCCAGAAAATGCTTTACAAGAAAATTTAATTTTTTGAACTCAAATTTTTATGTCATGCGCCCGAAAGTCTGTCTTGACAAGAAGCACTCTTAAGGATAATGGTTCATTCATTTTCTTTTTTTTTGTATATTGTTGTTTACTGCTTGTTTCATCTTGAAGTGTCAAAAAAAATAAAAAGAATAATTCGACACATAAATGCAGATGTGTGAAATAAATCGCATAATTCTAAGTTGGTGTGTTTTATGGTATGATTGTGACTGTGAGGTGTTTTAACAAGAACATGAAAAACCCACCAAAAATACATGTGCATAATGTCTTAATCCTTTTCTTTCCTTTTCGGGCTTTATACTGATTCAAAAAAAAAAAAAAAAAAAAAAACAATGTTGAAAATAATGCGCTATGTATGTTCGACAAAAGAATTGTAAATGTGAAACATAAGGGAAGATTTCGTGAAAATCATAAAAATTGCTTAATTAATGTGAGCTTCAGTTAGGTGGTGGATCATGTTACAAACGGATTTTATGACACAACACCCTGGAAAATAATAACATGAGTTGACAACATATCAATGAACAATTACAGGGTTAATGACACGTTTTCATTTTGTTGGGAAGGCGATAATGTATGCTTGAAATGAGGACTCAAAATAGGAAAGGATAGGATTGGTTCATTTTTGTTCAGTTTTGTAGTGTTAGAAAATCTTTAAAAAAGGATTTGAGATTACGGAATATTTAGTATTGAAAGTTTGACACTCCAGATAACTTATGGTTTGTGCATAGAAACGATGAGTGTGAAATTCATGTCATGCTCAACGAAGTTAGAAGCATGTGCTAATTTTATCAAAAAAAAAAAACACTAGGATACGATTTAACTATTGACCAGGTTTCGAAAGAGATGCCATCAATAGCCTTCAAAAAACCTGAAAGGAATAAAAAAATAGAAGAAAGAAAACCAATTAATTTAAATATATTTAGTGCTTAGTGGTTTGATTTGGGGCTTGAGTACAAACTGCTTATGAATCTACCTGCACAGACGGACGGAATTTTAGTACTCATTGTATTTAGTTTTCTCACCATAACGTTAATTTGGACTAAAATTGTGTTTGTATCACTTGATTGCTTTTAAAACGCAAGGTGTTCTGTTCTATAGGCATAATACCTAAAACAGCTTGAATTCTGAATGTGCTAATTCATTGGACATACACTTTACAATTTTACTTTTATCGTAAGAGTTGTGTTTTGTGTGCTTGGGTCTTAAGTGAGTTTTGTGTTGTGTTTTACAATGTTCGTATGCTAAGAAAAATGTATTTGATGTATAAGCCCATTCTGTTTAACACAAGATACCTATTTTGGCACTAAGTGAAGCACAGGTTGCTGAGAAGACTGATCTTTAAGAATATCACATATCTACTTAAAACTTGATGCCATTACTATTTCGCCATCACGGAATTTCGGTCTAGATTTAATGTTGCTTGCCAGAGACTTTCTCAATAGGGTTATTGCTCTTATAAGAACTTTAACTTCATGTGGCTCACATTTACTGTCCGAAAACACACCAATTGTTGTTTCATTTATAGGAGTTCAAATCTTCAAATCTTAATGAGTTTGATGCGCTGTCTGATTTCATTGCCCCAATTGTTTCACTGTTCTCTCACACTGAAGTTGTTATTGCGGGCGACTTAAATGTACACAATTCAAGTTGGCTCCGCTTTCCGGACAGACAACACCCGAAGGAAGATATGTTGAGATCTTTGCCGAGGTGCACTACCTTACCCAGCTGGTAGATGAACCCACCCGAATACCGGATGTTGCTGGGCAAAACGCCCACATTCTCGACTTGTTTCTTACCTTTCACCTTGATAAGTATATCTTTGAGGTAACTTCTCCATTCGGACCATTGTGTCATATCAGCCAATTTCTCGCATCCTAACTATCCAGCTAAGGAGTAACAGCGCACTAGAACAGTTTGGCAACACAAGAAAACCAACCTAGACGGTATTGTAAGGCATATTGTCCTTCATAACTTCTTAACTACTAACTACTACTAACCTACTCTAAGCTTTATATACATACCTTACAATATAATATACTTTATACCTAGCTCTAAGTATACTTTTTAAAGCTTGTTATTTTATTATTCTAAAATATAATATATGTAGTTTGATAAAGAACACAAAATATATATAATGGAGATTGATTTAAACCTTTATTTAAATACAAGAAGACCTGTTATAGTATGGTAATAACTTTTTTCGAATCTTTAATTGGTCACTATGGTGCAAAACTTTAATTGAATTAGTACGATGCTAAAGCTGTTTTAGTACAATACCAGGTTAAAACAACGAATTTGAAAATTTTAATCGAATATAGCATCATACTTTCTCTACCCTTTTATTAAAGTCAAAATCATTGAATACCTACTTTATATCAATAGAGAAATGAAAATTATTTCTGTTTAAGTGGAGTGATTGAATTAAATTCAATTAAAAAGCTCAACTGACCTCAACTCCAAGGTGCGTTTCGCCCAGGTACGAGAGTGGGCTCATCAGTTAGATGCTGTCGTACCCTATTCTCTATTGATTTAATAGTCTGACCACGGACATTATTATTCTAGGTGTCTGAATTTAATCAAATTCCTCTAGAACAATAAAATTCACAGTCTATTAAAGCTGTTAATTTTATTAGAGTCGGTAAACATCGAACAATATTTGCGTCTTAGAAGGGTACGACAGCATCTAACTGATGAGCCTACTGTCGTACCTGGGCGAAACGCACCTTGGAGTTGAGGTCACTTGAGCTTTTTACCTACTGTATATTTTTAGTATCGTGCTAGTTTCATATGACTCTTTGACATTTGCAAACATCAAAAAAGGTTCATGTACTTACTTTTTTACACGAAATGTCATTGTTTTAGGTGTATTCAGAAGAAATTTATTAAGAAAATTCTTTTAGTACGATACTAGTTAGAAAATATTTAAAATTAAGAATGAGTTAGTAAACTACTATAAAGCTAGTAAATTGTTAAGTAGTATCATACTAATACATTAATAATAGGCTGTTTAAAATTTTGCGCCTATGTTTCCTGGATAGTGGCATTGATGCCAGTGCTGATATAATCACAGAAATGATTTGTCTAAGGGTGCGTACTTTTACTCCTCACAAAATGAAGGATATAAGACCTAAGGAAAAGTATTGGTTCGATACAAGCTGTAAAGAAGATATCAGATAGAGGGAAGTAAGTTGCTGCACTTACAAAACGATTCTTACATGACCAGAAATTAAGGCAAAAAATCCTGCAATATCCCAAAGGCAGTAGAAATTTCTGGTCATTTCTCAAGAACGCAAACAAATTTAACTTAAGATTAGGCAAAAAATGTACTTGCTGCTAGCTCTATCTTGTCTAATGGCAGCATTGTTCCTCCTGTACTTGGGGACGTGTAAATCATTCAATGAGATAGGTATATTACCGCACACGTACAGATGCAAGAGCCCTTCAAGATCTTGATACAAGCAAATCCGTTGGTATTGATGATATACGTATACCCCCATTCTTCTGAAGAGGTGCTAGCAAAACCATTATGTAAGCTTTTCCATAGCTCATACTGTTCTGGAATCTTTCCTAGAAGATGAAAAACAGCATTTGTCCAGCCTGTTCCTTAAAAAGGGCGACCTTCCTCCCCCCATCCTATAGACCAATTGCACTTACGTTCCATCTTTCCAAGGTCAAGGAATCGCTGATAAATCATCAGCTCAAGAAATACCTCGAAGATCGAAAAGTTCTCAATGACCTGCAATACGGCTTTTGCAGCAATGGTTCTACTAGTGATCTAATGGCATATCTCACCGAAGAGAGGAACAGATCTTTACATTGTCTGGAGAAAGTAAGATTATTGCGCTTGATATTCCTAAGGCGCTTGATATAGTAGTTTTACACTAAGATATCTTAAAGAAAATGTGTGCGTTTGGTATGAACGAAACCCGAAGACCTCCCGTCTTCACAGGTAATAGGATATTGGACAAGCCTGTTCCACTAGATTTATGACATCACCCGAACACCTGTATTTTTGTTATTGGTTTTCCAAAATACCTTAAGAGCAGAGCTCTGGTTGATTGATATCACGTTTCTCCTGAACTCTTCAAGCTGCAGCGAAAAAAAGAAGGTTTAAAATGGAAAAAGAAGAAACGAATAAGTAAGTAAAACTTGCTATGGTAAAATTTACCGAAACCCTCGGTATGTGTGTCAACGACGATCTTCGTTTGAATGGCCACAAAATGGCCCTTAATGCTTAGGATTTCTATATCATCGGTGTAAGAAATCTTTCACTCTTCTGATCTACAATCTATTAGGCGTTGATTCTTCCAAAACTCGAGTATACTCGTAGCTCACATCTTTGGGCAGGTGCAGCACAAACTTCTCTGCATCCTTTATACGGTTTCGTGAAAATCGGATATAAGAAATGATTCTACTGTACTATTGTACAAAGTTTGTATAAAGTTTACATTTTTTTTTCAGTAAGAAAAAAAAATTCCTTAGTTTCAAAAAAAAAAATTAAAAGCGATAATTTTACTTAACTTTCGGTACAAAGTTAAAGGGAAATCGGCTGCCTAACAGGCAGTTGGAATTACAAAACCGACTTTTTTTCATTTTCCCTATCATCGTAATGACAACCAAGATCACGAGCTTGATTGTTTTTAGAAATATATAAAGGATTTTTCCAGCTCGTCAACGGCCTTGGCTCTTATGAAAGCATTGCTTCCCATCGATCAGCGAAATCAAGCATCGCTGCGCGCGGTTAGTACGTGAATGAAGGACCGTACCAACCGTGTGCTGTTGACATGTGTTTCTTCTGTTGTTCTTTCTTTCTGTATGTCTCTCTCTGTTGTATTATATAAGCCGATGGTCTGTGTTACCAGTGCTTTCAGTGTTATCTACGGAGTAGTGGAATATGTAATGTAAAAAAAAAAAGGATTTTTCCACAGTGATTTTAGAATTTTGACAGCTGACTGCGGCCATATTGTTGAAGCTACTCGTAAATCTGTCAAATTGACTGTCATTAAGTTAGTCACTTCTTTTTCAAATTAAGATGGAGAGTTATAACGTTCTTCAACATGTACAAATAATTATAATGCCTTATGAAAGTGCGACCTCTGTTGCAAAATTGTTGAATTTGGGACGATAGCAATCCACACAAGATGCAACAATACATCCTGACGAAGTCGCTGTTTGTTGTGGATTTTGAACTGGCATCATAGATCAAAACTTCTTCGAAAACAGCACTGACCAAGCAATCATCATCAACGGCGAGCGCTATCTGTCGATGATTACCGAATTGGATAATATGGACACCAAGGATAAGTGGTTTTAACAGGCCGATGTTATGTGCCATACAGCCCATGCCAGAATGGACATTTTCACGAGCAATTTCCGAACATGGTTTTATTTTGCATAGGCGATGTAAATTTGCCAACGAGATCGTGCGAAAAAAAAAAGCAGCCTTAATTGGGAACCATGTTTTATAAAATTTCCCCTTTACGTATAGATATACTTTTCGATTTGGAGCCAACCTAGATGAAGACATAAACATCAACACACATTTCAAATTTGTATGCCTAGGTAATTTAAAAAATAAAATACATCTATTCTAACCTATTAAAACTCATTAAAACTCGCACTATCATCTCTTCCTCCGACCTACTTTGCTGAGAGACCTATTGTTGTCTACCTTTATCTTACCTTTAAAAAGATCGTACGTGCCGTTGTGAAACTTATTCCAAATTAATGTTAACTTTATGCAAACTTTTTTAACCTGCAGTATGCACAAGTTTTGGTGTCAGCACATTTAGTGAACGTGTGAAAATATTGCTGCAAACCACACTTTAAGAAAACCCATGTACCTACATACCTAGGTACATTACAAGAGACGAAGGCATTGAAGGATAAAACCATCTTAATTTTGTCTAGGTACCTACTCCTTATTTTATGCATGTGTGCTCGTGTCTAACAAAAAAAAAATGTTCTTAAGATTTGTTTTTATTTTGTCCTCTTTTTATTAAGCCAGAGAACATTGTTGTTCCAGCTCTTTGCAGACGTTAAAACATAGTCACATACAAAAGCAACGAGTATTTTACTGTGGCTTGATGTAAGCCCTACAGGAAGTTCTGCACTACATTCTCTGGACAAAAAAAAAGTTCTTTTCAAGAATAGGTACAATAACAACATAAAATGCATGCGACTTAATGTGTATCCATTACTTGCAAGGATTTGAAAACAAATCCTCCAGGCAATTGTTAATGAGCTTTGCTACTTTTTCTTTCCCAAGCCAACAATCTCGTTTTCTTAAAGTTTCAATTTTAAAGATGGATGAATGGGAGGTTTGTTAGCATATCAAAGCAAAGTCTTGAACAACACTTGTCGCGCCCCCATTAAAAAGTCAAGTTGCCAAAACAGATACTGCCAAACAAAAACAAAAAACCAGTACGAGTATAAAGTATAATGCATATAGCCAAAATCTCTGAAGTAATTAAGCTTCCCGCTGATACTCGTGTGGTAATTTCACGTCGTTGGCGTTGTCATCGTCGTTGTCACAGCCATGGCGCTGCAAGTGAATGCAAAAAAAAAAAGCAAGATACAAAAAACAAAAAGGCTCATATGTGTAGACATGTCAGCCCCAGCTCCCCATCATCTCCCACTCATACTCCTCTATTGACAGGAGTTGAATGACATTTATTCCGTCGCACACACATACACAAAAATTGTTAGCTCAAAAAAAGAAAAAAAATTGACGGTTGCCCCAAAAAAATAAAAAAAAAAACAGGCGCTTAAAGCGAAAAGCTCTTCGTCGAGGAAGCCATTTAAAGGATCCTTTTGTTTTGACCCCATTCCCTTATCTTTTACAATAATTAATGACACCACAGTTGGAGGAGTTTAGCTCTCAGTTACTTTTCATTAAACAAAATGGGGGAAACTATATATTCTCAATGTCGCATTATGCATTTTGCAGTTTTAGGATTAACGGTATACATAGCATAACTATGATAGGCTTATCGTTGGAAAAAATGTGATACGTGTAGAAGGTACTTAAAGTGACGAGAACAATGCGCTTGAATGTGTCTTAAAAAAAAAAAGAAAACAGTAAAGAGCTTACAAAAATAAAACTCTTTAAGAAGTGACTGCAAAAACGGACATGGGTAATGGATGGGAAATATACCCATCTGATGGAAACTTAAGGCTGTTGAATCGGTCAACAGCTTTTTGAGCTCAAAATAAAAACATGTTTTAATATATTTCTGTGGTGTTTGGTACAAACATGATAAGTCCATAAAATGATTTTCGGTTTTACCTTCACTTTACATGGAGCTAGGGCTGAAACGGGTTGACTGATTTTCTTCAAATTTGGAAAACTTTTAAATATATTTTTTGAAAAATTATGTTCCAAATTTTAAGAAAATCGGTTTACATGTTCAGGTTCGAGCCTCGATATAAAGTGAATGTAAGGATGCAAATTATATTATGGAGTTATCATGTTTCTCCCAAACACTACAGATTTATTGAATTAGGCATAACGCTTAAAACACCGTTTAAGACTTAAACGGATCCTCAAGTAAGGTAAGGCCAGCTGTCAGTCTAATTTTAGCTTGATACACTTGATCCAGCAATGGTCCAACTTCTTTAATCCATCCGGAAAATAGGTTTTCTCGAGGTCTGCAAAGTGAGGTCTGCCCGGCGAGTTATTTTTTCAAGTTTGTAAACCAAAAAAAGTCGCACAAAGCCAAATCTGGAGAATACGGTGAATAGGGTAGCCAGTTAGTAGTGATTTGGCCGTGGCTCTGAAGTGATCTCATGATTGCGCTTATTTTCCGGAGTGAGCAAACGTGGTACTTATCGCGCCGACAGCTTTCTAAGACCCAAAATTTCATGGAGGATATGACCCACGCGGTCTTTTGAGGTGCCTACTGTTTTAGCCATCTCGCGCAGCTTCAATCGGATCGGCGCGGCGGCGGTCTGCCAATACGAAATAGTGGATTTTTGATACTTTATCCTCCGTGGTAGCCATTTTTGGGGCACCTGGGCGGGGCTCATCAAAAACCGATGAAAGACCACGTTGAAAATCGTTATACCAATTTTCGGCGGTCGCCATCGAAGGAGAAGAGTCGCCGTACACGGCATCCAAGCGCTTTTTGATTTCGTTCCCCGATTTCACTTCCAAAAACAAGAATCGAATCACCGACCGATATTGCTCTTTTTACATTTTTTTTTAAATTCACGGACAAGCTGGCTTCCACACGTGGTCAAAACAAAATTGCGAGTGCGATTCAGCAGAAATTTTGACAGTAGCTGTCCTAGAAAATGTACTAGACGATAGAAAATCTCTCTTGTGATACTGGCACCATCGGGCGGTGAGGCTAAGTACCTATCGGACCGCCCTCGTATGTGTGTCTGTATTTGAAATAATAAGTGGCTGAAAACTATAGACTATGGAGTGCTGGGACTGAAAATGGAGCTGCTCTTAAAATATAAAAGTACTAGCTGTTAAACAGTACAATGTCCCAAAGGAGGTATTAATGTTTGGTCATCTGCAAAAACTCTTCTTCGTTTCCTACGCTTCAATGACACTCTTACACCTTTCTGGAATAAACACATATTCGACGTCGCTAAAAACGCTGCTGAGTGTTTAAGATTCTGCAAGATTTTGCAAGAAGTTTGTCCCCTCTTTTGATCTGGCTGAAATCTATAAGGCCAATATTCTCCCAAAGCTCTAACACAATTCCCATATTTGTGCAGGTGCCTCAATAACCCACTTGAGTTTCTTGGAAAGAACCGAAAAGAGAGCTTCAGAAATGAAAGGTGATAGAAGTTTAACGGAAACATTTGCATCGCTTTATTTTCTAAGCAATGTTCTAGTGAGATATCCAGTTGCATTCCTACATTTAAACATCTCAACCGTGATACTTGTGCTTCAGGGAATGCCCATCATTTTCCTCTTAGCCCAACTTTGGAAGTATGCTATTAAATTCTGAGGTTGTTTCTTTTGCCGCACTACACGAATGTGGAATGCTTCACCCGACTCTATATTTCCCTCCCATTATGATATTCAGGCATTCAAAACCAATGTGCATCAGTATATGCTTTTATCCTCTTCGACTTTCCTAAACTCTCGAACTGTGTTCCAACATTTTAAGGGTGGTAATAATCCCTTTATTGCCCGAAAAATTATAAAAAAAGGTTTGCGATAGATATCTGGTACGTATACTCCCACATATTAAAACAAAAAAAAAAGAAAAACTATACTATTCTGCATCTTTATTAATTATATTGCCATATTAGATCTCAGCTCAAATTTAATTCTATTTGCAGATGATATAAGCCTTTTGTTTTCAGTGGAAATACAAAACAAATTGGAAAATAAAATAAATCATGACCTAATTGAATCTTGGCTCAATCGACAGAAGTTGTTTTAGAATGTAAAAAAGTTTTTTAACACATACGTTTATAGAATATCATAAGATTTATCTCAACAGGCACTAGATACCAATTTAGTATGATTTAAATAACTTAAATATCGAAAATTAGTTAGTACGATAATTGGGTTCGAAGTTATCATCTGGAAAAGAAAGACTTAAGAAGTTCGCAAATAAATTAGGAATAATAAAAGAATGCTTAAAAGAATTATCTAAATATTTAACAGTCGTAGAGATTAAGTAATATAAAGTTATTATAGTTGCAGGGAAAGGACTATTTACGTTGGCAAAATTGGAGTGATCGATTTTACTACTCGCTACAAACGACCGCAATTTTTGTTTAAAATTATTATGAACGACGGAGCACATTTCGGCTTTGTTAATAAACATTAAACAGAATATAGCAGCTTTTGGTACACTGAAAACCCTCAATTGATATACTAAAGACCCTTGTAGAGTAACTATGTGGTGCACCATTAAGGCTGATGTCGTCACTGGAGTATATTGCTTTGAGGATGCCATAGGCATTGCTGTAACAGATACTGGTGACCGATATCGGGAAATGTTCGAAAGATTCCTTGTGAGAGAATTAGATTAATTAGGCGTTCACAACATTTGGTTCCAACAAGACGGTGCCATAATTCACAAAGGAAAAAAAAAGTTGAAAGATTTCGAGTTAATGACTAAGTATCAATCTTACAAAGTAATATAAGTAATATAGGTAATAAAACTTTTTAATTTCGTTCCTCTGAGGAATAAAACAGTCAGGAAAAATAAAGCTTTGTGGTTTAACAACAACATTTTGGAGCTTCGTCGTGATAGAACATATATAAAAGGTGGAATAAGTATAAAATCAATGCTCAGATAATTAAGCAATTATAAGGTTTTTCCCTACTAAGCTAGATGCCTCCTTTGACACTAGAACGCTTTGGCGGAATATAAAAGAACTGCCTAACAAATACTGACTACAATAAGTTAAATAGAAGATTTCTTTTTCAATCATTCACGGCCTCTAGAAGTGTCTCACATATTCATGATGAAGAGTTAGTTCAAAATTCATTCATTCACAGTAATACTCGTACATGAAGGTGTGACATCTTTTCTTTAGAACCTGTATAGCTGTAAAGTCCAATTCTGTCGGCTTAGAAGAAATGCGTCCTCCATTTACTAATGCTATTATTTCTTACATTTTAAAAGGTCTTACTCATGTCTTTAACAAAATCCTCATGACAGGGGTATTTCCATTAGTTTTATTTTACTAAACTTTTAAAATAGCAGTCAGTCTAGCCTTCGGTCTTAACATAGTTGCGCCACTGCCTCTTAAATAAAATATGTGAAGATATTCTAAAATCTGTAGAAGACGACATAGTTACAATCTCTTAGACTTTTCGAAAGCATTCTTTTTATTCTAAGCTTCCACAACAGTTTGGATGGTATTGTGTATTCGAATTTTCAAAAAAAAGATATTTTCCTTGAAACATTTTTTTGGTTCTTAAGAACTCAATATTTTGAAAGCCCCACACTTAACACCAGCATTTATTTTGTGAAGATCAGGGGCCAAATTACCGCCTCAGTGACCGAGTGAGTGAGTCTCATCAGTGATCGAATAAAAACGTCAAATGAGAGTAATCGATTGCTAGATGACGTAAGCGGTAATGCCAAACTCACATAATTCAGTCACTATTACTCGATAACTAATGCGGTAATTTGGCCCCAGACTTTAAACCATCCAATACAACATGTATTGAACGATCTAAGTTTTCATTTTTTATCCAAAGAATAAGGGTTTCGTTGATACTAAACGCATGCATTTTCGATGATAAGAGAGCTTGGTGCCAGGAACCTGTATGGCTGTAAAGCTTTCGATCTTCAAGATATTTCTTGAGCTGATGATTTAACAGTATTAGCGATGGAAAAACTTACGAAATGGTTTTGCCAGCGATAAAGAACACCTCTTCAAAAGAATGGGGGTATACCATCAGAACCAGCGGATTTGTTTATATAAAAATCTTGAAGTGTTCTTGCAACTGTACGAGTACGGAAATGTCCTATCGAATAATTTAGGTTCTCAAGCTCAGGAGGGGTAATGTCGCTTTCAGGCAACGTAGAGCTAGCAGCAAAATGAGATGCAAAAACATTTGCTTTATCTAAGGAGCTAGCTATCTGGTTGTCATTTTAGATTAGCGTTGGAACCGAAGATGAAGTTGAATTTTGTACGTTCTTGACAAATGACCAGAAATATCTACTGCCTTTGGGACATTGCATGACTTTTTGCCTTTATTTCTGAACAAGTAAGAATTTGGTTCTTTTTATAACAGGAATTGTCTTTAGGGTTAATGCTCTTTATTCTGTAAGAAATAAAAGTAATTATCCTTAGAAAAATCACATAGTACCACATAGACGAAGCTGTAATTCCAAAACTAATTGCTTCATTTTTATAATTGAAACAGGTTTCAGTTTCGATTTAAGCTTCATAACTTATTTTGAAAACCATTTTCAATTTGAACAAATATTTCAGAAAAACGTAAGGCTTTTCTCATGAGTTACCAATAAACTGTACCAAAATCTACATTTAGAAAAACAGAACATATGTATTCGAAACGAACATACAATAATAAGAAACGAATAGATTATTTAAAATTATACTTACAATAAGAACAAAACCTTAAGACCTGAAATAATTGGGCAGAACCTAGCCTATTTGAAGTACCTCTTGTTTCCGCTTTCGACATTTATTAAATTTTTCAATCGATTATTTTATGGTTCTGTTTTGACTAAATCAAACCACACACCTATGGCAAAGGATTATCAGCCTCAATACTTTAGAACACAAAAATAAAACTCCTACTATAAAGAAGAAAAAAAAAACGAATTTTAGCACCTTAACGGCTGCCAAATGAATGAAAAGTGGAAAGTGTTTCACCAAATGAATAGACACCAAGTTTGCTCAAAAAAAAAAATCAAAGTTACCTTCGCAATGCAAACACGACCACTTCTTCCCTGGAAGGTGACAGAATGCTCGTGCATTCATCAAACATACCTATACTCATACATTTACCATCTCCGACTAAGGATGACAAACAGGACTACTTCACATCATCTTTTTGAATAGACACGATGCGATGTTCCCAAATCGGAGTCCTAGCGAGGTTCTACAGTGCATTTTATAAGGATTCATGCTCCCTTTCTTTTATCTTCTCTGGCAGCAGGATTTCAATGGGCCTGATGTATAATAATAATAATAATATAATATTTGTAGGTTTGAGCTGGTTTCTTTCTTTCTAACCGCCCCAGGAAGTCCGTGTCTGAATGGTTAGACTGTTTCAACAAGGTGTCTGCTACCAACCGCCTTCATAAGTAATTGCCATACATACGAGTACGATCGACGAAGAAAAGTTTGTAGGTATGTATGCTTTACGCAAGGAAATTTTGTTAGCTTTAAAGTAGATATCTAAGACTAAAGCCAGGTTGCCAGGTCAGACTCTGCTCAGATTGATAGAAATGCAACCTATCCTTAACCAAATCAACATCAAACATTACTACACGCAGATAAATAATATCTAAACAAGAGAATACTCGTATTTCGGTGGATTGAACAAAAATTTGTTTAAAATAACCTTGTTTCGGGTAAAATCTACGTAGTGTATGTTGCTCAAAGTAACACAGTTAACTCGATTAAATGAAATTGCTTAAAACTAGGCTCCCGGGTAGAAAATTATCTAGGAAACACTATCGAACAGCGTGGCCCTAGCTAGATTGGCCATTATATAGTAAATCCTATGCTGGGCCTAGAACCTGGCTAGAACTGCCTATTTATTGGCTATTCCAGGAGTATCTTAGACTGGGCCTAGATATTTTTAAATTGATTTAGCCTAGATATGAAACTTTTTCTTGGCGATATCTTGGCTGTAGATAGTATCGCCTCTTTATTGGCATTGTAACAAATAAACTACAAGTGACCTGGATAGTTTTTACTTGGTGTAGCCTGGATAAGCAATTGTATCTGGGCGTTATATTGGCCTTAGCTAGTGTCGCCTCTTTATAGGCGTTCTCAGATTTTACTTATACTGGGGCTAGATAGTTTTTACTTGATGTATCCTAGATATGAAACTTTTCCTTGGCGATATATTGGACGTAGATAGTATCGCCTCTTTATTGGCATTGTAACATAAACTGCAAGGGACCTGGATAGTTTTTACTTGATGTAGCCTGGATAAGGAATTGTATCTGGGGCCTGTTTCACAGATCATACATCACATACATTACATACATCATACAATAAATTGATTATCATACATTACATCAAAATTTCTGCTTCACAGATTTCATTGGAAGTGCTGTATGATTCCATTGTATGATGTATGATTTGACATTTTACTGACACTTCAATGTGAAATGTCAAGGCTTTAAAAAAAAAAAAAACAAATTCGTTAAAAGTTGAATTTAAAAGAGGAAGAAAAAAAATAAAATGGATATATTTTTCTGTGATCTAGAGCGATGGAATACAAATCGTGCGAAAAGTGTTTGCTTGAACGATATAATCAATTCTCAGACATATTCGCTAAATAACCCAAATAGACCATCGTTGAGATTTTCGAAGGTGGAGCGCAATATCAGTGAGAATTACGATCAAGAAAGTGCTTTTAATTAAATAATAACCAAGCATTACTCGATTTTCCTTAATAACCGCACGGATTTTGATGTTCATTCGAAGGATAATCAAATATGTGCAGTCCAATTTGTTCACCTACTCAACAACTGAGTCGAGCGGCCGAGACAAATTATTTTTTATAAAGGAATTCAACAGCGGTGCATCTAATAAGAACGAATATCTCATACAGAAACTAATTTCGCAAGCCAATCGCGTTCTGAGATATCAACGACAGCAAACAAGTGACCTTTCCGCATCAGAATTAGCTGCCTTATCTTCATCCAATACTGCAGCATTATCGTCCTCATCATCGTTGTCAAATAATAAAGGAAATCAAATCTCAAATAACAAAAAAATTGGTAATGTGCAGTCGAATTCGTTGGTAGAACGAAGAAAAAAATCGCATACAACACTTTTTTTTGTTGTATGAAATGTATGAAAGAATGTCATACATTCTAGTCATACAATGTATGATGAAATTTTGTGAAACAGAATCTCATTGGAAATATTCCAGTCGATTACAATGTTGTATGACAGCGGTCATACAACAATTCTGTGAAACAGAAATGATACATCAAACCTGTCAAAATCATACATTGTATGTAATGTATGATCTGTGAAATAGGCCCCTGGGCGTTATATTGGCCTTAGCTAGTCTCGCCTCTTTATAGGCATTCTCAGATGTTAATATACTGGGGCTATATAGTTTTTACTTGATGTATCCTAGATGTGCCTATACATATGTCTCTATAAAAGGCTATCCATTATCCTTCTAAAAACATAACTTTTTTGTTTTGGTCCTAAATCGGTATTTTTCAGATTCTTTAATACGTATTTAAGTCTTTTAAACAGTATAATTAAAAGAGAGTTATTTGAGTAGCACTTTGAGACACGATATTTTATATATCACAGTGGCGCAATAGGTAGCGCACAAGCACGGCAAGCGAGAGGACTCGGGTTCGAATCTCAGTGGAGGTAAATTAAAAAAAAAAAAAAAATTCTTTCATTCCAGCAAAAAATCACTTAGAGTCGAATTATAGGGAGGCAAAGAAAAAATGAAAATAATCAACAATAATAAAAAAAAAAAATTTTTTTTATTGTTTCTAATAATTTTTTAAGAATTGCCGTAGCTCTTGTGCTACTTGTGAAGACCCATCTAGGGCCCATATAGGAACATCTAGCAAGGCCCATTATGTACAGAGCATTAACAAATTAGCGAGGGACAAGCTAGATACTGCTCGGTAGGGCCATGATTGAAACTAAGAAAAACTAGCTGGGGCCTTGGCATTATCGAGTCGAAAATTCTACCCGGGCTATAATTTGCAAAGATTATTTACTTTTAACTAGTGCTTAAATTAAAAAACTACATCTAATTAATACAACTAATTTAATTTAGTATTAAAAAATTTTCTTGTTTAAATTAAACGAGTATGTAGGTCAAAACAATTAACCAGATTTATTTAATTTTACTAAGTAAATGGGTAACAGTTTTTAATCTCAATAATCTGTTAGTTTGATTTAATATTTTTTTTAACACCAAATTTCTTATTTTAAATGATCCAATATTGTCAAAATTTCATACTGTTTTAGTTAAAACAATCAATTACATTTATTTGATCAATTAACCGAGTTGAGTCGTTTAATTTTAACCGGGTAAGTTTCCAGTTTGTATATCAGTAGTATCATTTGTTTAATCTTACAGGAGTCTTAAGAAGTTATTAAGGCGGTAATTTTGTGCGTGTACACGCACATATTGAACTTCCTTTTACATATACATATTCCATTCCGGTCTTTTACCTCAGTTTAATTGAGTTTGGCACATATTATGCACTTTGCATATTTTAAAATAATTTTCGGGGAAATTTTTAATATTCATACAGCAAATAGATTTTCCCTTAGGCGAATAATTAATTTTCACACCAAATTGTTTAAATAAATATTGTTGAATGAGTTTTTGTTTTTTAAAACATTTGGCAACACCGCACCGCTCCATTGGCTCTATAGGGCTACTTACCAGACGCAACTTTGATGACAGTTCTGATGAAAGACAACACGACTAACGGCATCAAACCAAATGCGCTCTAAATGCTTTTCATTAGAATTCTTGCCTTATAAAGTTAAGTACGTTCGTCGTCACCAGACTCGCAGATATCCGTCAAGAAAATGACGAACAATGAGAATGGGAAGTCCTTCTTCTGCACTAGACTAAATAAACAAAGCTTTTCAAATGTCATAAGGACGAGTTGGAATGCGTGCACGCATTTTTTCTTTGAATGTGTGTTTACCGACATGCGTTGGGTAGAATGCTCTTAGAATTGCAGGCAATTCAGGGTTAAGGCTAGACAATGATATATGTGATGTACGGGCGTAGGTAAGGTAAGGTAAGGTAATGCCTGCAGGCGTGCTATATCTTCCATCTTGTTTGGAAGAATAGTTGTTTGAGGCTTTGCTGTGACTGAACACTGAAGGCTATATGCGGGGATGCACGCATTAATGCTTCATCTGTGGCATAGAGAATTTGTCGTGGAATTTTTTGCAATTAAACGGATGTAGTCTGAATGCAATATTAGTTTATACGTTTCCTTTAAAAAAAAAGCAGAGGGAAAATGGTAAATTGGTTAGTTTGGATTTTGAATTTAATTAAATGTTTGAACGAAGAGTAGAAAAGATTAAACATAATATAAAGGATAAAATATGTATAATAACATGAGGGGAAAAATACTTGTACTAAATAACTGTAAATGTCATCAAAGGATCATTGAATTATATTTAGAATTAGTAAAAAAGGTGATTTCAGTATTGGACTCTGAAGGAAGTGAGACAAAAGCCAATGGCAAAGCATGGCACAGAATCTGTTTCTACTTTGATATCACAAGTGGGATTACACATGGTAAAATTATTCTGAAACTTTTTTTGAAACAAAGGTCCACCCGAATTTCAAATACACAAAACAGTAAAATGGTATACCTACTTGGACAAGATGTCCGAATTATTTACTTATCAGTTTTTTCTTGATTTATGTTCCTCTTCTCGTTTCTCCTATTTTTCCTGACCTCGCTCCTCGTATCACTTTCTTTTTCTTGAAAATTTTTGTCTCTATCTCCTTCCTAGTCATTTTCAAATTTTCTCTTCTTTTCCTCGATTTTTGTTTTTTGTTCTCTATTTTTTTTTTTACATAACTCATCGCTTGGTAAGCTCTCTGTAAACTGAACTTTCCTAAATATATTATTTTATTATTTTATTTTCCCCCTCGAACAGTGGTACCACTTCAATTGAAGTAGATCTACTTCTTTTTTTCAAAATATTTTAAAATCTACTTCCTACTTCGAACCATCAGCAAAATACTGAAATCTACTTCCTTTTAAAAATCTCTATTTCAACCAACTTCAATTTTACAAAAAAAGCCTAAAACCACTTCATTTTCTCTATTTTCCCTATATAGGCAGTATGTAAGCCCAGAACTTCCATTAAAAAAAATATGAGCGTCAACACAAGTACAAATACATAATTTCTCCTCTAGACGGCAGGTTGAGTAACAGACCTACAGACAGACTGAACACCACTTTTTCGTTTTGTAATAACTGATGAAAATCTCGAGTCCAATTTTTTTCTAAATGCAAATAAAAAGTCATTTTGAAATCTACTTCGATTTTTCTCAATTTACTTCACTTTTTTCTTCAAATCTACGAGTACTTCGATTATTTTCCGGAAGTGGTAACGCTGCCCTCTACCGTTCCAGTCACTCACACATACACACATACAGCCAATCGTTTTCGCGATCATCGGCCACGGGACCTCGGCTTCCTGTTAACATTCTTCATTTAACAGAAAACCGCCGTTGTTGAATCTCAAACGAAACTTTGCTCTCACACTCACATTGTCTTTCCAAAACTTGCCGAATCTTAATGGCCGGATTCAGACTATACTATCGAACTAAATTTCTCGAGAAAAACCATAAAGAATAAAATCGAGAAAGAGCCTTTTTCTAAGCATTCCCCTTGTTACCAACCATCGTTACCAACTAAATAATAATGAGAGGAAAGCATATCAACACCACGAATTAGATTCTTTAAAAAAAGACGAATTAATAATTTTAGGATAGGAATCTAACAGTTACTCTATTCGTTAGGGACCCGTTTTCTTACAAATGGAATTTACTATAGTTTATAGCTTAAGTAAAATTTAGGATGTTTTGTTGTTTAATTTAGAGTAGGTAGGAGTCCGCCCGATTCGTTACCTATTCAGCATTCATTTCAGCCTTAATGCAAAACCTTATTTGTCTCAAAAACTGCTCCAACGATTTTGATAAAAAAAAAATGCACGATTGGGCCGCACGAACTTCCCTCATGAAAAGACTATGAATTTCAAATTTATTTTATTAGAGAAAACTGTTCTTAGCCATATTCATTTTTAATTGCGACTTACTAGTACTAGTACTAGTACTAGAATGTTTTCTCGAAAACCGTTCAGAGAATTTTGCTAAAATTCTTTTTCTTTCAATTAATTCTTACGATCTATAATTTAATAAAAAAAAATTGCAATCGAGATATTACTGACTGTACCTACCGTAGAACGATTTTTTTCGAATTTTTAATTTCTCATTATCATCATGACAGATTTTAATGAAATTTTTTATAAAGAAGCTTTTAAAAAGTTTAAAAAACATTGCATTTCAAAACATTAAAAGAAATATTTTTTTGAATTTTGAAAAAAAAAAAAAATATTTTTTTTGGAAAATTCGATATCTAAAAAACGGCTCAATATTTGTTTTCGTTAATTTAATTTTCATGCGAACAATGATAAAAACTTTAAATTGGCATACCAAAATTTTTTCTTAAAAATATTTAAAAATATTTTTATATAAAAGCTTATATTTTTAAGAAACCACTACAAAGAATTGTAATTTTATTCTTGCATAAACTAATAATGTGCTTAAAACACATGGGATCCTGTGTTTAGCTCCAACTACTAAAGGAGTTGTTTTAGTCATTTAAAAAATTAATTTTTATGAACAGTTTTTCTATAATAACATTCATTTTTTGAAATTCTTAGTCTTTTACATAAAAGCAAGTTCGTGCGACCCAGTCGTGCATTTTATTTAATAACGATTATCGTAGGAATCTGGAAGCCGTCAAACAAAACATTCGAACCCACAACCTGCAAAATCTAATAGAAACGCTTGATAGAGTGCTGGAAACTTTAGAATAAGGCTAAGACAATGTTTAGGAAGGTGAGGTCCGCCATTATAAATTATTTAAAACTACTTAAACTTTAAATTTCCCATGCATATATTTATCAGGAAAAAAAATTAAAAGATTAGTCATTTTCAAACACGTTGCGTTTTATTGATTTCCTAAATCCATCCGTCTGCCATTAACCACCCTGTATTTTCACTAGGCCGATATTTTTGTTTTTGGTGAAAGAGATGAAAAGTGAAGGAAATGGAAGAATTTTGTGGATCTTGGAAGTTCAAAATAATAATTTAAAGTATCTGCCCATTCGTAGAAGGTCGAAGAATCTAACGCACAGGCCGTTGAATGAAAAAACTAATAATTTGGAAGAAATGAAAATTCACCAGTCAAAACAAATTTGGTTGTGCAACAGCTTCTAGAGAACCAGGACTTAGTATCTTTCCACATCTCATGCATTCGTGTTAACAGCAGTGAAGGGGACCTAAAATTTCTGCCGAGTTTAAATGGCTAAGATGAGCGGCAATTTTCATGACAAGAGATTTTCTTTGAGGTTTTGTCACTTCCTCGAAAGAGGAAAGAGGCTACATTCGAACCCAAGACCCTCTGCATGATAGTCCAACGCACCAACTATTACCCCAATTTATATTTCTACTGATTCACCAGATATTGGTTATTAATTTTATACCAATATCGCAATTAGCAATCTAAAGTGTTCACTTTCAACCCATACGCCTTGAATTGAATTCACCTCATTTCCCAATGTTAATGACTTCCCTTATAATATTTAAAACTGATATTAATAAATGAACCCTAATAAACACCTCCAAGTCAATTTCAAACAGAGCAACAAAATATAAATTGAAACGAATTAAATGTAATTGATTAATCCGGTAAATGGGTTAAAAATCGCACTCTTCGAAATATTCAAATTGCCCACTTCGATCAACATATGGTCGTTTTAATTTATTTGTGCGAAAATATGCTGGTCGATGTAGTTTTACCTGTATTTTTAATGTTTCAGGTGTGCGGAATTTACAAAAAAATTACACCGATAATCTGTGATATCTGACCAAAAATTAAAGCGATTTCCATCGCTGAACGCGTATAAGTCCATAATGGGTTATATGATATTGGTACAAAATGTTCAATTGGCGAAAGAGGATTTGTATTACCAATAAATGCCAATGCCAAATATCCTTCTGCGCTTATCCTGTTTGGGCCCTGGGGGTAAAAAAAAACACTTATTTTCCATTAAATTAATAATTTACATCTCGATAAGCTGGGATTGTTTTTTTTTTATTATTCTAGGCATCACTGCATTATCTACCGCTTTCCATATGTGTAGTCGTAGCATCTCACCGCAGGCACTGCCACCATTATCAACATGGTGCGTCATCATCATCCTCTGGTACCATTTAAAAGCCGCTTAATTGCAATGGCCTGGTTCAATCCAAAAATTAATTAATTAGACCTGCTTTATCGGGGTTGGTGTTATGGACCTACTTGATTCTGTATAATAAGTTTGAGGCTGAACGTTTCGGTGCGGGAGTTCTATAGTCGTGCTGAAAAAAAATTGAATTCCATGCTATGCGGGGTTGTTGGGGTGAATGTCTTTACAGAAGAACAACAAATGCAGCTGAACAGATCAAATGGGTGTTATCTGATAACAAAGTGATTTAAAATGTAGATTTTTCCAGGAAGCAAACAACTAAAATGGTATAAAACATAGGTATGAATTGTTATTCATTAAATTCGAAGCGTAATTTAAACTATCTTCACACAGGTCCAATGTTTTGCAAAGCCAGTCTTAAACCTGCAACTAAGAGACCACATAGAAAAAGGTATGTTCAACTGACTGATAATCGAAAACGCGTGCTTTTGGTATCGATGGGTCTTTCCTTCGTTGGATTTAAAACATTTTTTTCTGACAAATCAAATCGAGTTGTTATGGAACGGTTTAAAGTCTGATCTTCTAAAAATAAATGCTGGACTACCCCAAGGCTCCGTCTTATCTTCGACATTCTTCATTATTTTCTCAATGGTTTCTTGTCTCTCATCTACTTCATTCATTCGTTGATTCATTGATTACAGCATTCTCAGCTTTTAATATTCGTTTCCAGATTCACAAACCTATTCTTCAGCTGTGTAACTAAAACGGCAGCTGATTAGCTCGTTAGATTCCGATCATGACGTAATTATACAATGAAGTATTGACAGCCGCGAGGAATATAATAATTCAGAAACACAAACATGTCTTCTATTGGTTAACTTAAATATAACACTCATTCTAGTATCGGTGACATGAAAGGCATTTCTATTAATTAAAAGAGAAAGTGAAAAGGTTTCCATATACCGAGTGTGCTACTGACCATATTTTATAGAATGATCATATATTCGACGACGTTGCCAAGAACACAGCGAAATACTAATGTTTTCTTAAAATTAAAAGAGAGATAAAATTAAATAAAATAAAATAAAATAAAATAAAATAAAATAAAATAAAATAAAATAAAATAAAATAAAATAAAATAAAATAAAATAAAATAATATAAAACGTGTATAATTTTCAAGTTATTTTCAATTTATTTTATTTTATTAAATAAAATAATCTGCAATCCTCAAACTGAATACTTGAATCAAGCAAAAAATGGTTTAAGATCATGATTCGAAAAATTTCCAAATTTAAGTATTGGACGCATGATGTCCAATGTCTCCTCGTCTTGTGTTTCCTTGTCGTTTCCTTAATATCGTACTTTCAAACAAAAAAATATCATCATTGAGTTTTGTGTGTAAGTAGGTAAGAGAGAATATTGGAATATTTTTAAATAAAACTTATTACTCTTTTTATTATTTCTTCCTAATTTACACTTTCCAAATCAAAACAATAAATCTCAATTTATAATCAACACAAACACTTTTATTCAGATTTAATCACACTTGTTTAATACAGAATACAATAAGCAAAGCTTTTGCGCACTTTCATAATCAAAAATAGACTGTGTTCCGCTCACCGTGAACACTCTCTTATATACCTACTCAAATTCGTTGTTCTCGAAACTAGATCGAGAAGGTTCTCGTCTTAGAATGTTCTAGTTGTTTGAAATAAGAGGAAATACATGACATTGGAAAAGAGCTTTTTGTTCCTTCCATAAAGTAGATATGCAATTTTATAAAGCTCTGTGTGTAACAATATTATAAATAATGGTAGCTGAAGAGAGTAAAAAGCCATGTGCCCACGCATTTATGGAATAATGAAAGATATACAAAACTTACTGATCACACACATTTGCGTTAAATGGAAAAAAAAACATTTTTTGATTATTTACTTCGGTATAAATTACAAAATTACGTATCTACTCTTGAGGTCAAATCGCCAGCCAAATACTTAAGTGCCCCACAGACCACTTTTCGGGAAACTGAGTTAAAGATACAGATTTACTTATACTCTATCGTTTGGCGCTATCCTCGTTGCTCTATCTTCGTTATTAACGAAGTTACAGAAAGCACTTTTGCTCTATAAACCACACATTCTTGGGTTCTTTTGATGCTTTTTGCCGTGTATCCAAAATGGTTACTTGGTGGGGCAATTTTTGTATAAAAGTTTGAAAAACAAACGCTTTATGCTTAAATGCCCCATTGCATTTTTTACTAAAACGGATAAAACAAAAAAGGTAAGAAAAAACCAATTTAAAAAAAAAAAGTGTGAAAAAATACCAAAACTTACTCTTAAGAATGTTGAAGTATTTTTAAAACTAATTCCGAATAAAATTGAATATATTTTTCTAGGATATTTTATGGACCAAAGTTCATTTTCTGTGTTTTTCATAATTAAGAGTTAAAATACTTCATCATTTTCATACGTTTCTTATAGACTTAAACATAATCCAATGTGGTATAGAGGAAGGCATAGCCACTAAATTATAATATTAATTTTTATCACTTAAGCCTAGTACTCACCTAGCGTGAAATGAAAAATAAATACTTTCCAAATTACACGCGTAGAATAAAAATGAAAATAGAATAAACTTTTCCACGTGAATTTTTGATACTCACTTTGAATGAAAAAAAAAATCAATTATTTTTAAACTGATTCGTTCTTTCTATTTAGAAATTTTAAATTTTTTGTTTTGAAACAAAATATTCAAATCAACTGACAAATGTCACAGTTTTCCACGTTGCCTTAAAGTTTTTCCTTAAGCCTAGTACTCAGTTCAAGTGAAAATGAAAATTTCATATAAATGTGACGGCTGTTTCACTCGCATGAAATCCCTAACGAGAGGTGAGTACCAAAATGTGGATTTGAAAAACAATTATGTTCCACAACTTTTTCCACGCCAAATTTTCATTTCTCAATGTACAACCATCAGGAAAATTTTAAGGCAGCGTGGAAAACTGTGACATTTGTCAGTTAATTTAAATATTTTGTTTCAAAATGAAAAATTGAAAATTTATAAACAGAAATAAAGAATAGATAACGAATTTTTTGATACTGCTCTCGAGAGTTTATTTAATGAAAGTATTCAGTATTTCAGGTGAGTATCAAAAATTCACGTGGAAAAGTTTATTCTATTTTCATTTTTATTCTCCGCGTGTAATTTGGAACGTATTTATTTTTCATTTCACGCTAGGTGAGTACTAGGCTTTATGGTTGTACATTGAGAAATGAAAATCATAGCGTGGAAAAAGTTGTGGAACATATTTGTTTTTCCAATCCACATTTTAGTACTCACCTCTCGTTGCGGATTTCATGCCAGTGAACCAGCAGTCACTTTTATATGAAATTTTCATTTTCACTTGAACTGAGTACTAGGCTTTAAAGTAAAATTATAAAAATTAGTAATGCTAGAAATTTATATTTTTTTTTACTATTTTTGTTTCGTTGATTTCCGAATGTCTAATGCAAAAAAGTCCTATAACCATAGGAAATTTGAAATTTGGTTTTAATAGATTTCGCATTCGTATGGAAGTGGGTTCTATTCCGTTTCTGAGTTTTTTCAAAATTTATGTTTTTTTTTTAAATAACCGTTACGTTCAAAATACAAAAAAAGAATTTTCAATTAATATTTATATATATATGTTATAAAAATTCAAAAGTCGTAATTGTAAAGTAAAAAAATATCGGAATTATTTTTTAAACCTTAAAATTCGTTTTCTAAGGAATAATTTTTATGTATATCGGGCACTTATGTAAGTATTCAGCCGGCGAAATGCAAAGTCAATACATGAACACCTAATCCCAAACTTCTTTCTACAACAACTAAGGAGAACATTTTTATCCACATACATATAATCAATAACGAAGTTTCTTTTATTCGTGTACAGCGCCATTATTTCTCATCATTTAAGAATCGATTTGGATTAAATTTTCGATCCATGAGTTGAACGATCGGCTTAGAGTTGAGTTAAAATTAAATGAAGAAAGAATCTGTTACAAAACAAACAAAATATGTATATTAAAACGCGAGTAGTATGTATATCCATCAAAACCAAGGGTAATTCCAGTTGGTCTCAACACTGTGTAGTGTAGGCAATTTATATGTTGCAATTTTTAAGTATGTGGTAGTACCCCTTGGCATAATGGTTAGTGCGTTGGACTGTCATGCGGAAGGTCTCGAGTTCGATTCTCAGCCGCTGCAAGAAAAATTTTCAGGGGTGTGCTGCCTCTTGCGAGGAATTGACAAATTTTCCAAGAGTATCTCTTGTCATGGAAAGTGCTGCTCATTAGCCGTTCGGAATCGGCAAAAAATTGTAGGTCCCCTCCGTTCTTGGCAACACGCACACGGAATGGTTGAGTGTTGTAAGTCACTAGGTCCTGGTTCACTCCGAGCTGTTGCACCACCACCAAATTCATTCAATTTTTTAGTTGTTTCTGTTCCTTGCAACTGCACAAAAACATTTATTTTGACTTACGTGCTTTTAGCTTATTTAACTTTCAGACTTAATTACATTCAAATATTTGAAAGCAAAAAAGCTGCCTCTGAGATTACTTAAAGTCGATTTATTTTGAATATCTAGGTACTTACTCTGGGTTATCCCAGAGTAAAATCCAGGACTGAAAATTTTTTTTGCCAAATATCTATCAAAATCAAAGTAAGACACTATGTTTATTTTTAATAAAAACAAAACAACTGTTAAACAAAAACAATGTCAATATCTTGAAGTGATGTAAATAAATAAATGTCAAATCTCAATTGTATCTTTTCAAATTATCTATGTATATCATGTGCTGTACGAACAGCGTGACTTAAAGAAATAAATGTATGTGTTTAAACTTTTTAAATGAATGCATTCAGCAAAAGAAATAAAAACTTAATTCACACTATGTTAAGTGGTTTAACTTGCAAATTAATTTAACCGTATTATTTAGTGTTTCTTCTTATTCCTAAAAAAATGAGTCAAATCTTAAAAAAGATTAGTCTCCGAGTCCACCTAAGAAAATATGTCCCATTTGACTCATATGTGTCCCATTGTAACGGGTGATTTTTTTGAGGTTAGGATTTTCATGCATTAGTATTTGACAGATCACGCGGGATTTCAGACATGGTGTCAAAGAGAAAGATGCTCAGTATGCTTTGACATTTCATCATGAATAGACTTACAACTTAGACAACGTCGAATTTTCAGTGAATGGGCCCTAGAAAAGTTGGCAGAAAATCCGCTTTTTTATCGACAAATTTTGTTCAGCGATGAGGCTCATTTCTGGTTGAATGGCTACGTAAATAAGCAAAATTGCCGCATTTGGAGTGAAGAGCAACCAGAAGCCGTTCAAGAACTGCCCATGCATCCCGAAAAATGCACTGTTTGGTGTGGTTTGTACGCTGGTGGAATCATTGGACCGTATTTTTTCAAAGATGCTGTTGGACGCAACGTTACGGTGAATGGCGATCGCTATCGTTCAATGCTAACAAACTTTTTGTTGCCAAAAATGGAAGAACTGAACTTGGTTGACATGTGGTTTCAACAAGATGGCGCTACATGCCACACAGCTCGCGATTCTATGGCCATTTTGAGGGAATACTTCGGAGAACAATTCATCTCAAGGAATGGACCGGTAAGTTGGCCACCAAGATCATGCGATTTGACGCCTTTAGACTATTTTTTGTGGGGCTACGTCAAGTCTAAAGTCTACACAAATAAGCCAGCAACTATTCCAGCTTTAGAAGACAACATTTCCGAAGAAATTCGGGCTATTCCGGCCGAAATGCTCGAAAAAGTTACCCAAAATTGGACTTTCCGAATGGACCACCTAAGACGCAGCCGCGGTCAACATTTAAATGAAATTATCTTCAAAAAGTAAATGTCATGGACCAATCTAACGTTTCAAATAAAGAATCGATGAGATTTTGCAAATTTTATGCGTTTTTTTTTTAAAAAAAGTTCTCAAGCTCTTAAAAAATCACCCGTTATATACATAAATATTTAAAGTACTAAAGGGTTTTTCAATTGACGTGGGTAGATTTTGGTGGCCATGGTTTTTGGTGACATCTGTCAAATCTGTTGTTTTTTATTCATTTACTGATGCCAAATTACCATGTCAATTTACACGATTGAACAGCACTTCCAAAAGATAAAACTTCACTATCAAAATGTGCGTTCGTTAGTGTTAAATGTTGCCCCCATTTTAAGGTGGACTCCGTTTTTTTGCAGACTTAAGAGGACGACAGTTTTGGCTCAATCTTTAGCGACGGTTATGTAGAGGACAGCAATTTACACGATGTTCACCAGGCCCGGCGCTGGCGTCCTTGGTCGGTCTTTTTTCGAGAAGGATATTGGTGAGATGGTCACCGTCAATGTCGAGCACTGTAGTTCTCCTGGTTCTACCAGGAGGGCGCTAGCTGCCACATAGTGGACGCTACGATAGACATTCTGCCGGAACAATTGGAGGTTTATGTTAACTCTCGCAGAAGTGAAGGGAATTGCCAACCAAGGTCATGCGATTTGACCCTGCTAGACTTTTTATTGTAGGGTTTCCTGAAGTCGCAGGTCTAGGCAAATAAATAACAATCATTCGATGCCCTTAAGGGACTATTCACATGAAAGCGACCAACGACAGACGAATGAACTTACTTAGACAACTAAGAATGATTTTGAGGTTAGTCGAGCGCGAAAAATTCATTCGTTGTAGTGTGGATGGTATGCGGAACGCGATTAGTATTTGACAGTTCGTAGCAATCATATTGCAATTCGCGACATGTTGTCAAAGAATGGCTGCTTTATAACCCCCGAATCCAGCTCAAATCACCACAGTCGCCCGACTTAAATGTCATTGAACATGAACATTTATGGGAACATCTTGACCGACAAGTAAGAAAACATGAAATCAGGACGAAAGATGATTTAAAGCGTGTTCTTCAGGATGAATGGTCTAAAATTGGACAAAACGTAACGCAAAATTTGGTTAAGTCAATGCCTCGACGTATGAAAGCAGTTATAAAAGCCAAGGGGTACCCAACAAAGTACTAAAAGGATAAGATTTACAAAATAACTGTAATGAATTCAAGCTTTATTTGAACTGCTTACTTACTTTTGTGATATAAATTTGGTATTTTTTTTTTTTAATTTAAGTCGAATATTTCTTAAGTTTTCTTTAAATTTTTATTTGAAATGGTACGTTTTAGTTCTAAATACATATCAATTACAGACAAAACATTAATTTTTTTTTAACATTACTATCGATTGTTTGAAGGAAATGCTTACTTATTTTTGTGATTCACTGTATATATGTGCACACATGTTGTTTTTTTTCATAGACTACAGGAAACGAAAAACCGAAAGTCGTTTAAAAATCAATATTTCGTATTCTTGTTCTTGCCATGACCGTAACGGCTGTTTCAAATATATCCTTTTTCTCAATTCCTATATCCTATATAATTCGTAATTCTCCAACTTCAAATTGTGCCCAATACAGCTCCACTAAGAGATCCAAGTTGGAAGCTGATTTTTTTCTGTTCCATGAGCGGCCAATAGAGTTTATATAAAATGTGCATCCCATCAGTGGCAACACTGATCACAATTTTGCGTCAAGCTGCACATTAGTGAAGGTAAAACAAAGTACATGGTGGCGTCGAATGCGAGAGGAACAGTTGGTCAAACAATCAAGGTAGCGGAGCACGAATTTGAAGTGGTGCAATCCTTTAAATACCTTGGGTCAATAGTAGCAGCCGATAACAATATAGAAGAAGAAATACGCGGGCGGCTTCTCAAATCCAACAGAGCCTACTATAGTCTGTCAAAGCTCTTCAAATCCAGAAATCTCACCATAACTTCAAAACTGCTGCTGTATAGGACCATGGTCCTGCCAGTACTCACATATGGATCCGAGACTTGAGTGCTTAGCAAAAGGCACTCCGACCTCTTAGCTGCGTTCGAGAGAAAAGTCTTAAGGAGAATTGAGGAAGGACGATTCCGGAGACGGTACAATCATGAACTGTACGAAATCTACCTTTAAGCAGATATCGTGACAAAAATTAAGCTCGGTAGACTCCGGTGGGCAGGGCACCTAGCTCGCATGAGCGAAGAGGAACCTGCTCGGAAAGTTCTTTGTCGTACATTCTATGGTAGACGACAGCGTGGTAGACCATGCTTGCGCTGGAGAGATGGCGTAGACCAGGACGCCCGAAGCCTTGGGGTGCGCAACTGGATGGCGTCGGCTAGAGACCGGGATAGGTGGAGAGACTTGTTGAAAGAGGCCAGGACCGGAACCCGGTTGTCGAGCCGATGATGATGATGATCGAAAAAAAAAATCAGCACAATTTGAATAACCGATCTTTTTTATTAAAATTTCTTCTTCTTTTTTATTTGATGGCTAATATAATTAGACGATAAGAAATCGCTTTCACCGATTGAAAGGGGTTAATCTGTTGAAGTGTTAGACGCCCAAGTAACATTTTTCATCTCATAAGATGCTCCAAGAGTTCAACTAGATTAGTTAAGAGGAGCAAAAAATAATCTTAAAGAATACTACGAGATTCTTTTAAAACTGTTAAAAGGCTTAAATGGGCTAGTTATGAGAGGCTCTTCCTACTCATAGTAGCAACAGAAGTTTCTTTATGGGATGACAGATGCACGTTTATATTAAAATGACACTTCTAAGGCTCTAATAGAAATCGGCAAAATCCTATTATGAGAAAACGTCTCTTCCAATAAGAGGTGATAAAAAGAGAACAGAATATTTGTTAACTTAATAAAGAATGAAACAAAATACTTTTTAAGTTTGTGTGTATATACATGATTTGCTATGCCAACAAACTGTATTTATTTTGTAAGTCTATCAACTATTATATTATAATGGGGATGCATGATATTTATTATTTTGCACATATGGGAACCGAAATGTAAATGCGGTTGAAATTGTATCTACTAATTCTAACATTTTACGTCGAAAAAACACAAAGCCCCTTCAAAATAATGCATATTTAAATTATTTTATTTATAACTTTTTTCGGAAATAGGGTTACCATATATTTCTTTCGTAAGCAAATAAAATCAAAATTAACTTTGAAATTTGTTTTATTTTTATTTAGGTCATGGGTCATTTGCTTGTGAGAGTAAATAGGAAACAGGAAAGGTCAAATTTAATATAAAATATTCCAAATTACACACTGAGATAAGACTCTCATTTATAAGAGTAATAAAATCTCATATTCTCTGTAATTTTCTACTATTACTCTTGTCACAAAAAATTACTACTCGTGTAATACAACATAAAGAATACATTTTTTTGTTAATTTTGAATGAAAAGATAGTAGTAGCAATAAAATCCCAAGATGTTAATGTATTTAGTTTAAATTGAAAAAAAGTTACACAATATATTTTATACTTTCTATGTAATCACAACAATGCTAAATGTAAACTTGAAAATGCCACCTAATAAATTTTAAGTCAGTGCTACAGCCAAGTTATTTTATCGAGATCATAATTTTTTAAGTTATGGTAACCCTCAAATGTACAGGCACTTTGCTTGTGTATAGGAATATGGCTGCTGCTGACGCGACACTAACTCTTCTAGTAACATCTTTATTCTTTCTATAGGATCTTAGACGCTTCTTTATGATTTATGTGTACTTACGTGCGAGTGAGAGGAGAATGTTGACATCAGAAAACTGAAGTTTGTGAATAGTTGTGCTTGTTGCATTAAGGATCTTATTAGGATCTTACTGCAAAGCTTATATTCTTTGAACTCCAAATTGTTTCTTGATATAGGAGGATTTAAACTCAAATTCTTTTAGAATTTTCAAAGTGGTATACAAATAACTTTACTCTTAAATATGACTCGTTATGGGATTATTTGGACATATTTAGAGCTCAGTTTTCAGAAAGGGATTCTTATAAGACTATAAGTTTTTATAATCTAACTACAAGAAGAGAAAATAGTTTTGCTATAAGATTTAAGTTCTTTTAAGCTGGAAAAGTGTTTAACTGTTAAAATAAAAGTGTTATGACATCCAGTTGAGTTTCATAACAAGATATTAATACTTTAGTATAGCAATGGGATATAAAAGAGATGTATGAGAGTTTTTTTTCAGATTTCAAGAGCTAAGCTCTGGAGAGTATGTTAGTTGGGCGTTGACCTGAATTTGATCCCAAATTGTTTAAAAATCAAGAAAAGGTTTTTTAAAGGGGTACTGTCTTTTACGAGGAAGTGACAAATCAGAGAATCTCTTGTCTTGTCAAATGCTTCTCAAATTAGCCGTTCGGTTTTGACAAAAAATTTTCCACAAGGGAGTAATTTAAGAGTTTAAAAAATATTTGTATGTATACATTTTTAAAATTTCTAATCTTTCGAACATAAGATTACATTTTAATAACACGAAAAATACACCTGCCCTATAAAGCAAGTAAAATTTTAACAGCTTTGGGTATTGACTCATAGAAACAACGAACAATATACGAATAAAATCAACCAGATGCCAAAATAAAAAAAAAATCAAGATAAGATCCAATGGTGCTGGCGAAATTCACCTTCCCTCTCCAAATGACCAAACAAACAGACTGACAGCCCATCTAGCCGGCCAAGCGATTATGCGTATGCAAATTGATAATTTATTCATTTGCGCCAAACTCTGTAATTAGTTTAAAATTCCAACGTTAAATATTAATACAATTATAGGCTGGGGCCGGGGAGTGTTTTGATGAGTTTTTACTTGTCGTACATTGGGCGTGGTGGGGTGGTTCGTCGATTGTGTTAGTGGGATATCATGATATTGGTCTTTATGTTTTGCGGTAATGCAAATTTAATTATTGTTTTTTTTTTTTTTTTGTTTTAAATCTGGATATTTCGATTGGTGATTGCTTCAATTGAAATCAGGACTGTTTTTAATGTATGTATGGTGCTCGTATGTATGTAAGTATATGCACATACATAAAATATGTGCAATGAGCAATTTTGAATGCTACGAAAGGGTGGCTAGTTTTGTTATGATTTATTCCATATATGAGATGTCAATTTAACTCAGTAGTTTATTATAGGATAATCGATTTTTTTGTTTGAAAGGGGACCTTTCGCATTCTTGAAATTGAACTCGAGACTTGGAAAAGATCTTGTACATACCTAACGATGATAGAGAAAACGAAGAAATGTTTTTTTTAGTTAAGAAATAATGTCCACTGAGATTGAGTTCCTTACTATTGAATTAGTAAAGGATTATTGAATTGATCGTCAGTGATGGCTCGCTCGGGTGTATAGTACCATAGTATTGTATGAAGCTGTCTTAAGTCTAAAGGGATCAAACCGTACAATCTCGGTGCCCAGTTGACATCAACAATCCTTGAGGTATCCATGCCTTGAGATAATAACACGTCCAAATGATATAACTTTCTTATCAAAATGAGTGTTCGTTAGGACAAACCTTGCGCACATTTTACTGTAGACGTGGTTAGCCCTATCAATACTTTACTGGACAATACTATTTTCAAATTGAAGAAGCTCTAATATAAAAACATTAATCAAAATCGGTAGAACCATTAATGAGAAATTCTAAATTAAAAGATTCTTTAAGATTATGTTCAAAACAGATGGTAAATGACAAAATCTTTATTCAATTACTGACAGTTAAGTTAACAAGTGAATCATTTTTTTATTCAATTTCCTATTTTAAATTATTTACTTCATGCCGCCAACATTCCCTGACAGTGGTAATCATAAGAAAATGCAATTCAAGTTTTTCTGTAATTAAGTACAAATTTGTAAGCAACCTTATTTGTATTTTATTTTTAATATTTATTTATATTAAGCACGCTGGGTTCAGGAAATGAAAACAAATATCCACTATTTTATTTAAAATCAGTCTGAAGTGATAAGGCTCTAATTATCAGTTATTTATTTATGAATAATATTAATATTCATCTTACCGAAAACCGATAAGTAATTTAAATCAACTTAATTAAGATTTTATATGCAATTTCAATTTTATAGCTAAAGATTGCATTTCGATTGAATATTCTTCAAAATACAAACAAGTTTTTTTTCAGAATATTTGAATAGAAACAATACAATTGCATATTCATTATTTATATACAAAAATTATAAACATTTATTTTTGTTTTTTGACTATTTAATTGAGTTTTATAGAACTAGTTAAACGAGTTTAAATCTTAAATTGGGCAAAGAACTTGCGCATGCTTCCTGATTTCAATCGACTAAAATGAATGGATATGTTCTGCGTATCTACTTGACAAATCAGATGACAGGTTCTGTGGCTTATTAATTAAATGATGATTGCTTAGAAGAAAGTGAGAATTTGTATAAAATGAATATTTTAATATCTATACCTCCTAAGACCAGAAAGACGAAAATACATAAGAAATGAGTTTTTTTTTGCCAAAACCATACAAACCGTTTTTCTGTTATACGATGTTGTTTTCGTTAAGCGCTGTTGCTTTACTTTTTTTTTAATTTTTCGCAAAATTGTGAATCATACCGTTCTTTTTCATAAAGTAGCATGCCTTGGTTTTTATTCTAATTTAATTAAATGGATCGGATCTTATTTAACTGACCGTGTTCAAATTGTTACAATTGATACATATTTATCAAATCAAATTATTGCTCCATCGGGCGTACTTACATCAGTGTAGTTCATATTCAAAAGTATTTATAGTATCAAAGGGCACGGTAGTGCCCAGCCAAGTTCTGGCACTACACCCTTTTTACAGGAACAAACTCTGGCGACTTTTGACCCCTCCCTATCTTCAGTACCAATCAAGTCAGAAACTTTAAATTCCGAATATTTGCTAAGCTAGTCAGGCACATGCGCCTCACCAAATTTCAATTTTCTAGCATAAGCGGTTCCTGAGATATAAGGCCTCAAAAATCACAAAAACCGTAACTGACTGACTGACTGACTGACTGACTGACTGACTGACTGACTGACTGACTGACTGACTGACTGACTGACTGACTGACTGACTGACTGACTGACTGACTGACTGACTGACTGACTGACTGACTGACTGACTGACTGACTGACTGACTGACTGACTGACTGACTGACTGACTGACTGACTGACTGACTGACTGACTGACTGACTGACTGACTGACTGACTGACTGACTGACTGACTGACTGACTGACTGACTGACTGACTGACTGACTGACTGACTGACTGACTGACTGACTGACTGACTGACTGACTGACTGACTGACTGACTGACTGACTGACTGACTGACTGACTGACTGACTGACTGACTGACTGACTGACTGACTGACTGACTGACTGACTGACTGACTGACTGACTGACTGACTGACTGACTGACTGACTGACTGACTGACTGACTGACTGACTGACTGACTGACTGACTGACTGACTGACTGACTGACTGACTGACTGACTGACTGACTGACTGACTGACTGACTGACTGACTGACTGACTGACTGACTGACTGACTGACTGACTGACTGACTGACTGACTGACTGACTGACTGACTGACTGACTGACTGACTGACTGACTGACTGACTGACTGACTGACTGACTGACTGACTGACTGACTGACTGACTGACTGACTGACTGACTGACTGACTGACTGACTGACTGACTGACTGACTGACTGACAGATCATCAAAATTATGGAGCACTTCCCGACATCGTAGAATCTTGTAATTTTGCACAACGGTAGGTCTTGTTATGTAAGCAGAGGAAAAAATCGAAAAATTGAAATTTTCCATTCAGGGGGCGTGGTATCCGCCCACTTTCTCCGAATTGTCTCCGAATTGGTGTTGGTTGAATGGAGCACTTCCTACTGCTGTAAAACGATGAAATTTGGTGAACCGGTAGGGCTTATATTGCATATAAAAAACCAAAAATAAACACCAAGGTTTTCCTTTCGGAGGGCGTGGTATCCGCCCACTTTCTCAGAATTGGTGTTGGTTGAATGGAGCACTTCCAACTACTGTAAAACGATAAAATTTGGTAAAGTGGTAGGGCTCAAATTGCGTTCGAAGAAAAAGATATAAAATTAGCGGTTTTTTATTCAGGGGCGTGGTATCCGCCCACTTCCTCAGAACTGAAGTAAATTATATATAGCGCACTTCCAATTGCAGTAGAACAATGAAATTTGGTAGAACGGTAGGGCTCAAATCGCATATAAAGGACCGAAAATAAAAATCGAGGTTTTCCATTCAGGGGCGTGGTATCCGCCCACTTCCTCAGAACTGATGTAAATTATATATGGCGCACTTCCATGTGCAGTAGAACAATGAAATTTGGTAGAACGGTAGGGCTCAAGTCGCATATAAAGGACCAAAAATAAAAATTGATGTTTTCCATTCAGGGGCGTGGTATCCGCCCACTTCCTCATAACTGATGTAAATTATATATGGCGCACTTCCAATTGCAGTAGAACAATGAAATTTGGTAGAACGGTAGGGCTCAAATTGCATATAAAGGACCAAAAATAAAAATCGAGGTTTTCCATTCAGGGGCGTGGTATCCGCCCACTTCCTCAGAACTGATGTAAATTATATATGACCAAAAACATAAATGTTAAAAAAAGAGCCAAGTTCTTCTTTACAAAAACCTTTGTGTAACAAGTCAGCCGTGAAAAGTAATGAGATCTAAAAGTGCGCCAAGTTCTTACTTCATGAAGATTTAATACCGAATATTTAAAGTAGAATAATATTGAAACAGCAACAATGTATTAGGGAAGTTTTATTATTTAATGATTACTGAGTAAAATTTGATGGGCTTACTTGGCAAGTTTTTTTTTATGCCCAATTCGAAAGGTTTTAAAAACTTGACAAGTGAACCCATCAAATTTTAGTCAGTAATCAATAAATAATAAAATTTCTCTATTACATTGTAGCTGTTTCAATGTTATTCTACTTTAAATATTCGTTATTAAACCTTCATGAAGTAAGAACTTGGCGCACTTTTAGATCTCATTACTTTTCACGGCTGACTTGTTACACAAAGGTTTTTGTATAGAAGAACTTGGCTCTTTTTTTAACATTTATGTTTTTGGTCTGATAATTCTTACTTACTTAAGTAAGTGGTCCTCGGACCTATTACGTCCGTGTGGTTCCCCTTGCGGGGCATAGGGCCTCCACTACTCCTACGCGCCATCGTGTACGGTTTCTGGAGATGTACCTCAGCTCTCTCCAACTCTTACCCAGTTGTGCTGATTCCTCTTCGACTGTTCTTCGCCAAGTACTTCTGGGTCGGCCCACTCCTCTGCCTCGCTGCGTGAGAGGGTTGCATTGCATCGCTTGACTCGCAATGCACTCGTGGCCTTTTTGAAGCGTATGTCCAAGCCACTGCCACTTACGTTTTCGTATTATAGAGTCGATGGGTTCCTGACCTGTCCTCGCATGAAGATACGGTTAGGCCAGAAAATCCGCAAGATGTTTCGCAGACATCTATTTACGAACGATTGCAGCTTTCTTGTGACAGTGGGTGTTACTTTCCATGTACTGCATCCATAAAGAAGCACGGATTCTACATTGGAGCGGAACAGTCGTAGCTTGGTCATTAGGCTTATAGAGTTGTTTCTCCATATTTTGGACAGTATTCCGATCGCAGCCTTTGCTTTCCCGATTCGGCTGGTTATGTCTAGTTTGGTCCCGCCATCAGTAGAGACAATACTCCCAAGGTATTGAAAACTCTCTACAGTCTCTACTGGTTGTCCAGAAATATCTATTTGAGTAGATGAGGAAGTTCCAAGGCTGATCCTTTTAGTTTTTGCCGTATTGATCTTAAGCCCAACGGTTTCGGCTTCTCTCTCCATCCTTGTTATCATTTGATGGAGATCCATGATCCTATGAGAGAGTAAGCACACGTCATCCGCGTAGTCTAGATGTTTCAGGTGTGATAGCAGATTCCACTGAATTCCTCCATTTAAAGTCGACGTGGCTGCATGCAGCACATCATTTATTACCAACAGGAACATTATTGGTGACAGTATACAACCTTGTCTAACGCCACTTTGGATTTCAAACTCCTCTGACAACCTTTCTTTATGCAGAACGTGACATTTGGATCCTTCATACGGAGCCTTGATTATAGCGATCAATTTATCCGGAATGCCCCTCCTGCGCAAGGTAAGCCAAATAAATTCTCTATTGACTCTGTCAAACGCCTTTTCGAAATCGCCTTTTCGCTGATCGATATTCAACGCACTGTTCGATGATGATCCGTAAGGTGTTGATGTGATCCATGCAGGAACATCCAGTGCAGAAACCTGCTTGTTCGGCGTCAAGCGTGTCTTCTAGGTGGTCTTTTATTCGCTCTAGGACGATTCTTGCTATAACCTTCGCTACAGCAGGCAGCACGCAGATTCCCCTCCAGTTTTCGCACTGCGTAAGGTCTCCTTTCTTTGGAAGCTTGACAATCATCCCTTTTTTCCACTAATAAGGAAAACTTTCTGTTTCCCAAGCTCTTTCTATGAGTGGGTGCAGGAGCTCAGACGATGTTGTTGTCGCTGCTCGTAAGAGCTCTGCGGGAATACCGTCAAGTCCAACCGTTTTGTTGTTCTTCAGTGCTCTGATTGCGGTTAAGATTTCTTCTCTACTGGGGAGTACTCGGGAATTCGTTACTACGGACGGCTCATTGGGTGTTAGGTTGACTTCGCTGGTGAAAACGCGATTTAAAACCGCAGAAAAGTGTTCCTTCCACCTTTTGTTTTGTTCCTCATCCGAAACTAGCAGTGATCCGTCTATGCCCTTTACCAGGTGTTGTTTAGAGCTTTGGACACCAGTTAGCTCTTTGGTAATTCTGTAGACGGTCCTACTGTCGCACCTACTTGCGGCCTCTTCTGCTTCTGTTGCCAATGCGTTGATATAGTTACGCTTGTCACGTCGCACGCTACGGTGAACTTCTCTCATCTTCATGCGATACGCAGACTCTAGCTCGTTTCTGCCTGCTGCTGACGTTGCTGCAATGCGAGTTTTGAGCTGTTTTCTTTCTTCGATCCTGGCCCAAGTTTCTTCGGAAAGCCAGGCACTATTTCTTCCTTGCGACCGACCGACTATACTTTCAGCACCTGATATGAAAACATTTTTCACAGCACACCAATGGTTTTCGATGGAGGTGGGCTCCGTGCTACTGATTGTTCTCAATCCTTGTGAAAGATGGTCCCTTAGTTGTTGGCGGACTGCGGGATCCTTGAGTCTATCGGTGTTGAACTTGGGCATTCGGGTGTTTCCTTGGGATCTCCGAACTGCAGCTGTTCGTAATCTTACGGTAGCCACCATCAGATGGTGGTCCCGGGCAATTCCCATGTCTGCACCCCTTCTATTTCGGACGTCCTGGAGACTGCTTCGCGTAGTGATCAATTTGGTTGGGAGTTGCTTGTCTGTCCGTCGACACCCAACTGATTTTGTGGCACGTCTTGTGTTCAAACATGGTTCCTCCTATAACAAGGCGGTTGGCGTTACAAAAATCGACAAAACGTTCGCCATTGTCCTTCCGGTTTCCAACACCATGCTTTCCCATAACATGCCTGAGTCCATCATTGTCATTGCCAACCTTGGCATTCAAGTCTCCCATTATTATTATGATGTCTCCACGTTGTGTACTATCATACCCAGCACTCAGTCGGTTATAAAAGCCTCCTTCTCCTCGACAGAGGAGAGCTCCGTTGGGGCGTAACACTGTATGATGGTGACGCGGCGTACTCTAGTCCGGAATCTAGCTTTCATGATCCTGTCATCTTACGGCTCCCAGGAAATTAAGCTCTTGAGAGCTGTTTTAAAAAGCAGCAATCCAACGCCAGATTCACGGTTACTTCCAGGTGCCTTTCCGGAGTAGAGTAGTACAGTGTTACGGGTTACGGAGACTTATATTTCCCCGAGCCCAACCATCTCAATTCACTGATCCCTAAGATGTCCATCTTATACCGCATGAACTCACTCTCTAATTGGAGGAATCTGGCATTTTGAGGACCTTCACTTCCGTTATCGAGAAGCGTCTTTACATTCCAGAAACCAATCTTTGTCCGGGTACAATAGCCAAAAGTCGTCAACGTGTTATCGTTCCTTATCCGAGGCGTAGTGTCGGTTTCGTTAGCGGGTAATTGTTTCAGTTACGAAGAATGCTAACCTCCGTAACCTATCCTAGAAAGCTAGGCCTTTCGCACTTGTAATTTTTGCCTATTTACGTATATAGGGATACGCAAATAGTTGCCCGAGGACCACCACGAGGAGGTAAAACAAGCACTTCACCGTGACTGATTGTTGCGCTACTGGCCCAGACCAAGTTCTGAGCAGTCAATAGTTTCCCGATCAGGCACGATGCAGGTCTATTTATATTTACAATAATTTAAAAATTATAAATACATAAATATAATATGTTATTTATAATGACGTTGGCATTTATATATTTTGATGTTAGGAAATATTTTGTTTTACTTATTTGTTTAATATTTTTGGCAAATCATTGAAAAGATTAAATTCTTTATATACTAAACTTTTTTGAGATCTTGTACTTCTAAATACCTGTAGTCTTAAATCCTCTTAGACCGAGAGCCCACAGCAAATTTTGGGTGTGATTGATAACAAGAAATAATTAGCATAATTAGATAGGCCTTTTATAGTTATTTACAAATGTGAACGTCTTGCATACTCTAGTGGGCGCAATAGTGCATTATAGTGCATCAAGTATGCAGTTCTTTCCAAAGTCTAAAAAATTGGGTTACAAAATTTGCCATAACTTCAAAATGAAGAGCTAAGTGTCCTGATTGCAAATATCGAGGTCCAAGACGTTTTGAAGGTGGCCTTCTTAGTGCAAGAAGTAGCCTATTCTTATCGCGTCTGGCAGGTAGAAGGCTGTCTGTAAAACGTCTTGGACCTCGATATTTTCAATCAGGGGGCTTAACTCTAGATTTTGGCAAAGTTTTTATCACAATTATTTTGACTTGGAAATAACTGCATGCTTGATGCACTTTTATGCACTATTGCTCCCACTAGAGTATGCAAGACTTTCAAATTAGTAAATAACTATAAAAGGCCTATCTAATTATGCTAATTATTTTTTGTTATCAATCACACCCAAAAATTGCTGTGGGCTCTTAGTCTATCTATATTTCTTAACAAATACGGTTGAACATCTCTGAAGTAATGAATATGTTTTAACAAATATCAATTTTTTAATTTTGAATACAAAAAAAAAAAAATAATAAATACGCTGTTTTACATTCATCCACAATAAAGTACATATTTAACATAACTACAATAGGAGTATATTTATTACTTCTAAGTATTGTACTCATTGCTTTATTTTGTAGTTTTTCAGATTGTGCATGGAACTTTCATTTATTAAATATAATATTGTAGAGCAATATTCAAAATGAGGTTTAATGATTTCACTACAAAAATTTATAATTTAATAATATTGGCGTAAAATTTTAAACAGCTTATTATTAAGGCATTAGTATGATACTACTTAACAATTTGCTAACTTTATAGTAGTTTACTAACTCATTCTTAATTTTAAACATTTTCTAACTAGAATTAAAATTAGAATTAGAATCTAAAAGAATTTTCATAATAAATTGCTCCTGGACACGCCTAAGACAATGACATTTCGTGTAAAAAGTAAGTACAAGAACCTTTTTTGATGTTTGACTGGCAATGAGTTTATTTTAACTTTAATAAAAGGCTAGCTGGCTAGAGAAAGTATGATGCTATATTCGATTAAAATTTGCAAATTCGTTGTTTTAACCTAGTATCATACTAAAACAGCTTTAGCATCGTAGTATTTCAATTAAAATTTTGCGCCAATATAATTTAATTTATAATCAATAATAACTCCTAAGTAAATAATTTCTAATACTTGTTCATTACTTGTAACTTTAACTTTAAAACCATACATTTAGTATTTCTAACATTCAATTTAAGTATATTAGCCTTAAGCCATAAATTCAAAACATCAAGGTTTTCATTAATTAAACGTTTACATTCGTGGGTTGTTTCAGCTTGAATATATAAAATTGAACTGTCTGCAAAAAGAGAGCCATTTCCCTATTTTTCAAAATTTTGCTCATATCATTGATGTAACAATTAAAAAGTAGTGGTCCAAGTATTGAGCTTTGTGGGACTTCCAAATCAATTGCTTCAGAAATAGATAAAACTGCGTTGATTTTGGTTTGTTGTGAACGTCCCAATAAAAACCTTTTAAACCAATCATGAGCAATGCCATTATTACCATACTTATTCAATTTCTCTAGCAAAATAATCGGATCAACTGTATCAAAAGCTCGTTTAAGATCAAAGACAACGCAAACAACTTTCTTACCTTTTGAGATATATTCTTTCCATCGTATCAGTACCATGTTCACGGCAGATTCGCATGAATGTGATTGACGAAACCCAGATTGATTCTCAATTATTATTTTTCTCAATTTTCTCAAGAACTTTTTCGTAGACTGGCAATTAGTTTATAGGCCTAAATTCTTCACGCTTTAATGTTTTTTTTTATTTTCTCTATAGATGTATTTATAATTAAAAAAAAAAAAAGGGAAGACCTACTTCTTTCAAAGGAGAAAGTAAATCACTGTCTTTTTAAATCAATCTTTTAAAAATTCATCCATTCTTTTTCATTCGCTTGAAATATTTTACATTCTTTTGCAATGCTACGGGCCCATCATTATCACTTTCATAGTGAAGAATAAAGATTTGTGCAATGAGTTGAAACAAATTGATATATCAAAATGACAAGTCTTAAAATTTATTGTTAAACAATTATTTTTAGCCACATAAACTTATTATTGAGTTCTGATAAATTACTTAAAAGCAAATTGTTTCCCACATCTCACGTATCACATTTAAAAGAATCTGAATAATTAATCATTATAGAATTTCAACAATTCATTATATTCTAATCAGGCTGTTCAAAAAGCAAATACAATGAAACCAAAACATATTATGATCTAAATGAAATTCACAAATGTATTCAAAATTATTGTTAACATCATCGATTTAATATTCTAATCAGAGCTATTTGCCTATCAATTATTTATTTATGGTTATATTATGCAGATCACCGCAGTTCAGTCATGTTAATATTTAAGTTTTGATACGATATTTTGGGGAAGAATTGGATTTGAAAAGATTAATAAATCAATGAATTGAATAAAACTAAAAGAGTGATTCACCTATGATTTTTTTTTGTCTACTAAAACTAGTTTTGATAATTATATGTGGCTCTGAATACTTTCTTAAATTTAACATTTTTTTTAAAAAGTTCAAATGTATTAAAAGATCATTATTTGCATAAGATAATAGAGTATGCTATTGAAATTTATACGTACGTATCTTTCTTTTTCAGTTGAAATAATTTGCAATTCAACTTTCAAGGCTAGAATTTACGTTTGTCTTTATTAAAACTTGAACTTTTGATATTTTCTAAGAATCTCATAAGGACCCATGGTTTTAATTTTTAATCTTCACAAGTGGATCGTTCAAAACAATAACATGACTAATTGTATTAAAGATGTTATGTGATGGTTAAACAATACATTGACTTTGTGCAGAAAACATGTCAAAATTGCGAATTCAAGATTGGAACAATAGCAATTTCCTCCACCATAAGGAGTACAATGTGGTTGCATTTCGAGATATAGGGGGCGCTTTTAACAACGGCCTGCAGCCGCATCTGCACTGTCATGTCTAAGTGTAGATGTGTCCATGGTGAAATGACTAATGAACAAATTATTTATTGGGCTTTGGGGGTATTGCACTGCGACCTAGAGATCGATTGTGTCGCCATCTGAATCTGGATTAACTTGCTCATCTTTTAATATTTTAATAGTATGTATGTGGTTCGGTGTTTCCTCGTGCATGTTACAGAATCAAAATGTGGCAGTGGTACTGCTCACCACACCACGTCAAATTTGTTTGTGAAACGTTCCTGGTTGTAACTGTCCAGTGGTAGCTTTGCCTGCCTTAGCTTTGGGAGTTATTTCTTGGAGTTCTTGGATCTTGGTGAACTTACTAGCAATCTTATGAATTCAAGACTGGGTGGCTTTAATACTAGGAGGTCTGTGAATAGAGGTAGAGGTATGCCGTGTTTTTTTTCCTTCTCTGGTACTAGGTAGTAAATGAACTGCTGCCATGTTTTCAAGTGAAGAGCTTCAGAGTTATTTCTTATGCGGAAGATGTTGCTGTTGCCCTATGAGGACAGAATCCCAAAATCTTAAAAGAACTGCTATCAAACGCTTTAAAAAGCTTGAAAACTAGACAGAGTGGTCTGGAAGTTAGCCTTCCCAATATAGAACTTGTCGCATTCTCTAGAAAATATAAAATTTATGTAGAATCTCATTCTATCAAAGTTATTCCACTAGCTATCTCAGATCAAGCAAAATACTTGGGTCTTATTCTAAATATAAAATTCAGCTGAAAACTTAATATACAAAAATGAATTAAAAACTCTTCTAAGGCAAAAAAGCTATTGAGAACAAATGGGAACTAATACCGCGCATTACTCACTCGCTTTTTACTTCGGTATTCAGACTGATTCTTACTTATGGTATAGCAGTATGATGGGCCACTCTAGAAAAAAGGCTTTAAATTGTGACAAGCTAAGCAAAGTCTTGCGATTATCTTGTGTAGGGGAACAGTACGAACGACGATGTCCTAGAAGCTACTTTACAATATTTCTATAACTAAATTGGCCGTTTCATCATTCTGAAATCATTCGAATCACTTCCGAATCACATTGATTACACAATCCTAAAACTGCAGTTGGACAAAAACTTCCAAGTCATCAAGTCCTTCGAGAACTTTTTGGTATGATTTGAGTTTCATTGATGGTAGTTCTATCCATGGATGATGATGGAGATGTGCAATCCAATAAATTGAAAGTATTTATGTCTATCTATCTTTCCGTCTTTCTAATCATTGTAGCGTGTTCCAAGCGGAATTTATTAAAGATGTGCCATCTTGGCCAAAATAAAACGTGTTATCAACTACAGATTTCTGTATCTTCTCAGATAGTCATGCGGCTATGAAATCTCTGTACTCGATCTCTTTTACACTATAATGGCCTTAACTGCCGTTCATCTCTTATGCAGTACGCTGTTTCCAGTGATCTAGGCCAATGGCTTGGTCCTTAAATTCGAGGTTCCGACTTCCTTGTCCCCTCAAATCTGTCGGGTGGGATTTATAGTGGTGCCACTTCATTGCAATTGCAGTAGACTTGCTGCATTTTGCCCAAAAAATCGAATGATTCACCTTTTTTTTGTAAATAAAATATACATATAATAAGGGTATTCATGTAACGAGATAATTTTCCGCTTTGTAGAAAGATATAACTTTCCGCAGCACGTTTTCATGAACACCCCCTAAGAAATACTTGCATAAATGGGGGAAATATTTTGTGAAATGTCAAATTAAAAGTCAGAATCCATACTTCTTTAGTTTACGAGGTTTATTTCTGCACTTTCCGCAGCAAATTTGTGAGATAATTTTATGCGATTTGCAGAAACTTTTTCCCATACAAATTTTGACAGCTCGTTTCTGCGGAGATAAAATTATCTGGTTTACGAGGTTTACGAGGGTTTTCCGCGCTTACATGAATACCCCTAATAAAATCATTAAAAAAAATAATTCCCTGTAAATTTTATTTGAACAGAGCCAATTTCTCCAAATCTCAAATGACATAAGAAACTAATTGGTTGCTTTCATTCATAAAATAAAATGCAAGACTGGGTCGCACGACCTTGCCAAGAATTTCAAAAATGAATGTCATTGGAGAAAACTGTTCATAATCATAAGCAGAAAATTCATTTTTTCTTGAGAATTATAGGCACTATAAGGCAAGTTATGCATTCGTAAAAAAATCGAACTCGTGATTTTGATCAAAGTTGACATTACGATGATAGCGAAGACGAAAAAAGTAGGTCTTGCAATTCTGTCTGTCTGTCTGTTCGATTACAGCTAAACGACTCGGCCGATTTTCTTCAAACTTGGTAGATATGGGTTTTAACTTTTTACCTCCGGATTTGATTTTTTAAGACCAAAAATAACGGTACCTGCCATACGATTTTTTTTCAAAATTTTATAAATATTTTTTTTCTCAAATTTTTTCCCAACGATTTAAAAAAAAAACAAAAAATTTAATTTAGTTAAACCTAGGTAATGGTTGAAAAAAATTTTCCAAAAAATTAATACATAGTTTTGGTACCCCCCTTGGGAATCTTGGGATAATTTTTTTTGTTTTTGATTTTCTCAAAAACGGTACGACCGATTTTGATTATTGTTTTTATGCTAAAGCTTCCCAGTAGTTTGAATATTATTGTGTATTCAAATTTTCCAAAAAACTTTTTTGGATTTTTTTGAAAAAATTTTCAAAATTTTTGTTTGAAAACACAATATTTCGAAAACCCCACGCTCGATTTTTTCAAAACTTGATAAATAAAAGTTTGGAAAAATAATCTACAAGACATGAGAAAAATAAATTCATTTTTTGAGATGTAGAATTTTTCCAAAAAAATTGTTTTTTTTAATGTTTTTCGAACTCTGTAGAAGCTTCTCTATACAAAATTTAATTAAAATCCGTTATACTGATAATGAGAAATTCAAAATTTGAAAAATAATTCTATGGTAGATACAGTCTGTATATCTATGGTAGATATGGTAGGTACCGTCTGTAATATCCTAACTTCCAATTTTTTGTTATTAAATTATAGATCGTAAGAATTATAGATCGTAACAATTTTTTTAAAATTATAGGCGCCATTTTCGAGAAAAGTACGATTCCCGAAAATCATTTTTTAAACATTTGTATGGTGGGTACCATTATTTTTAAGTAAAATATAATTATTTTTCTCACATCTATTTTTCTCCATTAACAAACTATTATTTGATAAGTTTAAACAAAAATCGAGTAGGACGTTTTCGAAATATTGAGTTTTGAAAAAAAAAATTTTAGAAAATCAAAAAAAAAATGGTTCCAAGGGTATGGTAAATCATTAATAAACATTTTTAACAAAAAAAAATTTAAACCGCTAGCCTTAACTAAATGAACATTTTTGAATTTTCTTAAAAAATCTGTCAGTTTTTGAAAAAAAAAAAAATATTTTAGAAAATCAAAAAAAAAATGGTTTGGCGGGTACCATTATATTTGGCCTTAATAAAAAAACAAAAAAAGATGTGGGGAAGAATTTAGAAACTACATATATATGTATACCAAGTTTAACGAAAATCGGCCTAGCCGTGAACAGAGTGGCAGAATTGCGACACCCACTTTTTTCGTCTTATCTATTGTAATGTCAACTTTGATCAAAATCTGATGTTCGATATTTTTTAGAGTTTTCTTAAAAACTGCAGTACAACCGATTTTGATAATTTTTTTTTTCTAAGGCTCTCTAAAGGTTTGGAAAGTTTATGTTGTAATTTTTTAAAAACGTTTGATTTAAAAAAAAAAAATAGAAACAGAGTAAATGGGTTTAATTTAATAAGGTAAATCAAGTTTTCATTTAGTCTTGATAAAAAAAGACAAAAGACCCAAGATCTGAGATCCGAGAAAGACTTCAGGACATTGAAATCGTCCATTTTGTCCACGCTAAACGTGAATACAGTCAGTTCTCACTATTAAGATAAGGAACAAATTTGATCTTAACTGCTTCTCAGCCTTTGGCTTATTAAGCCAAAAGCTTCCAGAGATATAACCAAATTGAATGTTCAATTTACAGGACTTCAAGAAATGCATGGTATACTTAACTTTACAAGAGCACTCTTTCGAATTCGATTTTCGTAGATATACAGTTGAGGTCAAAATAATAGTAATGTAAATAAAATCATTGATAAGGCCTTGAATATTCATGTTTTGTGGTCAGACGAGTCGAAGATTGTGTTATATGGTGGAAAGGGATCTCGTCAATATGTAAGAAGGCCTCCAAACACAGATATTAATCCACGCTTCACAGCCAAGACAATAAAACATGGAGGATCCAGCATAATAGTTTGGGCATGTTTTTCCTTCTATGGTATTGGTCCCATATATCTACCGGATTAAAGGCATTATGGATCATCATCTTTATGTATAGATCACGGATAATGTTCCCATATGCTGAAGATGAAATGCAACTGAAATGGGTCTTTCAACAAGACAGCGACCCAAAGCATACAAGTAAACTTGCGAAACAGTGGTTCTAAGAACAGAGGTTTAATGTCATGGAGTGGCCTGCGTATTCCCCAAACATCAACTTTATAGAAAATCTTTGGTGCGATGTCAAGTTGCTTGTTATAAGCCGACTACTAACACAACCCTTTGGGAAGCTATAAAGCAGTCTTGGAGGTCCATACCTGTAGAAAAATGGGAAAATCTTATTAATTCGATGCAACGTTGTTGTGCTGCTGTTATTTCTAACAAGAGACATGCAACTAAATATTAATTTAAGGTTCAAACACTCGACTATCACTTATGATTGACATTGTCTATTAACTTTCCTTTTTGTAATATTTAAAGATGTATTTTGAATGCGCTACTATTTTTTTGACCGCTGTTTTTCTATATAACTTGGATAGATATGAAATTACCTACTAATTTATTGAATTTGAAAATGATTTTTTTCTGAAATTAAAAACCTAAAAAACATTAATTTGAAAATCAGATGACTATTTATTTCTATTTTATTATTTATTAATTTATTTTAGTTTTTGTAGTGTGAAAAGTTTCACTAATATTATTTTGACCGAAGTTATAAGTATATTTATTTTTTTGTTCAAAACGGACATTTACTTCTTATAAAAAAAAGTTATATTTAAACTCTTTAGTTTATAATAAAGCTGCGAATAATGTTGAAGTTTATTTTCACTGTTTAATTAATCCTGCAATATCTTGACTAAATAAATTAATGTATTAAGAAACTTTGACACAATTTATTCGCATACATGTGATGACACTCGAAAGGTTGCACTGTCCCTAAAAATATAATCACTACTGTATAACGTTAAAAGTATTACCATATAACTCACTAAAAGTCTTTATTACTTTACGGTCTCACTAGGTCAATGTTAATGTCTGTAGGTACGTTTGTTTTGCCCTCAACAAACAGCAAGCACTTCGTCTTGCCAAGATCTTCAAATATTTCAAAATAAAAATAATTATATCTTAACATAAATATTTGCTTATATTATTCGTTCTTTATCCGATACATGTTTAATAAGTCTTAACTAATGCATTTCCTTTAAACAAATCCAGTTCTTCAAACATAAACTTCTCTTAATTATTTTTATTTTGCATACTAAGCTTGCGGAGTAATGCGCGGGTTTATAGACAAAAATTAAGTTTGGTAGCTTCAAACTGGTATTTTCTTAACAAACATGTGTGTTAAACTTTTTTTTAAACAAATTATATACCTTCTCCGTCACCCATATATGGTGTGAATAATATTGTTTATCGTTAAAATCTAAAAAAAAAAATCAAAATACGAAAAGAGTGCACACTAAAAACAAAAACCAAAAGCCAATTTAATGAAAGCAATTAAGACGTGTTCCCATCACATTCCCGACCCAGGCCAAACCGACACAACGTGGTAGCAATAAATTACACAGATATATTTCTTCTTTCTCATGTTCAGCCCGTCTTGTTCCTCATTCTTGATTAGCAAAAAGTCACCCCCACCGTGTTGCATATTCAAATTGATGTTTTGGCTTAGTCAAGTCTACACGTCAAACATGCCTCTAAGCTCAAATTGTATACTCTTTCTGACCTTCAAAATGAAATGCTCTGCATTTTTTATCACTATGCCAATCGAAGCATAACATTTGCATCATAATAGTTTGAAATGACAATTTGTGGCTTATGGACAAGAAAATATTTAAAATCTCAACAAGGTGACTGCCCTATCTTAAAAGCAAGCTAAATAAAAAGTTCTATTGGTCTTAATAAGCTTAGCAGTAGACTGTAGACATTTACTCACAGTAAATCACAAGAAAATGTAAACACTAAAAAAATCGTTAACGTCGTACTTTGAATAGACTTAGAGACATTTTAATGGGCTTGTTAAAATTGACTTTTAAGCTAAACCAACTTTGCGACTGATGGATTACACTTTTGTTTATGTTCACATGTTTGTAAAAATAAAAACAAATTATAAATAACACTAGTTTGTACGAAAAATGTACAGTATCTTGGAAAATATTTATTCTTTTCTAAAATAACTTTAGGTCGCTGAAAGAGAAAGAAAAAATATTGATTTTTCCAAAGACGCGTTTTCGAGATCATTCAATTGAAATGCTCATTGGAAAATCGTACGTTTTGTTTAATTTGGCGAAAACACTTGCATATGATGAAAGCTGAAAGTTATAACAAAATTTTATTTCATTCTGCTACGTTATCTCAATTTTAGTAAAAAATAGAGTTTGGAATATCTCTAAAACGATATTGTTTGTAATTTTTACCTTCAAAACTACTTTAAAAAAATCTGGTCATTTTCGAGAAATTTCCACAAATCTGAATTTCACTTCCCAAAAATAATTAACCCCCGGTATAATTTTATTTTTGAGCAAATGCAAAATGCATTACAAATAAAACTGCACCAAAATTTAGCTTTTTAGGAATTTCTTCGAAGTTGGGGTAATTTTGTTGTCTAATTTCCCTGGGCTACTGGTAGCACTAACAAAAAATTTTAACAAATTCGGTGAGAAAAAGAACAAAATTACTAAAACTTTGACTTAAGTTTGAATAGAGAAGTACATACTAACCACATACTTAGTATTTCATCTTAAAGTCTTACGACTACATATCCCTGATGGAAACATGGGTGTTTGGCGAAATAAACGGCTCGACATTGTTTTAATGTATTTAGACGTGATAGGTACTCCGATCCAAATACTAATACTGTCACCTGGAGGTGGAATTGCTGTTAAATATTGTTCTGTGACTTCTTTCTGTCAACGTTCCTGTTTCCTACTGTTCTTGAATATCTATTCACTAGAATATGGAAAACAGCATTTGGCCAGCCTCCTGTCGACCAATTGCACTTACGTCCCTTCTTCCCAAGGTAAAGCTCATGGAATCGCTGATAAATCGTCAAATCAAGAAATATCTCGAAGATCGAAGCTTTTTAATGACCGGCAATACGGCTTTCACAGCAACCGTTCCACTGGTGATCTGATGGTATATTTCTCCAAAGAGTGGAACAGTTCTTTACATTGTTTTGGAGAAAGTAAGATTATTGCGCTTGATATTTCTGAGGCATTTGGCACCAGGCTTCCTTATCGAAATTGCGTGCGTTTGATATCGACGAAACCGTTATTATTTAGATTAGAAATTACCTTTTCGATCGTTCAATACATGTAGTATTGGACGGTTTGAAGTCTGATCTTCATAAAATAAATGCTGTTATTCCCCAGGGCTCCAGTTTGTCTCCGACTCTCTTCATCAATTTTATAAATGATCTCTTGTCTGAAACTTCTAAGTATTTCACTGTTTTGCCGATGACTGTTTTATCAGCTTCTCATACTCGTTCTCGAATTCACCTCCATCTCCTTCGGAATTGCAACGGTATCGTACTCGTATGATTATCTCATTAAACTCCGATCCTAATGCTTCGAAAACTCAATGCTGTCTATTGTCGTTTAAACAAAATGTACTACTCATGCCATTATCCTTAAATGGCACTTGCATCGAAGAAGCCGAAAAGCTCTCAGTGCTCGGTATGTAGGTATCTCAACGACGATAACCACATTCTCGAGACCGCCAAAAATGCTGCTAAATGCTTAGGATTTTAATATGGATGTAAGAAATTTGTCAGCCCTTCTGATCTTCAGTCGTACAACACAACAACTACATTAGGAAGATCGTTGGTAAAAAGTAGAAAGAGAAGGGGGCCCAGATGGCTTCCATGAGGTACTCCAAAATAATTGAATAGAAGTTTAGAACATTTTAAACCTATTGCAACAAACTGTGTTCTTTCAGTTAGATAACTTTCAAGCCACACCGAAGCAAATAAGAATCAAAGACTTTTGAAAAATCCGTGTAAATACTGTTATTAATACAGTAGTTGTCAAATAAAGTTAAGTTTGTCACCGTGGAAAGAGCGCTAACGAAACCATGCTGTGCTACATATATGCAATTTTTTACCGATTCATATAGTCTGTTTTTGAGAATGGCTTCAAAAATTTTGGGTATCAATTGTATTTTCGAAATAGGTCTATAATTAGTAACTAATTGTTTGGAACCAGACTTATGTATCGGTATATATATGATTTTTTCCAATTATCCAAAAACTCTCCATTACGAAGAGATAAGTTAAAAAGTTTTGTTAGAGGCTAGACCAAATTTTCCTTATACATTTTCAAAAATATGGTCGAAATATTGTCGCAGCCTTTTTTTACCTGATGAGTATAGAGTAGAAAATTGTTCAAGAACTTCTTCAAAAATCACCAAGTTGCCAATTTCTGCTAACGAATTAATACTTTCATCTCCATTGAATTATTGTGATAAGTAATAATAACAAAACTTGATTGGAAAAACTCAGCAAACATATTACGAACGTCTTGTTCATCAACTGTTACCTTATCATTTAATATCATGGTAGACCAAAAGACGTAATTTTACTGCTTAAAAAAGACCAAAAGGCTTTGGAATTATTCCTAATATTGCTTTCATTGCTCCATAAATATTTTTGATATGAGAACTTCTTTTAAAGTTTCATATTCTCTTATTTTTTATTTATTTTTTTATTTCATCATCAGAGTTATAAATCTCTTATAGACTACAGAATATATTAATAATTATAATACTTTATTTCTCTAACCACCAAAAATTAAAAAAGATACAAATTTTTTCTTAAAATAATCCCTGCTTAAAAACATACTGAAATAGAGAACGTTACAAACTGAGTTAGCCTGTCCTTGTAACCATAGTTCACTCTATGAAAAGGAGCATACCAAAAAACTAAGGAAAGCAAGAAAGAAAATGTAAATTAAATAAATTTGGTGGTGCAACAGCTTGAAGAGAACCAAGACCTAGTGACTGAATGGAGGGATTAATAAGACCAAACATTGAGCAAGCTTTAGAAACAATATTGTGAATATAGATATGACTTGATACTGAAATAAAATTTAATGTCGTCGGCGAATATTAAACATTTACAATTCAGGGATTTCATTAATGAAAATAACAAACAATAGAGGTCCTAAGTGGCTACCTTGTGGAATGCCGTTTATTTAAATATTCACAGAATCTGATTTGAATGCGTTGTGTTCTACCTGAAAGGTAAAACATTTTAGAATCGAAGATTCAATACTGATACCATTATTGAAAAATCCGTACACACTACGTCACATTGAGAGCCTCTCCAGCCAGGATGTTTATCATTGTTTAATAGGCGGCGGCGTGGCATCTACTTCCTATAGAAGTTCGTGTTTCGAATTGCACATCACTATTTTCATTGAACTCTTTCGCAATAAAATCTTTGCAAAAACATAAGGAATTCACTACAAAAAACATAAATGTTAAAAAAAAAGGGAGCCAAGTACTCATATGTACGAAAACCTAGTGCGTAAAAAGTCAGTCGTGAAAAGCAGTGACATCTAAAATTCTGCCAAATTCTAAGTTTATGATGTTTAATATCAATTTTCGAATATTTAAGACTTTTTTCTATCGTGGTACTGCGACATTGTAAATTAATATGCGAACACTTAACTGACGTACCGCAATTATTTACTTAAATCAACATTAAATTTGATACTTATTGCCCGACATGTTTCCACAAGGTTGCACTTTTCGTGGTCAAGGGTTTTACCTTGTTGATAATAAGATTCTTCTCAAAAAATTTAATAAGACTGAATTATGTAAGTATAGTTCTGTTCATGAGCATGTTGTTTCCACTAATTAAAACAAAAACTACAAGTTCAATAATCTGCAAAAGTTGTAGAAGTCTTCGGGTTATAAGAATTGCGGTTCCACAAGTATAAGTCTTTTGTTATTTTACATTTTCTTCAACTCAATTTTCATCTAGATACGTACAATAAATCCATTCTTTCTGAAATACAAGATACTATCTATCGACTTGCCCAGCTACCAGCTCTTACAGCATCATCAGCCATATCTACACCTTTTGTATCAACTCCAAATGCTATAATCGGATGCCCAGTTTGGAATCCTTCCATCAGGGATAAAATCTTTACTACTGCAAAAAATTAATCTTCTCCAAGCCCTTCGGCTACTACACCACAATTACTTAATTCGGTACAGCTCCAATTAGGCTACTCCTGTTTCACCCTTACTTGCACCGCCGCCACATCCTGAAGTTTACCTTTATTCTCTCCTGAGCCTCTTATAGCGAAATTCGGCACTACTTGGAAGAATCGATTGAATAGGCTGAACAATGGAAACAAAAAATACTATTTTCTACGAAACACTCCCCAAAATGCCAACAAAATATGTATCCAGAACTTTTCTAAGAAAAAAAGTTTGCTATATCAGATATTGTATGAAAATGCACGTCAGCCATTAGTTTTAAAATTCTTATCCCAATAAGATACTAATGGCTTTGCTCATGCCCTGACGGAATGATACAACTCGTGACATAAGGTTTTATAAATGGATCGACAGCCCTCCGGCAAAACGAATACAAAAATGGGAGTTTCTCCTAATTTTTCTTCTACTAAGTTTCAAAACACACAAAGTAATGTTAATCTCCCTAGTGTATCTCATCTAAACCCTCCTAATATACGAACCTTGCTCCCATAACATCCCCAGAAATGATTACTCCCTCAGTTTCACCGAAATCTCAGCGACTCTCGTTCAACCTTACCCAAACCACTCATTCTGATTCCCCTATGGCATCGTCTCCCATGCAAGACACCCATTTAATTGCTTACCAAAATTTTGACCTCAAACTTGCAGCCAAATATCTTACTCGTAACTTTCACAGCTCTCATATCTCTAACTCTACACCAACCTCTGTTCTTAATAATCATCTCTATTACAGAATTTTACTCCCGGTGAGTTGACTCGATCCGTTGACCTTTCGCATCCGCTGTAAAACTGAATTATGAAATTCGCCGGATGAACTATGAATTTTCCTATCGACACTGTCAGCTACATTTATTTAACGGCCTAGGCTTTGATAATAGCATCGCTATCGATCAACGAACAGATACCAAAATATATTGCGTATCTTCTTGGCGTACTTATACGATAAATCAGATTCGGTTTGCTACGAAGGTAAAACAAATACAACTGTCATGGTTTCCATTCAGCAGGAAGGCCTCCCCACAGACATGTCCAGTCTCCTGAACATCTTTATAAAATACCATACATTTTTCAATATGTCTCCCCAAAAAGTAGCGAGTGATCTTACCAACCCATATCTACCGCTGAGTCATTTCGCAACCTTGGTGTTTTATTTGATGGAGATCTAAGCTTTCTTACACATATTGACGAGATTATACTCAAAGCAAATTCTGCATTCGCTTTGTGGTTGTTGGTCAAAAGAATTCTCTGAACCCTACGGGACCCGATCTTTATACATAACCTCATGTTCGCGCCCTTCTTGAAAACGCCTGTCAAGTATGTTCTAAAAATTTTCATCAATTTGATGTCAACTTTGCACATTTTAAGCTTAAGCTTTTAGTGCCCTAAGATTTTTCCGATATTTTTTGAAGAAGCAGAACCTAAAGACTTACAACTCTCAACTATCCGTGTGTTCGAGGTGTCACTAGAAATAGAGTGGGCATACATTTTCTGACCACTCTGAACGGCTAAAATGAGAATCATTTTTAATGACAAAAGATAATCTTGGAGGATTTGTTACTTTCTCGCAAGAGATAGTACCCCAAAATATCTCTGTTTTTCTATTTTAAGATCAAAAATTCGGAGCGAAACCAGAACGCCGACATGACAGTCCAATGATGTAAGATTTTTTTTTAATTAGCGCACGCTCAAAGGTTTTTTTGTATACCCTTAATATGCCAGAGATACAATGTGTGCATTAAGAAAAAATTCTTGAACACTGTAATGACAGGGAGAGACAGAGCGTGGTAAGAAATTCCACATTCGCATAGTACGGCCAAAGAACGAATCCCTGTATATAACAGTTCGATCGAAGTTGGGCTCGAGGGTAAACTGATGAGCATGGCTATTTCACTAGAGCACTAAAGATTCATTCGCATTACACGAACATACCTCTGATTTCAAATTAATGATTTATTTTAACTCAAGTTTTGTAGCTACTCGTAAGTTTTGAATCGTTCATGTGTACATATCATGAAAATGGATTTTTTAGAATTTCTGACATTTCTGCTAACTTCTTAAATTCCAAATTCTTAACAATGCCAATCCAATAAATACACATCGATCTGAAACTATTTAGAAAATAAATTTTCAAATTTTCTTCAGTTTTACCCCTATTTACCCTATGAAAGCTTTTGATGTTATCAAGCTTTGGTTCTCAACGAACTTTTGAAACTTGTTTATTTATTTGTATCTCCCGCTCTTTATATCTCAGTTAAGACAACTGAAAAAAGCTCTTCTGCACATACGGAATGCAGAAATATTCATTCTCCATAAGTCGTTGCTCTGAACACGGTTGGAATCAGAGCACCATCCATAAATAAAGGTTAGATTTCTGAATTTAAAGCGGCTTCTTTAACTATAGAAAGCATTTTTCAATTTAAACAAATGAATCGATTGAATGAACAACAATACGAGTGTTTTACAGCGAAAAGAAGTCTCAAATTGACTTAAATTTAACTAAAGAACTAAGCAGTGTTTTTTTTTTACTAACACAAACAAAGATTTGAGATTTTACCCATATTATGTAGTTCAACAAAAAAAAAATCATTATATTATGTATATTTATTGTATCTGTTAGCATTTTTTTATTCTCCACTGTATTTTTTTTTTTCAAAACTTATGAAAATAAAACTAAAAGAAATTATAATATTTGCAAGCTGAACGGATGCCATAACTTAATTTTACTCCAAGGTGGTAGATGTTGTTTTATGATTTTTGCTGTGTTTTATTTATTTAGGGGTTGGGCTCGTCCGAACCGGATCCTGAAATGAATAAAAATTATATAAGCAGATGACATATGCAGCGAAGCGTTAGAAGTTCGGTGTTTTTCTGGCAAAGAAGATGCTGATTAGGATGTTCGTTAGAAATATTATTTTGGTAAATTAATTTCTGTAGTTTTGTTAAACTGACAATATCGAAAATATAAAATTAGATTCTATTTTTTTTAATTTTTTGTTTTGTTTTAAAGAGTGTCCTTCTTTTGGCTGGTGCTAGCCTATGCTCAGCTGAAGAAGATGGATATGATTATACAAAGCCGGTAGTTGGGTTCAGTGATGGACTAAATTCTTTTGGATCCCAGTCGATCTACACGAAACCAAAAGAATATATTGTTGCTTCTACGACTCCACAACCTGTTACGGTTTACAATGTGAAACCACAAGCAAGTATTAACCAAGGGTTCGGAGGATCATCATCATATGGACAGTCTTCTTCATCAACCGGTGCTGGCCAATTTGTTTCAGGACAATATAAGGCTCCAGTTATTTCAGTGACATCAAAGCCCCAAACAAACATTGGATTCGGTCAGTCTTCGTCATCAACCGGATCTGGCCAATTTTTTTCAGGACAATATAAGGCTCCAGTTATTTCAGTGACATCAAAGCCTCAAACTAATTTTGGTGTCTACCAGGGATTCGGTCAATCTTCATCAACACTCGGAACTGGTCAATACGGATCCGGACAATATAAGGCTCCAGTTATTTCAGTGACATCAAAGCCTAAAACCAACATTGCATTCGGTCAGTCTTCGTCATCAACCGGATCTGGCCAATTTTTTTCAGGACAATATAAGGCTCCAGTTATTTCAGTGACATCCAAGCCTCAAACTAATTTTGCTGTCTACCAGGGATTCGGTCAATCTTCATCAACACTCGGAACTGGTCAATACGGATCTGAACAATATAAGGCTCCAGTTATTTCAGTGACATCAAAGCCTCAAACTAATTTTGGTGTCTACCAGGGACTCGGTCAATCTTCATCAACACTCGGAACTGGTCAATACGGATCCGGACAATATAAGGCTCCAGTTATTTCAGTGACATCAAAGCCTAAAACCAACATTGGATTCGGTCAGTCTTCGTCATCAACCGGATCTGGCCAATTTGTTTCAGGACAATATAAGGCTCCAGTTATTTCAGTGACATCCAAGCCTCAAACTAATTTTGGTGTCTACCAGGGATTCGGTCAATCTTCATCAACACTCGGAACTGGTCAATACGGATCCGGACAATATAAGGCTCCAGTTATTTCAGTGACATCAAAGCCTAAAACCAACATTGGATTCGGTCAGTCTTCGTCATCAGCCGGATCTGGCCAATTTTTTTCAGGACAATATAAGACTCCAGTTATTTCAGTGACATCAAAGCCTCAAACTAATTTTGGTGCCTACCAGGGATTCGGTCAGTCCTCATCAACACCCGGTACTAGCCAATATGGATCTGGACAATATAAGACTTCAGTTATTTCAGTGACATCAAAGCCCCAAACAAACATTGGATTCGGTCAGCCTTCGTCATCAACCGGATCTGGCCAATTTGTTTCAGGACAATATAAGGCTCCAGTTATTTCAGTGACATCCAAGCCTCAAACTAATTTTGGTGTCTACCAGGGATTCGGTCAATCTTCATCAACACTCGGAACTGGTCAATACGGATCCGGACAATATAAGGCTCCAGTGATTTCAGTGACATCAAAGCCTAAAACCAACATTGGATTCAGTCAGTCTTCGTCATCAACCGGATCTGGCCAATTTTTTTCAGGACAATATAAGGCTCCAGTTATTTCAGTGACATCCAAGCCTCAAACTAATTTTGGTGTCTACCAGGGATTCGGTCAATCTTCATCAACACTCGGAACTAGTCAATACGGGTCTGGACAATATAGAGCTCCAGTGACATCAAAGCCCCAAACTAGTTATGGCGCCTTCCAAGGTTTCGGACAGTCAACTGCAAACGGTCAATACCAACCTACAGTATCTATTGTTCCTAAGTTTAAGCCAACATTCACTGGTTCACAAGGATTCAGTCAACAGGCCTCTGTGACCAACGTTAAACCGATTAAAGTTAAGCCAATCAATGTAAAACCTATCACACCGACCTACATCAAGCCGATCGCCGTTGATCAGATCGCTATTAAACCCATCGTCGTTAAACCACAACAAACTAAGCCACAAACAAGCTTCAGTTCCTTCCAAGGTTTCGGACAGTCTAAGCCTTCAAGCGGTTTCAGTGCATTCCAAGGGTTTGGACAAAAACTGAACCAGCAACCATCTCAAACAGGTCAATACCAAAATGTGCAATATCAGAAACCTTCCACCGGTTATAGTCAAACTTCTTCGACATTCCCACAATATCAAAAGTCCATAGTTACACCAAAGCCACTGACAACTTATGGAACATTCCAAGGATCGTCATTGTCTAAGCCTGTGTCATCATTTGGTAACACCGCTCCATCGTACTTGGCTCCAAGTAAGCCTGCTGTCTCTCAATTTAGTTTCCAAGGTGCTTCATCAACGCCAGGTCCAGCACCAACCACTTCCAGAACTGTTATTATTTCAGCTAAGCCACAAACAAGTTTCAATGCATTCCAGGGATCCGTAGTAAAGCCCATATTAAATACTCAGACTGGCTTCCAAGGTTTTGGTCAGTCAAGTTTAAAGCCCGCTGTTGTTAAGTATCAGAAACCAATTATTGCTGTTACTACCGCTAAGCCAGTCTTCCAGCAGCCAATTGTCCAATATCAGAAACCAGTGGTATCAACAACGATCAAACCTCAGTCAAGTTTAGGATCCTTCCAAGGTTTTGGACAGACCTCTTACCAGAAGCCAGCAGTCAGCCAAACTTATTATACACCAAGTACAACAGTTAAGCCCCAGCTTATTTACCTACAGCCAAAAGCCCAAGTTCAGCCAGTTTCAGTCTTCGAATCAACTTCGCAGAGGTACACAAGCACTCCAACTACTTCGAGACCTGTGATTATAACACCTAAACCACAACCTGGCTTCAGTGGTTTCGGAAAGTCAGCTTACCAGAAGCCAGCAGTCAGTACTTTCAACACTTTCGGACAACAGTCCACAAGTTCTCCAGTAACAGTCAAACCTTTCACTGTAACTGCCAAGCCACAGGCCGCTTTTAGTGGTTTCGGACAGTCAATCTATCAGAAGCCAGCCGTTAGTACCTTCAACACTTTCGGACAGCAATCCTCAACACGGTTCACCAACACTCCAACAACAGTTAAACCTTTGACCGTAACTGTTAAGACACAACCTGCCTTCACTGGTTTCGGACAGTCAACTTACCAGAAGCCAGCGGTCAGTACTTTCAACACTTTCGGACAACAGCCAACCCAACGGTACACAAGTTCTCCAGTCACAGTCAAACCTTTCACTGTAACTGCCAAGCCACAAGCCGCTTTTAGCGGTTTCGGCCAGTCAGCTTACCAGAAGCCAGCCGTAAGTAGTTTCAACAATTTTGGGCAACAGTCAGCCACGAGGTTTACCAGCACTCCAACAGTTAAACCCTTAACGGCATTCAGTGGTTTTGAAAATACAGTTTACCAGAAGCCTGTAATTGTTTCAACGACAACAAGACCACAAGTTTATTCCGTTTCCACAACTCTTGCCCCCAGCCCAACATTTGCACCTGAAAGTTTAACATATCTTCCTCCAAAAGGATTAAATGTCCCTCAGAATGCGGCATCTGCTTCTGGAGCTGTTTCCGGGTCGTTTTTTGAGTTTCCATCGGCTACTGCCAACCAAGTAGTCGATGTAGCTCAAGAGCAGAAGGTTGGAGGATTTGTGGCTGATCTTGGCTTCAAAAGTCAAAGGTCAGAGTTGCCAATAATTACAAATCAATTATCCAACGGAAATGCTCAAGAGCCGAAGGTTGAAGGAATAGATTTAAGGTCAAGCAAACGTACAGCAACGAACAAAGGACAAGAACAAGAATTTTTCAGCGAAGACCATGGTAATGGTGTGGTGAAACGTAGGACCACGAGAGATACATACTACAATGGAGGCTACCAAGTCGACTATATCCCTCCGACAGGATATTTATCGTACCAGGGCAATCCAATAACATCACAACAGTTTGGAGGAGTACAACCGAATTCATATCAGGGAATTCCCTATCAACAAATCACTGAGGCTCAATCAAGTCAGGATATTACAGGTGGGAGAACGTTCGGTCAAGAAACTTTCCAAACGGAACAAGTTTATGCTTCAAATGAAGCCCCAAATCAAGATCCATACAACTTTGAGGGTCAATATGGTTATATTTCTTCTGTTGAAGACCAACAGCAACAAATACCTCAAAACTATGAAGCGGCTGCCTCTTACACAGACACGATCAACACCCAAATCACAGAAGATTCGCCAATACAAGATCCACAACCGTTAAATAGAGAAGAACATCTAGTTCGTCAGGTGGAAGAAAAATCCGATAGTAATTTCCAAAACATACAACCTGGCAGCTACATAGGCCCCCATGTTAACAAGAATTCCGATCACGAATACAATGTCTTCGATTATGATCAATACAGCAAAGATCCAGAAGACACCGATGTTTAAGCTGAATTTAGTCTGATTTACATATGAGTAGGATTTATTTTTAAGGTTTATACGATTAACTCAAAATAAAACTAACAAACAAAAATATACCCAAGTTTGGTCTTCTCTTTTGTCCAATGTATCGAAGAGACTGCCTTTAGGTGATGGTGGGACACTATAAACCCATTAATCACTTAAAAATCGGTTATGTTACTTTGACCCAGGTTTAGAAAATGACACTTAAAAAGACAACAATAGCAAATCGCAGACAAAGTTTCATGGAATTCAATTTGAGTCATCAATCTTTAGCTACCCAAAGTTAAAATGATTTAAATGCAGACCATGTTACGTTTTTGGGATAACCTTGGCCTTGGCCGACATGGGTGTGGCCTGGGGCATCTTTGATAAAAGCAAATTAATAACGTCGTAGACTTTATGGGTTTTTGTTGTTTTGTTGTATGAATCACTGAAAGCCATAGACATTAAAGATATTTAAGCTCGAATTGATGGTTATAAAATCTTACCTGAATACTGAGTTTTGAATTTGGGACGACTTTGTTTATCGTGGAATGTTTTATTTTAAAAATGCCATTTAACTTTTGCTATGTTCGTCAAAAAGGCACAAATGAAGCATTAAGAAGTTGGAATTGCGAAACTCATTCAACGTAATATTGGCATTAGGCATTAAATTTCAACAAAATATAAAGAAAAAACATGATCAAAACGTAAATAAAAAAGAAAAACTATTTAAAGATTATTTAAAACATATGATTTAAAATAATCTCTATTAACATCTTAAAACAAGTTAATACTGTTACAAATCAAATTGACTTCTCGGATGCAACGGGATATAGGTTCATTTCGACCATAATTACAACGGTGAAACTTTTCGCAGGGCCGGCCCAAGCTAAATTAGAGCCCTGCGCAAGCTTCATCAGTGGCGCCCCTCATTTGCAGTGATTGGCGGAAGAAGTCATTTCCTCGTCACCCAAGCGGTACCCTTTGCCATGCGTTTTTTTAACGAGGTATCCCCAAGAGGTCTTTTCCTAGATAATACTTATATCTAATTAAAATAAATATGATTTTTATTAAAAACTTAGAAATAAAAAATATATCACAAAAATAATAGTAACTAAAGATCATAAAAATAATTGTAAACTAGTCATAAAATATATCACAAAAATTTCGGAACTGAAAAAATATTTTTTGAAGTAAAAAGCATTTAAAAACTAATTCAAAAAGATAATGACATACAAATAAATAATTAACTCATTATTTATTGTTGAATTAAAAGTTTTATATTCATATTTACATATTTATTTAGTGTAGGAAATAATAATAAAATAATTCTTTAATAAAAATAAATGGAACCGAATTTATTGCAATAGATTGACTTTTCTGGCTTCTGTTTTAGCAAACTCAATTACCAGATCATCATAATCTAATGACTTGACAAGCCCTTTCACTATAGCCATGATTGACAAGTCAACTTACCTTTCTTGAATCCTTGGGGTCCTGAAGTAGTTTTTTATTAAGCTACGTTATTTGAGGAAACTGTGATGGTATTTCTAGATTTAGAGCTATGGGTTCAGCTGATTGCACGTTAGTGAATTGTTCCTGTGATCGCGTTTTCACTAAAGAGTTTTTCGTAACTTCCAGAGCTAGAACGTTGTTAGATAACAGACGGACTTTGTAAATACTTACTAGTTATATTATTTTTTTCTAAAATATCAAACTATATTAATATGCAACATATTAACTTGAAACTAAAATTTTACTTCCTAATGACTCTGCAGTGTTTCTATTCTCAAAGTCTCCAGCCTCAGATATTTAAATAAGAGCTTCATATTATACCTCCTAAGATTTGTTTAATGGTCTTAAAGCATTTAGTCTATTCGAATCTGGTTTCAGAAAGGGGTTTTAAGGTCAAACCAGCGAAATTTTTCTTATATATGTATGTCCCAACGCATTGTTGAACCTAATAAAAAGTTTTATAGGCATTGAGCAATGTCAAAAAAATTAACAGATTCCAGCGAACAGCAAGCTGAATCAATAACAACCAACACCAACCAAAGGGAATGAAGTCAGCCTGAACAAAATAAGCTCTTGGTTCAAGACACTTAATTTGTTTTGAATACCAGCCTCTTTTCCTTTCATATTTGAACCATTATCATAACCTTATACATATACACTACTGGAATAGTAGCGTAGCAAGTTTTATTCTCAATATAGATTCCCTATCCTTTCTTCTGTTTTGAGTTTTTTTTTACCACAATAGACAAAGTAATTAGATTAGTCGAAAATCCCTTTTTTAAATGTAAAAAATAACTGGCAAGAACAAAAAAATAGAGAAAAGGAGACATTGAATAAAACAGATTCACTCATTAACGACAAACCTCAACATTAGTTATCGCATCATCATCATTCATTATTTCCATATTTCAAACCTTTGTCTCATCTCAACACACGAGCCACTCGACATGACAGTGATTAAATTTCACTCATAAACAGAGGCCAGTGCCAAACTAAAACATAGTACAAAAAACACTCAACCGGAAGAGTTTAAATTCATAGACTCAACTTTTAATTTTGCGCCCTGTTATGTCAATGAGTAGGAATTTTGTACCTCAGAATTTGTGTTTGAGTAACATTGCTGACTTCGATTTTATATAAAAGAACTGATATCGTTCGCATGTTATCAACATGCAAGCTGTTAATTGTCTGTATTTGGTGTTAAAATTTTATTTTATGTTACACTGTATAGGGGAGGGTTATCAAAATAAAATAAATGCCTTTTCACTCATACACGCGATGGTGACCGTGAAGAATAACGTAACAGTAGATTGATAAAGAGAAAAATAGCAAATAGGTATCTGTTGTCAAGCGAACAAAATCGTGCACTTTGTAAAGATTTTGTGATTTAGTTTTTTTTACTGTGGGAGTGTGGGTGTGTTTAGGAAATTAAACATAGACTTATTTTTGGAATAGTAGATACATAATTGTATACTCGTATATATATCTGTGTTTAAATTCAGAATTAGCTGTTAGTTATATAATGAATATCAATATTGGTGTGAGCTATAAAAAGAAATGAGACTTAAAAAAAAGGTAGTTAGTGGTTATGAAGTAGTGGTTTTTTTAACGCTTGCCCACAGCGTCCTTTGGGTTCAGCGCCCTTCGTATTTCCACAGCTTGCATGTATAGCTTGTCCGACCCTGACTGTTCGTAAAGATAAAATCTATAACGTGTAGTCCTCGATGGAGCATCGACAAAAACAACTAAAGTTTTCAAAGGGGGACAATTAATATGGTTTGTAACAACATCTCTTATAAACATAATAGAATAATAAACTCGCCTATCCTTAAGAGATTTCATTTCAAACAATACACATCTGGTATTGTACGAAGGTCTAGGAATCCTCCAATTTAACTTACAAATGCATATCTTGTAAAGTTTTTCTGAATTCTCTCAATTCTGTCTACCGAGTTACTGTAATAAGGATCAGACCAAAAACATAAATGTTAAAAAAGAGCCAAGTTCTTCTATACAAAAACCTTTGTGTAACAAGTCAGCTTTGAAAAGTACTGAGATATAAAAGTACGCCAAGTTCTTACTTCATGAAGGTTTAATACGGGATATTTAAAGAAGAATAATATTGAAACAGCTACAATGTTTTATTATTTAATGATTACTGACTAAAATTTGATGGGTTCACTGGTCAAGTTTTTAAAACACCTTTCAAATTGGGCATAAAAAAAACTTGGTTAATAGCTTCCTATTTCTTTTGGTATATTTTCTTTTTGTTATTGTTTGTTTTGATTTGCGCTTCAATTGTTTCTTCTTGTCCTGGCGAGATACCTAACACTATCACAGTTAAATGTTATGTAAACTCTTAATTTTTCCAGGTCAGTGGCGTAGCGTAGGGGGGGCGGAGGGGGCGGTCCGCCCCGGGCGGCAGGCCTAGGGGGGCAGGCCTAGAGGGGCGACAAAATGTCACCGTTGATGCGGGTAGAGTAGAAATCATATGTTTCATGACAAATTGTTTGACAAGTCAACTAACAACAATGATGTAAATTTGAAATTTGCCACCCTATCTGTGGTTCGTCGGCGTCGTTGACCGCTCTCTGCTGATTTTCGTGAATTCCTAGACGGTGAGTAGGGCCGTAAGAGTGCATTCCGTATCGTCAAACAAAACGCTCCGAAACTCTCGCGAGACTGAAAGGGAGTATTCCGAAACATATGATATGCATATGCGAGATATGATAAGATAACTAGGATTCGACGGAAACGTTATTATAGTCTCAGCCAGCTCAATGTTTTTTCTCCCTCCCGCATCACAGAAAGTTGTTTCGATTGTGTTGTTTATAGTTTAAATACTGTTGAATCTTCTAAAACTAAGCACTTAGTACTTCACTCAACCTTTGAACTAGTTTTTAAAAACGAAAAGAGTTAAAGGAAGCGGCGGGGAATACCGCAAGAAAAAGGCTAAGAAAGAAGCAGAATCAGCAGTTCTAGTTCTGGTTCAAAAGCCACGTTAACGTCTTCGGCGGCATCCAGCAGCAGCGGAAGTGATTCCAATGTAAGTAAGATTCCTCCATCTACAATCGTGAGTGGCCTAGAATTGTTCTGCGGCCAATATTCATGGGAATGCATAACTTATTTTACAGGCAGAAGAAGAAGACGTGCAGACGAGGAAGAAGTCGACTCACCAGAAGTACCTCAAGCATCTAGTCACAAGCCTGCAGAAGAAGTGAACCTCGTGAAGCTGTAAAGACGCTTAAAAATAAGTTTGTGGAAGTTCTCGAGGTACTGGAAGAATTGACAGATCAGTAGTCAGTCTTCTTCTGACAGTCATGCAGTCATTAAACTTCTTCTTTTTTCTTGGCTTTTGAGCTGCAGAGCTACCTGAAGAAGATGACTCACAGATTTACCTGCAGCAACGTGGACTGAGTGTGGATAAGTGTGCTCAGAAACTCTGCGTTTTAAAAGCTCTCCTAGTGGAGAGAAAAGACCGTTTTGTCCAAGCCGCAATCGACTTTTCTAAGACTCTTTGGAAAAAACTCGGAATCGAACTCAAAACGAGAAGAATTCGCAGGAAAAAAACTCATGTATGGCGATGAATCCGCAGATGCAGATTTGTCTCACAAGCCTCATTCGTAAGGCCCGTAGAATCCGATAATGGAACTGCTGATCCTATTTTACTTTCAATAAGGCTGAAAACACACCGGATGAAGCAAAACGTTTTTTATTCGATAGTCAAAAAAACATTTTTTATTTGAACACACACCAAGCGAAACAGAATAAAACAAAACAAAACGTTTTGTTTCACGAAACAAAAAAACATGTTTTGCTTTATCTGGTGTGTTTTCAGCCTAAAAGATACTTCATTGCCTGTGAAATGATTTCCCGAAATTAAATTTTTATTTAGTATTGAATAAGGGCGGCAAAATGGGTCTCCCGCCCCGGGCGCCGAGATGGTACGCTACGCCACTGTTCCAGGTATCCAAATGTTTTCTTTTTTCACTCATTTTAACATAACATAGAGTACCAATAAATCCAGCACTCTCGTTCTAAGAAAAGTCATGAATAGTTTCAAGATGACAATAAAAAGATACTTCGAACGAAAATCTTAGATTTTCTATTTTTCGCTTTGAATGCACATTAAGCTATACCGCTCTACCAAATTTCATCATTCTACAGCAATCGGAAGTGTTCCATATAAATTAAACATGTTCTCAGAAAGTGGGCGGATACCACGCCCCCTGAATGGAAAACTTCAAATTTTTTCCTGTGCTTGCATGACAAGACCTACCGTTTTGCAAAATTACAAGATTCTACGATGTCAGGAAGTTCTCCATAATTTTGATGATCTGTCAGTCAGTCAGTGAGTCAATCAGTTACGGTTTTTGTGATTTTTGAGGCCTTATATCTCAAAAACTTATGTTAGAAAATTGAAATTTGGTGAGGCGCCTGTGCCTGACTAGCTTAGCAAATATTCGGAATTTTAAATTTGTGACTTCTGAGTTTGTTTCTGTAAAAAGGGTGTAGTGCCAGAACTTGGCTGGGCACTACCGTGCCCTTTGATTCCAGATTATACTGCAGTATTCCAAAACTGACCTAACTAAAGAGTTATATAAAGATTATAGTGAATACGGATCTGAGAAATCTCTTGTGTTTTTTTTAATAAAACCAAGCATTTGGTTAGCTCTGTTAATCATATATAATCATAGTGAGGCAGAATTGAAAGGTTTGTGTCTAAGATAATTCCTAAATCTTTCTTTTTAGTAACCCGTTCTAGGTTACTATTGTTGATATTATAATCAAACCAATTTGGATTAATAATCCTGTGAAATTTGAGATTTGGACATATTAAGAGAAAGGTGATTGTGATTACACCAACGATCAAGTAACAATAAATCTTCCAGGAGAAGATAGCAGTCAGACTCACAAGTAATATTACGATAGAGTTTAAGTTCGTCTGCAAAAAGAAGACATTCTGAATTTTTGAAGATATCATTAACAAATAATAAAAATAGAAAAGGCCCTAGATGACTTCCTTGAGGCACACCAGATGATACAGAAATGTTTTTAGATAACGAATTATCAATTTTTACTATTTGAACTCTATTAGTCAAATAAGATTCAAGCAATTCTAAAAAAGAAGAGTGAATACCTAGAGAAGCTAACTTGTGAAGTAAAATCTGATGGTGATGTGAAAATAATATCAGTTTGGGATTTATTGCACATTATTGCCAAATTAGTCGCCGTTGATTTTCCGGCAATAAAACCATGTTGAGAAATTGATATGTCATTGTGAAACAAGTCAGATAACTTACTTCAAACTATTTTTTTCAAATACTTTAGGTATGCATGAAATCTTACATATACATAGGTCTATAATTAGTCATATGTTGTTTTGACCTTTAAGAATTGGTGTCAAAAAGGAAATTTTCCAACAGTCCAAGAACAGCCCAGTAGCTAAGGAATAATTTAAAATCCATGAAAGTGGTTGTGCTGCTGCAATAGCGCAGTTTTTTAATAGCATATCAGGAATGCCATCAGGCCCTTCATTTTTGTTATCATCTAACTCGGATAAAATCTTTTAACTTTAACAACTCTGTTCATGTTTGGTAACATCTGAATAGAAGAAGTATCTAAAGAATATTGAACACCAGTAGATTTGCGCTTTAATTTTATAAAATTCCAAAAACGCTTAGAGTTAGATTTTAAATCATTTTGAACAGATAAGAGATAGTTACGATACAAAAAATTGTTAAGATATTCAAATCCTCGTTGACAGTTGATGTAATTAAGATGCAACTCTGCATTTGATATATTTGACTTGCACAATTTAAGATTGGTCAATCTCCTATTATACCAAATTGGACAGTTGTTTGTTTTGACTTTTTTTTGGCACATATGTATATCTCTATAGCACCCTTAAAGTAAAAGAAGAATACACGTTAACTACATCCGAAGAATAAAAAATGTTATGCCAAGAAATAGATAAGAGATAATCAACCATTGCATCGAAGTTAGTGTTTTTAAAATCGTATATAGTCTCATAACAATTAAATTTAGTCTTTAAATAATGATAAAAATATACGCTTCCATCAATAGCATTATGATGAATAGAATTTGGAACTCCTTGGAAATCGGACTTATGAAAACAAATATCAAACTCATTATCTACAAAAATCAGATCAAGAATTTGATTAAATTCATTACTTTAAGAATTTATTTGAAATAAGTTAAATTGACTTAAAAAGTCAACTACGAAAGATTCATTTTCAGTTGAAATATTATACGAGTATCTAAGTCCAACGTCCTGTCAATATTACTAAGGTTAAAATCACCTGCAAATAAAATATGTTGTGAAAATTTAAGATTTTCCAATATAATTATTTAAATGAATATTATAAATATCCAAATTACTCCTTGGAGGAATATAACTACACTAAGAAATATTCGAAAAATTACTACAATAAGTGTTTAACTTATTTCAACGCCGATTTAACTTTACTATTGTAGTAACGAAATGGAAGTGTAGTAAAAATAAACATTTGCTTAAAATTCAACAGTTTCCTGTTGAAAATTACACATAAATGTTGAATCCTCAACATAATTAAACACTCTTTTTAGAAAATAAAGCATTGCTGTCAAAAACTCAGAACCGTTTGTTTGATATTTAATAGATTGCTTAAAATTAAGAACGGAGATGAATTTTCAACACGATTTTTTTTTTCGGGATATCATTTTTTTCTTTGATTCAACAGTTTTTGATGGAAATAAAATATTCCTGTTAAAAATCTCGTATGCATTTGTTGAATACTCAAAACTCAATTAAGCGATGGAAAAGGGGAAGGAGAGACAAAATTTCAACAAACAAAGTTTTCTCAAATTCAACATTTTTTGTTGAATATTATAAATTTTAATTTTTTATAATCTCGTAATAGTAAGAAAACAGAGTGAAAAATGTAAGAACGTAGAAAAATGTTCATCAGCTCAAAATCAGTCTCGCAGTAACAGTCGCAAAGTGAGAGTGCGCGTCTTAGAATAAAATCGTATGTGTGTAAATGTAAAAATCTTTTGAAGCTGCGAAAAGAAAAACAATAAAAGTATCAAATTTCAAGGTAAGTATACAATATTTGCTTTTTTAATATTGTTTGGTTTACATTGTAAATTAAATTGTTTTTAATTTTAATGTTGTGTAAGATTGAATAAAAGGAAAAATGTTTGAATTCCAACAATTTTTGAAAATTATTCATTATTTTATAACGCGTTTAAATAATTTTGTTTATGCCGAACATGTTAAAAACAAATATAATAAATATTGAATATTAAAATTCTCAAAAAAATGTTTTTTTTGACTGTTTATAGATGATTTTATATTATTTACAGAAAACGTAGTGTTTCTCGACAGAGAACGTCTTTAATTGAAATTCTATTCACGTATTGCTTATTATTCCTTTTTCAGTATTGTGTTTGTACTTTTTCAATCAATATGAAAATATATTAACCTACGGGAACATTATTTAAAGTAATGACATTTATTCATTGTTTATTTTAGAAAACAAAGTGAAAGTAAGAAATCTAAAATAAAAATGAAATAAACAAGCTTTTATTTACAGAAAAGATCTTAAAAATTCAGGAAAATAAAACAAACTCATAGCCAAATCTAATATTCAACATAAACATATAATTATGTGGAGAAAACTGTTAAATTTTGGACAACTCGATTGGATTTTCAACAAAATATATTTGTAAACTAGTTTTATTTTCCTGAATTTTCAAAATCTTTACTGAAAAAGCAGCAATATTATTTCGAATATTCAGGTTCCTGTTTGTTGTCATCTATTGGTGATTAAATATAAGTAAACTTTTGGGAAAAAAAATGCACAACTGGGTCGCATGAACTTGCTCCTATGTAATAGACTAGGAATTTTAAAAACGAATGTTATTAGAGAAAACTGTTCATAAGGATAAAATTATCATAATTTTTTAAATTCTTTTAGTAGTAAGAGACAGAAACAGAATGCTATGCAAATATGAGTTTATGCAAGAACAAAAATAATAAGTCTTTGTAGTGCTTTCTTAATAAAATAAGGTTTTATATACAAAACTCTTAAAACATTTTTAAGAAAAAATTTTGGTGTGCCAATTTGAAGTTTTTATTATTCTTCTTCTTCTTCTTCCTTTGCTTCGGCGCTGTTATGATCTCGATGTCGAGGGGATCATAACTCTCCCACGTATCTGCTTCACACTAGTGATCCGCCTGTGGGGTTCGCCGGGTTGACCTCAGAAATCGGCGGCAAGCCTCCCGGTTTTGTATTGTTCCATTTCTGAGGCCAACTGAATGCTGGTGTTTTTGCATTTGTTTGTACCAGGAGTGTTTAGGCCTACCTTTCTTTTTATTCCGAATTGGAACGTTGTATGATATTGCCTTTTTGACGGGGTTCTCAGGATCTCTCCTTTGAACATGGCAATACCAACTGAGTCGGTCGTGTTCAATTTTTTGGGAAATGGTATTCTTAGCATGAAGGCTTCCTCGGATCTTCGTACTTCTAATCCGATAATAACTCCTGCTGTCATACGAAGCATCTTCATCTCAGCTGCCGTTAGCTTACTCTCATACTTTTTGTACATTGTCCAACATTGTGAACCGTATGTGAGTGCTGGACGCACAACTGAAGTGTAGAGCTTTCCTTTCAGCTTAGGGGGCATTTTTCGGTCACAGAAGATAGCAGAATTTTCCCGCCACTTCATCCACCCTACGCTTACGCGATGATTGATATCGTCATCACAAGTAGCTTCGTTATTTATCATAGACCCCAGATATTTAAACTTTTCACACTTGGGAAGCACTACTCCATTCAAATAAATGTCTGGAATAGGCCTGTGTGGATCAGAAAATGGGCAACATAGGTATTCTGTCTTTTTCGCGCTTATGCGGTACCCACTTCCTTCTAGAACATCCACCCATACGTCAAGTGCTCGTTGTAGGGATATCGGGTCTTCACTTATGATGGCTCCATCGTCAGCAAAGAATAACTGATGCACTTTTGGATCCGTCACTTTGCCTTCAAGCAGGTAATCAAGAACTGTAATAAAGAGCAGGGGACTCAAGACACTTCCCTGGTGTACACCTACTGTGATTTCGAATTCTTCGGTGACTCCAGCTGCGCATCTTACTTTAGTAACTGCTCCATCATACATGTCCATAATTATCCGCACATAGGTTTCTGGAACTCCTCGTTGCCTCAGGGCCACCCATATTAGATCTCGTGGTTGCCGATCGAATGCTTTTTCAAAATCAACCAATACGACATGCAAATCCTTCAAAGAATCCCGATGTTTTTCCATAATTATTCTTATACTCTGGATTGCATCCGTGGTTGACTTACCCCCGACAAACCCGCACTGGTCATCAGATAGCCTAATTATTTTTCGCAGTCGGCTACCCAAGACTCGCTCAACGATCTTCATGGTGTGTGACATCAGCTTCATCGAACGGTAATTATGAAGTTTTTATTATTGTTCGAACAAAAATTAAATTTACAAAAAAAAAATATTGAGCCGTTTCTGAAATATCAAAATTCAAAAAATATTTATTTTAAAGTTTTCAAATCCAATGTTTTTTAGACTTTTTAGAAGCTTCTCTATAAAAAATTTCATTAAGATCCGTTATGTCGATAATGAGAAATTCAAAATTCGAAAAAATGGTTTTATGGTAGGTACAAGCTGTAATATCTTAATTTCAAAATATTTTTTATTAAATTAAAGATCATAAATATTAATTGAAAGAAAAAAAATTTTATCAAAATTCTAGGCGCCATTTTCGAGAAAAATACGATTTTTGAAAATCATTTTTTTTTTAATTTTTTAACATTTGTATGGTGGGTACCTTTATTTTTAAGTTAAATAAATTTTTTTTTTTCTCACATCTTGTAGATTATATTGAGAAACTTTTATTTATCAAGTTTAAAAAAAAATCTAGCACGGGATTTTCGGAATATTGAGTTTTGAAAAAAAAATTTGATGTTTTTTTTTAAAATCCAAACAAAAATTTTTTGAAAATTTGAATACAGAATAATATTGAAACTGCTGGGGAACCTTATCCTTATGATAAGAAAAATGATCAAAATCGGTTGAACCGTTTTTGAGAAAATCAAAAACAAAAAAAATGGTTCCATGGGAGGTACCTTCAATAACCATTTTTCGTAAATTTTGAAGATTAATTTTTCATCTAATGATGATTGTTTTTAAGCTTTCAAGCTTAAAAATCAAAGAACATGGTTATCAATACAATACAAGATTATTTTTCAACACGCATGATCTGAAACCAGCATGAATGTTGATTGCTTGTGTTTTTAGTTCAGTAAATAACTAACTATGTTGAAAGTTAAGTCAAGAAGTTGAAAAATACCTATTAACCAACAAATAAGTTGAAAGTTGAGTTAAGCTGTTGAAAATTAAAACTAGCAGTTGAACTCCTGACGATGTGAATTTTTTGTTATTCATGTTGAAAAGTCATAAATTATTGTTGAATTATCAACAAAATAAAGTTAAATATTAAAAATAAAAATCGCTTTGCATCTAATTTCCTAAAGGTATTGTTTACTATTAAACATTTATGTTGAAAAAAATTTAATATTTGCCTATTAACAACCACTATATAGGCATGTTGGTTTTTCAACGGCTATGAATTGAATTTTGTGTAATATTTGCGAGTATTTCAACGAATTTAAATTAAAAAGATCACCATACGATTTTTACGATATACGATAAATTGCTTACTTTTTGTCTGATGATAATTCAACATTTCAACTTTCAACAAGATGTTGAAAATAAAACACCGAAAATTTCTGTTGAAAATTGCTACAATTATTGTAATGGACCAGGGGCCTTTTTCACCAACTTACAAAATTGTAATTACAAGTATTTTTTCACAATTTGATAAATTTTATTTCACCAGTTTATTGTAGTAACAAAATTGTAATTGTAAATTACAATTTAAAATTTGTGAAAAAGTAAGTTTCCGTTTCACTGAGACTTGTGTTTTACAGGTAAAAAATTTGTTACCTTTCAAGTTTCTTGTGTGTTCCTGTTTCACCAAAAAAACCATAATCACAAGTTTCCTTTTATTTGTAAAAAAAAGAATGTGTGTACTGACGTACGCGCTCTAGAAGTAAAACTTCTTTTCTCTCAAACAAAGCCTCTGTAAAAACCTTTGTCAAATGTACTCATTACTTACAACTAGATGTCGCATGGGTTGCAGGTTTGTGTACAAAATAAAATGCATTTCAAAATTTCGGATTAGCATAGATACAATATCACAACCACATATTTATTCCTATAATTAATATATACAAAATAATTGTAGGAAGCATGTCGTTATAGCGTGACGTTTTGACATGTCACTGACAGCTCCATAGAAAATTTTTTACCCCCAACGCCGGAAAAGAAGTTTTACTTCAAAAAGTTCTACACGAGTCAAGACGTAAGTTATTTTTGATACAAGTTTTTGAAAATAATATTTTAGTTGTTTAAAATGGCCTTACGCCGAAGGCATAGTAATAGTGAAAGCGATAATAGTGCAAACGATTATACTCGTATTGTCTTGAATCGCAAAAGAAGAGTTTATCGTCCGCGGATAAACTTTATTAATTCGGAGTGTTTTTTTAATGAGTGTTTTCGTGTAAGTTTATGCAAGGTGGAAGAAATAATTTTTCTCATTTAAGGACGGATTAGTCACAGAACGGACAAAAATTGTGCATTATCTCCAAGGCAGCAATTACTTACTGGCTTGCACTGGATTAGAAATGGTGGGCAGTATCATGGTGTTTCCGATATGCATGGTATCTCAAAAGCCACAGTATGCCGATGCGTTAACCGTTTCCATTGTAGACATCATTCTAACGAGCTTTAAACAGTTACTTGTACTTGGTGAAAACGAGTTCTGTTCTACAAATTTGTATTTGTGAATTACAAGTCACATATTTGTGCTTGTAATTTGTAGTTGGTGAAATAGGCCACAGTTGCCTTCAAAAATTGTAGTAATTTTCATCAGAAATTACATTTTACATTACATTTTACACTATTCCGTAGATAAATTTACGAAGTAGAGACACAGAAAAGCACTGTCTGTTAACTGAGGCCATCGGCTTTAGACAATACAACAGAGAGAGACGCACAGAAAGAAAGAACAACAGAAGAAACACATGTCAACAGCACACGGTTGGTTCTTAATCCACCAACATTCTGATAATAAAATGATAAAGTTCCAGTTATATTACTAGATGATGAAGGCACAGCATTAAAGTTGGTACTTAGATTGGTTCCAATGTTTTAAAATTGTAAGTTAAAAGCTGAAGGATTCAATTGAACAGGTTTTAGGTTTTTGATTATTTTGTTGATTTAGCCTTCTTATTGCTAGGTCTATTAACGAATTCCTTAACAAGCATATCTTCAGGCCAAAAACTTGTATTAACGAGCAATATCCCAATTTGCAGAGGCGAAAGTAGCTTAAAAAATGATGTTATACGATCCGGTACGTTATCAGATGTAAGACTATGACATTTAAAATTGGTTATGTCTAAGCTTTTAGTAGAAATATAGTTCAATACATCACTGCTTTTGGTACCATATGCCAGCCTTGATAAAAAAAAAACAGCGTAAGGGGGCTTAACCACTATAAGCAAACTTTCATTGTTAGAAAACTCAGTCATAATTTGCTTTGAAATCCAGGCGTAGTAGATAGCAATTTAGAAATTAATTTGTCTCCCTACTTCTTCCTTCCTATTTCACACGTAAGTTCATGGTTCTGTTACTGAAAGTTCTCTTAGGGCTAAGAGATGTAAGAAAAATAAAAATTATTCCCCCAGAGAATTGTGATTCTATGACATCCTCCCACATTACCATAAATCGTCTTCAATAGGAATAAGTACTTCTTCTCCATACCTAATTAAAATAACTAATATAATGAAAGATCTGAAAAAACTTAGCATTCACACCAACACCACCGCCACCACCACTTAACTTATTTAACGAAACTGTTTTTATTAAGAAGTTTCTTCATTCCTATTTTATAGGGGCATCATGAAGCAACGACATCGTGACTGCCAATCCACTTGACCATCATAAAAACTAAACCTCCTCAGCAACTCAAATCTCAACTTAACGCCCCGCATAAAGAAAAACTTTCATTTTATGATCCCTCATTGCGTATTCGACAGGATTTACTACTCCACAAACCTACTCGATTCCAAGTCATAAAATGCCAGCGAATTCCGTTAGGCCAAAGTTGGCAGAGCCGCAGCCATTAATTAAGATTGCACTTAGGAATGCAAAAAACTTGCTCCCTCTGGTGGGCAATCAAATAGTAAAAATGGAAATCCCACTGATTAGTCTTTGATTTTTATGGACAAACAGAGCAGAGTGATGGCTCTGAAGCAGAACACACAGTTTCGGGGGACTGCTTCATAAAGCCTTTTCTCATTATTACAGTTGCTATGCTTATGTTTAATCAATCAAAACCTTAAGCTAGTTATTTTAGTTGTTCCTTTGACCTTATTGCGTGTGCCTGTGCCAGAGTGGTAAGTTATTCATCAACTGGGTTCAAATCAAATAGAAACAAATCAATGATTTGCTTATGAATAAGCAAACAGTTCCGCTGGCCGAGGTGGAGGTTCTTTAATTCAGTGCGTTGCGCTACTGTGCGAGGACTTACTTTTGATAGACCAACAATGTCGAAGGCGGTCATCGTCGCTGTAGGTACAACACCAAAACCATTATATTGCATTCGGTCTGTGCTGTGGGCTAAATAATTGATGGTGGGATGTAATTAGTTTGCAAGAGGATAGAGGAGCATTGCGGGCGGTGGTGGCCCCGTCATCGTTACAACGAAGGCAGTGCAGCATAAGGATGTGGGTGAACGGATCCGCAGGGACTTGCAAATATTTACCCTGTCAACATTAATGGTGAGGTTGTTCTCGATGGGTCAGGAGGCAGAAGGAGATCCAAATTAGATTTTGGTTGATTTACTAGGCTGTGTATTATTTGGAGGACTTGCTTTGTTTCCTTTGAAGCATTTGTTGGAGGACTGAGTTGAAATTTGTTGATAGTACGTGTATATGTCTATTTTAATTTTAGGGCCCTAATTAGATATGATTGTGAAATTATTACAGTTTCTCAATGATTTGAATTGTAATGGAGATATGCGGATAATGAAATATTGAACAGCAGCTATCTATGATTTGGAGGAGTATTCGTCGTCGTTTAGGTAATAGTTTGAAATGTTCGGAGTCATCTGTAATTGATACTGTTGAGTTATAATGAGAATGATATGTTTACATTGTTTGCCAATGATATTCGTGCGGGGGTTTATTATTGCACCATAATTACCGAAATTAACTTTAAGCTTAATGTAGTCTTCAAATTTAGGACACGTCGAAGGAGAACTTTATGAAGAACATAGTATTTATTCAAAAAAAAAGTGAGTGTGCTTATGACCGCACGACTGAAGTGAAACTTCTTTCGCTCTATCTATATGTACATATATGAATGTGTGTGTGCAATATATACATGTATGCACATATACATATATTAATTTCCTACAAATATTTAAATGTATTTTATGTTTTCATTAGTAAATTAATATTTTTGCATAAATCTTTTATTTTTCATTCTTTTATTCGTTATTTTCATTATTGGGTACATCAGTAATTATTGTGGTTGATTGTAAAACCGAGACAATAGGCTTATGATACGAGAAATACGATACATATATTTTAGAATTAAAATTAGACAGAAATCTAGAAAAAACTGCATCGATTGTTGTTCCATGTCTTGTAGTTGGCTCATTACGGTCATTATTCATTTGTAATTCTAATTTATCTCGTAGAAAGTTTATCAAGAGTTGTCCATCTTCGGATACGAAATTGATATTGAAATCTCCTGCTAAGATTAGTGGCAACGTATGATAGTTTTCTCCTAATTCTTCAGAACCTACTCGACCATAAATCATAAGTCTTCTGTATATAAACTTTATGATAATATTAACTGTGTTATTGGGCGAAATGTAAACAACTACCATTATGATGTTTGTTCCATCGTCCAAAACACAGTGAGCAGCACATATATCACCGTTCGCCTCGCCTGATCACACTTTTCGTAACGCGTTCGTCAGCTTACTCCCCAAGCCAAGCGCGCGTAAAGAAGTTTCACTTCAAAAAAAAAATATATATATACCTTATATGTAAAAGTAAATTAAAAATCTAGAAAATACTAGGTACATACGAGTAGTACTAGTTGATAATACCCGACATTGCCCGGGTCGTTTTTGGTAAGACATTATGACTGCAATCTTCAAACTGAATACTAAAACAAGCAAAATTAAATGCACGACTGGGTCGCAAAACTGTTCATAAGCATAAAATTCATTTTTTAAATGACTAAAAAAAACTCCTTTAGTTGTTGGAGCTAAGAACATGATGGCCATGTGATTCAAGAAAATATAAGTTTATACAAGAACAAAAATTATAAATCGCTGTAGTGGTTTCTTAAAAAATAAGCTTATGTATACCAAATTCTTGAAACATTTTTAAGAAAACATTTTGGTACGCCAACTTAAAGTTTTTATTATTGTACGAATAAAAATTTAATTTAAAAAAAAAATTTGAGCCCCTTTGGAGATATCGAATTTTCCAAGAAAAAATTATTGTTTTTTTAAAGCTTTGAAATGCATTGTTTTTCAAACTTTTTTGAAGCTTCTCTATGAAAAATTTAATTAAAACCCGTCATGCCGATAATGAGAAATTCAAATTTTGAAAAAATGATTCTTGGTTGGTTTCAAATTTTTATTTATTAAATTAAAGATCGTTAAAATTAATCGAAGGAAAACAATTTTATCAAAATTCTAGGTGCTGTTCTCGAGAAAAATACAATTTTCGAAAACCATTTTTTAACATTTGTATGTTGGGAACCATTATTTTTAGGTTAAATATTTTTTTTCCTCAAATCTTACAGATTGTAAAGGGTGGTTAAATTTTAAGGGTCGATGTTGATTTTGAATAAAACACAAATTATTTATGAAATTATTGTCATTTCTTTTTATTATGATACGAGTAATATTGGTATGGTTCAATTATGTATGGAACAAAATATTGGCCAAATGGCCTCCATCCGATGGTCCAAATTTTCGATGGCGCTGAGGCATAATTGAGGTTCTATGCAGGTAATGTGCCGAATTATCTCATCCATTAGCTCTTAAATTGTTGCTGGCTTATCGACGTACACCTTTTCTTTCAAATAACCCCAAAGAAAGAAGTCCAACGGTGTCAAATCACATGATCTTAGCGGCCAATTGACATCGCCACCACGTGAGATAACACGGCCATTGAATTTGTCGCGCAAAAGAGCCATTGTTTCGTTAGCTGTGTGGCAAGTGACACCGACCCGTTTAAACCACATATCGTCCACATCCATATCTTCCAATTCGGGCGATAAAAAGTTCGTTATCATCTCACGATAGCGAACACCATTCTCAGTAACTGCCTGACCGGCCTCACTTTGGAAAAAAAATACGGCCCGATGATGCTGCTAGCCCATAAACCGCACCAAACAGTCACTCTTTGTGGGTGCATTTGTTTTTCGACAATCATTCGCCCAAATGCGGTAATTCTGCTTATTGACGAATCCACTGAGGTGAAAATGTGCCTCATCACTGAAGATGATTTTCTTCGAAAATTGATCATCCACTGTTGCCATTTCTTGCCACCATTCTGACCATTGAAGACGCTTTAAATGGTCAAGAGGCTTTAGTTCTTGAGTCAATTGCACTTTATAAGCGTGTAAATGCAAGTTTTTATGCATAATGACTATCAACGACGAGCGTGAGAGGCAGCGTTGCCGCGAAGGAAAAAGCAGAGAGGGCCATTTCGAAATTTTTTGGGGGCCATTTGACAAAATGTTGGGGCCAAATATTTTACTTACAAATCCGTCCTTAAAACATTAAACTACAATTTATTAACATTTGTATTTATTCTTATTTATTTATTATTAATGCATTATTTATTTAATGCCTTTCTAAAATCTATGTAGTAGGCAGCAGAAGCAAATCTTGACTCTGTCGTCTGATTTGATATCTTGGGAATTAACCTAAAATATCTTTAAAAAATATAAATCACTCCAATAATATTATTTAAATATTTATATAACTTTTCCATATTTTAATTCAATATATGAATGGACAACGAACGAATGAACAACAAGCGGCGAAAAAAAAAAAAAAAAAAAAACAAATGTCTATACGATTTATTTATTTATTTTTATTTCATCAAGCAGATTTATACAAACTAGCCATTTTTATTTCATCAAGCAGATTTATACAAACTAGCCTTTCGCCTTGTGTCGAAATTCGACAGAAAATGAAATCTAAAAAGCCTATGTAACTTAAAAAATCTAAATTATTTGAAATTTAAAGTAAGTTTTTTGTTTAATTTTATTTTTTTGAAATGTGCACAGTGTTCAACAGTGCAAAAACAAAAATGACCCACAGTGTGTAAATGCGTGTCTCAAGTAACGGGTGATTTTTTAAGAGCTTGAGAACTTTTTTTAAAAAAAAAACGCATAAAATTTGCAAAATCTCATCGATTCTTTATTTGAAACGTTAGATTGGTCCATGACATTTACTTTTTGAAGATAATTTCATTTAAATGTTGACCGCGGCTGCGTCTTAGGTGGTCCATTCGGAAAGTCCAATTTTGGGTAACTTTTTCGAGCATTTCGGCCGGAATAGCCCGAATTTCTTCGGAAATGTTGTCTTCCAAAGCTGGAATTGTTGCTGGCTTATTTGTGTAGACTTTAGACTTGACATAGCCCCACAAAAAATAGTCTAAAGGCGTCAAATCGCATGATCTTGGTGGCCAACTTACCGGTCCATTCCTTGAGATGAATTGTTCTCCGAAGTTTTCCCTCAAAATGGCCATAGAATCGCGAGCTGTGTGGCATGTAGCGCCATCTTGTTGAAACCACATGTCAACCAAGTTCAGTTCTTCCATTTTTGGCAACAAAAAGTTTGTTAGCATTGAACGATAGCGATCGCCATTCACCGTAACGTTGCGTCCAACAGCATCTTTGAAAAAATACGGTCCAATGATTCCACCAGCGTACAAACCACCCCAAACAGTGCATTTTTCGGGATGCATGGGCAGTTCTTGAACGGCTTCTGGTTGCTCTTCACTCCAAATGCGGCAATTTTGCTTATTTACGTAGCCATTCAACCAGAAATGAGCCTCATCGCTGAACAAAATTTGTCGATAAAAAAGCGGATTTTCTGCCAACTTTTCTAGGGCCCATTCACTGAAAATTCGACGTTGTGGCAGATCGTTCGGCTTCAGTTCTTGCACGAGCTGTATTTTATACGGTTTTACACCAAGATCTTTGCGTAAAATCTTCCATGTGGTCGAATAACACAAACCCAATTGCTGCGAACGGCGACGAATCGACATTTCACGGTCTTCAGCAACACTCTCAGAAACAGACGCAATATTCTCTTCTGTACGCACTGTACGCATTCGTGTGATTGGTTTAATGTCCAATAAAGTAAACTGAGTGCGAAACTTGGTCACAATCGCATTAATTGTTTGCTCACTTGGTCGATTATGTAGACCATAAATCGGACGTAAAGCGCGAAACACATTTCGAACCGAACACTGATTTTGGTAATAAAATTCAATGATTTGCAAGCGTTGCTCGTTAGTAAGTCTATTCATGATGAAATGTCAAAGCATACTGAGCATCTTTCTCTTTGACACCATGTCTGAAATCCCGCGTGATCTGTCAAATACTAATGCATGAAAATCCTAACCTCAAAAAAATCACCCGTTATATTCTGCACACCTCAGCAACTGTGGCTTTCCAACCATATAAAATTTATCGAAATCGGTTAAATACTTTTGGAGAAAATGGTACAACAAAATTTATTTAAGGCTATTTATATAATAGATATAGATAATATATAATCTTACAGACTACCGAATCAAATTATTTTATTGAAAAATAGAAAAACAAAATAATTAATTAATGGAGCAAACAAAATAAAATTATAAACTTAATATAAAAGAATAACTTAATACCCCCAGATTACGAGTTAGATATTAGCAATATGTGCTTCTTAAAAGATTCTCGACTTTGTTGAGAAAAAAAATCATCTATATTACAAATAATACTGTTAGATTCTCTAATGCATCGAGTTAAAGGTTCATTTAGATTATAGTTTACCCGATGATGAGGTTCATTAAAAAGGAAACGGGATCGCAGATGCATTGACGAAGCATACACATTCACAAGAAACAAAAGAAAAAGGCAATTTATATGGGATGTATTGATATCGCGCAAAAATATTATTGCAAAATTTTTACGACAAGAGATTGTAGGCCAAGAAGTTGACACCGAGTTTTATAAGTTGGGGTGTGAATATTGTATTTTTTATATGTTTTCAATCATATTAGAATAAACTTGAAAAAAATGGATCCCAAATCAGACAGCAATATTCCAACGATGACCTTACATACGCAAAGAAAGAGATCGATGAGTAAAAGGATCAGTAAACTCTTTAGAGTTCCGATTAATGAATCCTAACATAAAGTTAGCCTTAGCAATCACAGTCTATATGGGATTTAAAGCAGAGTTTCGAATCAACAATGATACCGAGATATTTCTTTGCGTTAAGTATTGAGAGTTCCGTACCTTCTATAGAATATTGAAAAGGAATAGATGATAGGCTCCTAAAACATGATAAATATTGACACTTAAATACGTTCAAGAACAGCTGATTAGCTAAACACCATTCAGACAAGCGATGAAGATCAGATTGGAGTAAATGACAATCATTAATTGACGTAACACGACTGAATATTTTATTGTAATCCGCAAACATCAAACAAGAAACATTTTTTTAAGAAATCAATGATATCATTGATCAGCAGCAAGAATAGAAGAGGGCCCAAGTGACTTCCTTGTGGTACGCCTGATGTGACCTAAATTACATCTGATAGTACGTCATTAATACCCACAACCTATTTTCTCCGGTTTAGGTAAGATTCAAACCACTTTAAAATATTTGAGTGGAAGCCAATGGATTCCAATTTTTTTATTAGTATATGGCGGTTTACTCTATTGAACTCCTCAGCAAACTCGGTATACATGACATCTGTTTGGCAACCATCTTCAAAATTACTAATAATCTGATTACTAAATATTGCGAGGTTGGTCGTTGTTGAAATAGGGAAATAATTTCTTTAAGAACAAAAGCAAGCTTATCAGAGACAATTTTTTCCAAAATTTTTGGTATCGTTGATAATTTGATAATGGGGCGATAGTTAGAAACATCTTGCTTGGATCTTGATTTATGAATAGGAATAACGTACGAAATTTTCCAATCATCAAGAAAATAACCCTCTTCAAGAAAACTATTAAACAAGAAAGTTAATGGTCCCGATAGAGCAGCTGTCCAGTTTTTCAAAATGATCGGAGGAATACCATCGGATCCTGGTTGTTTATCATCAACAAAAGTTGCAAATTGTTGAAATGTTAATAGATGTATTTCCAGAATATTGCATGAAATTGGGGATAACATTTGATAATTTTTTATCATTGATAAATGAAAAAAAAAATGTATTCTTAAGTTTTAGACTCGATTCAGCTCGAATTAAGTAGTCCTTATACTAAAATTTATTTAAAAAATCAAATTCTTTTTGCAAACGCAAACATTTTATCAGAAGATCTTCATTATTAGGAAATTTACGATATAATTTGTAAGATTTATTTTCTTGTTATTTAAGTAAGATAAACGCTTTGGTAGATGACGAAAGTAAATTACGTGAAAAAAGTCAACACGCTGGACGAAATTGACGTGAAAAAAGTCAAATCAATAAACGAAATAGATGAATGAATTCAGTTCCATTTTAAAAATGGTTATTTGTATATGGTGGAAACACATTGTAGAGGCGATGCATCGCGACGGTTTATATTTAATTTTGTAAAGCTTTTTAATTATTATTAAGCACGTGATGTTAAATCTTCTAAAATTTAGATTTGGGGGCCATTTCTAACTGGCCCGGGCAAAGGGCCAAAAAGTAAAACAGGGGGCCAAATGGCCCGATCGGGCACTTTGTGGCAACGCTGGTGAGAGGTGCAATTGTTAGGCACGACGCACGACGAGTTGAGGTGGACGGCTCTTCAGCTACACTATCGCGAACAGCAGCAATATTTTCTGCAGTACGTGCTGTACGAGCATGCATGTACATTAGACTGGGCCAAAAAAAATTGACTATTTTTTTTTTTGAAAGATATATCGAGAATATCATTCAGAATGACAAACAAAAATTTTCGTAAAAGTTTGAGCCCTTAATATCAATTTTAAGAGGGCTATCATCGCTAATTTTGATTTTTAGTCATAATTTCATGTTTTGCGTCAGAACTGACAAAACATTGAAGTAAAAAAAATTCATTTTGACTTACTTTTATATAAAATTAAATTCCCTACAAAAAAGGTCTAATTGAAAATTTTCGTCAGACAAGCCGTTTTTGAGTAATTAAGCTTAATAAATTGTTATTTTTTCTTCGATTTTACTTTTTTAATTTGGAATTTTGTAACTAACGAAAAATAACAATTTATTAAGCTTAATTACTCAAAAACGGCTTGTCTGACGAAAATTTTCAATTAGACCTTTTTTGTAGGGAATTTAATTTTATATAAAAGTAAGTCAAAATGAATTTTTTTTACTTCAATGTTTTGTCAGTTCTGACGCAAAACATGAAATTATGACTAAAAATCAAAATTAGCGATGACAGCCCTCTTAAAATTGATATTAAGGGCTCAAACTTTTACGAAAATTTTTTTTTGTCATTCTGAATGATATTCTCGATATATCTTTCAAAAAAAAAAATAGTCAATTTTTTTGGCCCAGTCTAATGTACATCTCCTACAGACCCGGTTTGATCAAATTTTTGCATGATTTTTCCGATTGTACGCACATTTGGACGATTAAATTGACCGAAAAAATCATGAAGTGCACGATATGCATTTTGATTTTAACGCCCATTTTCATAATAATCCTGAATAACTTTAACGCATTGCTCGATTGTGTAACTTTCCATGGTTCAAATTGAGTTAGTCTGAAAAAAACTTGACCAAATTTAACCACCCTTTATTAAGAACCTTTTATTTGTCAAGTTTAAGAAAATCGAGCATGGGGCTTTAGAAATATTGAAAACAAAATTTTGATTTTTTTTTTAAATCCAACCATTTTTTTTTTTGGAAAATTTTAATACACAAAATGATCCAAATTGGTTATACAGTTTTTCAGAAAATCAAAAACATGAAAATGATTCCAAGGCGGCTATCAATAATAACTAGTTATTTTGCGGAGATTATTTCAAACGCATTACGTAGCTTTAAGTAAGCTTAAAAATCTGTGTAGCAATTTTTGTGAAAAAACTCGTATGGCATTATACCGTTATTTTTGGTCTTGAAAAAAAAAAGAAAAAACGCGTGGGCCAAAAATTTAAAAACGATATCTACAAAGCTTAACGAAAATCTATCGCACCGCTTAAGCTGTATTCGAGCACACAGCCACACGAACACTGAATTGCCAGACCCAATTTTGTCGTCTTCTCTATCATCGTAATGTCAACTTAGATCAAAATCTCGATTTCCATTTTTTTACGAATGCATAACTTGCCTTATAATAGTACCTATAAGTCGCAAGTCAAAATGATTTAAAATCATGATACGAAAAAATTTCAAATTTAATTAATGGACGCATGACACTTGTTTTGCCTAAACTACTTTTAATTTAATTTTTTATAAGTACACTTCGTATTCATATTTTATTTTTAAGTTATATTTTTTCATTAACTTTTTAAAATAACGGGTGATTTTTTTGCTTTTTCTTTTTGGAAACACCGGTTTTGACAGCTCACGCACGTTTCGTGTTTTGTGTCACTGTCAAACATCTTCAGTTTGATCTATAATTTAACCATGAATCGTCTTACAAACGAACCGCGCTTGAAAATTATTGAATTTTATTATCAAAATGCGTGCTCTGCTCAGAAAGTTCATCGTGCGCTTCTTCCATTTTATGGTCAGTTTAATCGACCTACTGAGGCGGCTATTCGAGCTATTGTGACTAAATTTCGCACCAAATTTACATTGTTGGACATTAAACCACCAACACGCTTATGTTCAGTGTGAACTGAGAAAAAAAATTTCGCAGCTGTATCGGCAAGTGTTAGCGATGACCGTAAATATCGATTCGGTGCCTTTCGCAGCAATTGGGCCTCTACTGTTAATCTACTACGTGGAAAATATTGCTAAAGGATTTATGTGTGAAGCCTTTCAAAATACAGCTGGTACAAGAATTGAAGCCGAACGACCTACCGCAACGCCGAATTTTTTGTGAACGGGCTCTTGAAAAGTTTACCGAAGATCCACTTTTTTATTGAAAAATTGTGTTTAGCGACGAAGCTCATTTCTGGTTGAATGAATATGTGAACAAGCAAAACTACCATATTTGGAGTGAAGAGCAGCCAGAAGCATTGCAAGAGCTACCAATGCATCCAGAAAAAGTTACTGTTTGGTGCGGATTATGGGCTGGCGGAATCATTGGGCCCTATTTCTTCAAAGATGATACGAATCGTAAGGTTACTATGAATGGTGAGCGCTACCGTGCGATGATAACAAACTTGTTTTTGCGCAAACTGGAAGAGCTTGACTTGCATGCCATGTGGTTTCAACAAGACGGTGCCACATGCTACACGGCCCGCACACAATGGACCAATTGAGAGGCGAGTTCGGTGAACAGCTTATTTCACTTTTGGGGCTGGTCAATTGCTCGCCTAGATCGTGCGATTTACCGCCTCTAGACTATTTTTTGTTAAGGCTAAGTTAAGGCTCATGTCTATAGCCACAAGCCTGCTTCTATTGAAGCACTGGAAGCCACAACTTTGAAGCATTTATTCGTGAGATACCGGCCGAAACGTCAGAAAGAGTATCCCAATTGGGATAGGCAGATGGACCATTTAATGCGTAGCCGCGGCCAACATTGTAGGTATGTGTTTTTTTTTTAATTTCCGATAGCTCTTAAATCTTTAATAGCTCGTTGCAAGAAGAATCATGGGAGTTTTTGCCTTAATTGTTGATCATACATGCATTTGGTCCGTCGAAAAAGATCATTACAGGTCTTTTGAATTTTTCCCTGTTTTACTCAATGGAGTTGGCCTTATAACATGGAATACTTACCTCTCTGACCCTAATAACCTCTTTATAGCTCTTTCGGTTTGATAGAATGTTCCATTTCTCAGTCCGAAAAGAATTAAAATTTTAATCACACCTGTGCTAAAATCTGCATCACTATCGACGAAGAATAGTATTCAGTTACATTTTCCGAAGAAATCTCTCCAACTCTGTCGCAGTTGGTTTTTTCGTAAAGTCAAATTCCAGAATTCTGTCATAATCTTATGTCAGACTCTTACTTATGAGTTTACTTACATATATGAATTGAAATTAAACCAAATGCATTATTAAGCCCTTCAGACAACGATGTTAAATATCAATTACAAAATATCAACTCTTAAACGTCATTCACCGCTATAAAAGCCAGAAACATGCATTGCTTTTGTTCTTGACTCGACATGAATCTCCATTTCAAACACTACTATAATTTTAAAAGTAAAGCATTTAAAGAAAATTTGTTCAACTATTCTCTTTAGCTTTTAATTCAAAATTCCATATTGTAACTATTTATATAGGTATTGTAGTTCATTTACATAATTCTAAGAATGTAATGTAAAATTAGTTTTAAGCTTTAACGTTAGTTGTTTAACGGATTATAATAAATAAACTACTTTTCTACAATCTATTTTTCAAATTCTAAAAAAATCATCTTACACATTTCAGCAAATAAAAGCATATCGAAGTGGGGCATAAGACTCTTATGGACTGCGTAAAATCTTACAACCTTTTTTGGCCTAAGACTATTATACCAAGCTCATTAAACAATAAAAATTGATTTCTATAAGGCATCAAACAGCCATTAACAAAACATAATATTTAGCCAGATTTCCTACCTAAGGATTAAAAAAAAAGTTCTGAATGGTCCCATAAGTTTCCACCCTCAGTCCAGCATTAATTCCATTTAATTCAAGATCGGTTCCGGTTAAATTATTTCTGTTTCATAACTTTTCAATTCAAATTCAACGTCAAAAAATCATCTTCCCAAGCTTAGGCACACATACTACGGAAAGACACCATTTAACAAAATGGTTTCGTTAAGCTTTTAACACAAATATGTGTTCCACGTCTCCTTTTTCTTGGGCTTGAGATAAGAAAAGGGCTTATAAAACGTAACTTTGAACCCCCAATCAAACAAGTAAAAAATGAGTGCAAATGGAGTAGATACTGCAGCTGCTAGTTCTAACATCCAAACAAAAACGGCATAGGAAATAATGGACTGAAAAATCCCTTTAAAAGCAGGTCAGTTGGTTGGCGGGAAGGAGACTCTCTATGTATACTTGAAATTTAAATTGAATTTGAACGTAGCCCAAAATTACCACCGAAGTCCAGCAGTAGCTTTTTAAGGTGCATATTCCCCAATTATTCAAAGACTATCGATACCGATCGTTTCGCTTTCGAAAATCATTTTTTTTTTCATTATAAATTTGTTATCTGAGATTTTCTCTTTTGTTCATCTTTTGGAACAAAGCCTTCAACGTTCAAGCACCGAGGTCATATTATGGTTTTTATGTATGGAGATGTATATGTTGGATGATATTTGTCTTAACTCTTAAGAGCATCTAGTTGATGACCGCGTCATCGTTTTCTCATCACGTCATCTCTCGTCATCGTTGTCGTCTTTATCATCATGCTCGTCCTTGTCGGATAATAAAGCTATACTGGGCTTGGGGGGATTGGAATTTCTTAATTGAAATTTCCACATGAAGAATTTTGATTTTGTTATGAATCTCCATTGTTATAGGTACTTAGCTATACTAAAGCACGTTATAGGTGCTGAAGCTACATTATACAAGAATGAGATAGGGCAGCATGGTATTTTGGAAGTACCTTTGGCTTAAGATGATTTAAAATAAAAGAGAATAAGAAAACCTATGAAATCTTGAAAGTTGATGTAGTATTTTTATCTATACCTATAAGGTTGATGTACAAAAGAAAATGTTTACGATAAGGACTGCCGACAGGCTTAAACAAATCGTAATGATGTTTGAAGGCACTCGTGCAGTCAAAGACACAAAAAGTTTAAAGCTGAACATACTCCGAAGCCTATTTATCAATTAAAGATATACCTATTTAAAAACAAATAAAATGCACGACTGGATCGCATGAACTTGCTCTTTGGAAATTAAGATGCATTTTATAAATATAAAACATGGATTTAATGAGATAATAATGTTCAAACGCATAAAATTGCCGTCCGATTTCTAGAAAAGCATGAATTTATGCAAACAAACTTCAAAAAATCGTTTTATCATTAAATACATTTTTTATATAAGAAATTTCTTTAAAATTTTTTGAGAAAAAAAAAGTATTAAATAATATTGATTTTAGGAAATAATTTCAAAAAATAATAGTTCATAGGTTTTGAAGATATTGATTTTTCAAAAAAAAAATAATTTTATATACAATACAATATTTTTATATACAATATTATTTTAAACTTAAGGGGACTACTGCTGAAAATTTTTGGTTAAAATCATTATAGCCGTTAATGGGAAAGTCGAAAATTAAAAAAACGGTTCTATGACAGGTACCGTTAATAACATTTTGCCCCAATTTTTTTTTGACAAAAATGTATTCCATGTCCATAATATCACACTTAATTTATTTTATCAAAATCGTTAGAGCCGTTTTTGAGATAAATAATATTTTGCATTACGAGTGTATGGGGGTACCGTTAGTTTTGGAGCCAAAAATAAAATTTTAATTTCTCCTCTAGGGAATCACCGAAGACCCTTAACTACCGAGATTGAAAGAAATAGGCCCAGTGGCTTAGGCTGTAGTGAGAGGTACAGACATACAGACACACTGAAATATGTTTTTTGTGTACTAAATTTTTCTTTAAATTTAATAAAATACATTTTAAAACTTAATTTAAAAAATTGGTTTATTTTTTTAAAAATCCAAAAACTATTTTTTCAAAAAAAAAATTGAATTTATGTTTTTTCAAATGCAAAGCAGCTCCTACATAAGAATTTTGGTTAAAATCGTTAGAGCCGTTTTTGAGAAATTCGAAAATCAAAAAAAAACTTTCTGTGACAGGTACCCCTAATAACATTTCCCCCCAAATTTTTTTTTGACCGCAATATATGCATCATGTCCATAATATCACACTTAATTTTTCTTATCAAAATCGTTAGAACCGTTTTCGAGACAAACAAGATTTTGCATTACGGGTGTATGGGGGGTATCGTTAGTTTTGGAGCTTAAAAAAAAATTTCAATTTTTCCTCTAGGGAATCACCGAAGACCCTTAACTACCGAGTTTGAAGAAAATAGTTCCAATGGCTTAGGTAGGCTGTAGATTGAGGTACAGACATACAGACAGACAGACGGAATTGTCAGACCCACTTTATTCGTCTTCGCTATCATCGTAATATCAACTTTGATCAAAATCTCGAGTTCGATTTTTTTTCAAATGCAGAACTTGCCCTATAGTACCTATAGGTATCGCAAGTAAAAATGTACCTGGATTTCAAATACCGAAAATAAAAAGGGTTGTTATGCCATAAGGTCATATAAGGAGTTTAAATTATACCTTTCCGGATGTTCATATAAAGTGGCTTGGTCTTGGTGACATCTGTAAAATCTGTTGTTTGCTACACGATTGAACAGCACGTTTAAATGATAAGACTTTTTGTCAAAATAAGTATTCGTTAGTGTAAGCGTTGCGCGCGTTTTGCCCATTTTACGGTAGACGCCTAAGTCCTTCACAGTCAACTCTTCAACGTTTTTTGGCCAATTTTAAAACGACCATCTCTGGTAATCAATCAGCCAACATTCGAAATATTGTGGGAGTGAATATAAATATGTATTTCTAGCAAGCAATGGAAAGTACTTAAATCGAGATATCAGTACTCAAAGTTTTCAATGTATAAACACGATATATACACGAAATATTCTCAGTTTAAACAGGGCTGTTAATGCAATCTTCCGTAAGGAAGGTTACAACACGGAACGTGTAACCGTAACAGGCTACATGGAAAGTATAATTTTTACCCACGTTTTTTAGTTACCCTACCGCCGCGCCGGCAAAGATGTTTACACATCAAAAATTCTTAAATACTTTGGAGTTTTGTTTAACAGGCACAAATTACTTCATGTAAAAATGTCCAATATTGATTTTATTTGTGTTGAAGTTAGGAATTCTGTTGAAAAATGCCTATTTGTAGCTATTTGTATAGTCCACCCAATATGTTTAAAGAGCAAAGCCTGTGTGAATTGAGTGACGCTTTGATGAATCTGGGTCCGAAGTACAATGGGCATTTTGATTGGAGCTGACTTTAACGTAAACTTTTTGATTAACAACAGTTCTACGCGTTCATTACACCAATTCATATTTTCAGTCTTTCTGTTGTTAATAATAATCGGTGGCCAACTTGTTTCAAATCAGAAGTAAACCCTTCTTTATTAGACATGTTTTTGACCAGCTCTAGACACAGAATTCTGGGAAATGATCCAATAAGACCAACTTCTGACTTCATACATGATTTCATTTTTTGCTCTTTTCCGTTTGATGTTGACGTAAGAAATACCACTCGAACTTTGAGCTTTAGGTCGTACCGTGATTTTAACTTTGAAAATTTAAGTGCGAATTTTACTAGCTTGGAGTGGAATGAAATTGTCATGATTTTTCATAGCTACAAGCAAAACTACAAAATTCAATTCAAAGTATTTCTTGCTCATCACTATCAAGTTATTACGTGTGGAATTCAAAAATACCTGGTAGCTTCGAAACATTTTTTTTTTGTCGAACATAAAATGTATATCCGCCAACGATCCTCAGCTAATGAAAAAATTATTTCTTTTCTGCTTCACCCGTCCGCAAGTTAAGTTGCTAATCTGGCCACAAAATGGTAAAACTTTAAACCACAAATAAAATTAAGTAAGAATAAAGTGATGTTACTACAAAAGTTAAATTTATAATAATCAATTATGATTAATATTTAAGTAGAAATCTTGTGTAGCAGAAATTACAAGCAAACACATTCTAACCTATATCGTGTGTAATATAAAAGACATTTAAGATCAGTGAAAAACAAAAAACCATGTGTAAGTTCACGATTAATTGCTTGCCTGTTTCTGTGAACTAATTTTATTTTTCGATCCTCCAGCCAAGCACCATACCTACGACAGACCCTCCACTGCATCAAAACTCCTTGCTGAATCAGTCCACATACTGATCAAACATTCTGAGTTGCTACTATACTCGCACGATCAGTCCAGCACAGAGTTTGGTGCGTGGCTTTGTTTGTACAGAGACCTTATTTTTAGTCAGCACTAATCGTTGATTTTATCAAGAGTATTCCTCACTTGATCTACCGATTTGGAAGCACAAACCCACAGCCGAGCTTTAACGATAGCGCCAACAAAATTGGAGCCACCTTAACTCGCTCCATCGTTATACGGTTTGTGTTGGTCACGAGAATCTGGTTAAAACAAGCAAAACCACCGGTGTGCTATCGAGCTACCACATAAGGGTGCTTCATGTGAAACCCGTCAAACCAACCTAAGATATTTAATACGATCCAGCCGTCAAGAAATAAGACATACGACGAAGCTATCCCGCAGCCCCAAGCCTAACAACACCTAAGTACACGGTACGATCAGTCCACAAGGAATTGCTTGTTTCCAAGCCAACCATCAGTTCAGTGATTAGCTGCTTCAGCAATTTTTTTTTAAATAACTACATTTTTTGTACTTTAGTTTTCCATTTCAATCAAATTTTCGCATTTTGTTTTAAGTTAATTTATTCGTATCCTAAATTGAAAGTGATATACCTAACATTAATATTTTAAATTAATAGCGATATATAATTATAAAAGAAAAAAAAAAAGTTAAAAGTTATCATACAGAACAAAGGGTAATAATATTTATGCACCCTACTGTGCGGAAACAGATCATCGGTGGATGTGCGCACACCAGCCAGATTCCTGTGAAGCAAAATATAATCAGTGAGTACCAAATGACCAGAGTTTTTTTTGTGTTTTCTTTTATGATCATATCGCTCTTTAATTTTTTTTTTTTTAATTTATATCTTAGTTTTTTTTCTTGAAATTTTGCATTAAATTTCTCTTTAAAATTTTATATTATTCTCGAACTTATAATTATTTTGTTTAATTCTCATTCGCCAATTCGCCCTATTCAACTATATTCACTTTTTTTCTCTTTAATATTTCTCTCAAATATTTCTCTTCAATATTTTGAGTACATTTTTTTTGTTATTTATCACTTATCAGCTATGCAGTATTTCGGCACCACTTACTACGAGTATATTGTTTAAATTCTGTTTATGGTGAAATTAAAGTCGATCGAATTTTTGCTCTGAAAACATGATTTTTGTTAATATGGATGAGTAAATTAGTCGAGGTGAGGAAGTGATCGAGGGTGGAGATGATGTGTCAAAGAGGTTAAGTATAGGGTAGTGTAAAGAGTAAGTTATTTGATTTTGGGGCGATGCTAAACATAGGCAACAGCATTGCATGGAGGTGACACACGTCACTAATGGATAAGGGTATGCCTTTGTAGCCACTGCTACGAATACGTCACAACTCCTGACGTGATAAGAGAGGTGATTTTGATGAAGCTGTAGCTGAAAGTTTTTTGTTGATTTTTTCTGTATAGTTCTGGCACGAATTTTTATTTGTGAGAGCTAGAACATGGAAGCAGCAATACCCACTCCAGAGGCTGAGCTAGCAGGGAGAAAATGTGCCAGACGCTGCCTTCCCAAGGAATGCCCCTACCATATTCCACAGCTCATCACAAAATCTACTTTTCTCCGGATGTGAATGTTAAATTTACATTATTTAATGACCTTCTAACTCGACTATATGATAACTATGTCCCGATAGTCACTATGGAATTAAAGGTAAATAGATGTTCCTCGTTTAACAGCAACATCAAGTATCTGATAAGGGAAAGGGAGCGTTCCTTAATTCTTCTGAGTTCAATAAAAGACAGTTTTTATTTACTCGTAACAGAGTTAATTCTAGTATCCGCAACTCTAAGCGTGCATATGCATACCTTCTACGGAAACTTGACCCGTCTCTTAGCCCTAAAGAACTTTGAAGTAACCTACACCTACAATTCTGGGAATACCCTAGGGCTCCGTCTTGGGTCCTCTGATATTTTCATTATTTATAAATGACCTCCCCAATGTCATTTCCAATTGACAAGTTCATATGTATGCTGATGATGTTGTTACTTTACATTTTTCGTACAACTGGTTTGATGGAGGATTGCATAGCTCGTTTAAATTTTTTTTTTTTTCGTGGGTAGGTGAAGAATCTTTATAGACACTATGAGCCCGGTACTCATAGTAGTGTGAGATTTTTACTCACTAAAAAACACCTTCCTTTTGTTCTTGTGACTACAACTAAGTTATCTTATGAAGTAGTTTTAATTTCATAATATTATAATCACGTTTGGCAGGAAGCTCCCCACTGAGAGGACCTGCGGATACCGCATTTGAAAGTGGATACTCCTTATAGCGCTAGGTCGAACGGTCTCGTTCTTTGAAGTCGGCGCACAAGGTTTGTCTCATCAATTGTTTGTCGAATAATTCTATTACTACGGTTATTTAAGTGAGTTCGTAGATTCCCAGCGAAAACTGCTATTTTATCTTCAACAGTTGGTAATCGTAAGTTTCTGTGTAAATCACTGTTTCTAATGTACCACGGACCATTAAAAGAAAATATTGCAATATTTGTCTATTGCTTGGTTTAGTACAACCCCAAAGTTGTATACCGTACGTCCATACTGGTTTTATCATTTGCTTATAGATAAGCAATTTATTGTAGATGCTGAGTTTGGAATATCTTCCAATAAGCCAATTCATTTCACGTAATTTATTTTCAAGTTGATCTCGTTTCTTTGAGTTTTCCATTTAAGCTTAGCGTCTAGTATCATTCCTAGGTACTTTGCTTCATTTGCATATGGTATTTGCACCGAATTATTGTAGGTGGGCAGATTGGTAATTTTTTTGTAAGTAAAATTAATGTGTTGATTTGGACTCATTAAGAACAATTCGCCATTTCTTAGAGCTCGTTGGAGCTTCTCGGTTGCAGATTCAATTGAATCGGATATTGCAAGTATAGCCGTATCGTCTGCAAAAGTACCTATTATGGTATCTTCTTCTTGAGGAATATCGCTGGTGTATAGTACGAACAAAATCGGACCGAGAAAACTTCCCTGAGAAACACCAGCATTGATTTCCTTAAAATCCGAATATTCCCTCCCTTGCTTAACTCGAAATAGCCTATTTTCGAGGTAGGAAGGACTCAATCTAATATTATTTATACATATGTCCATTAACGTAATTCCACAACAAGGCTTAATTATCTAAAAGATGTTAATCTTAATATTAAGTTCTGCTTTAAACCAATAAATAGTAAAATAGTAAATAGTAAAATAATATATTTGATCCGGAAAGACCTGTCGCAGTTTAAACTTAAGGCCATCGTGCCAGACCTTGTCGAAGGCTCGAGAGACGTCTAGAAATGCGCTTGAACATACATTTTTTCCCTCTAGTGATTTCTCAATTTCATTGGTTATCCTGTACACCTGATCAATTGCTGAGTGGCTTTTCCGGAAACTAAATTGATGGTCAAGGAATAAGCCGCTTTTCTTCGATAATATCGTTTAAATGAGGACTTAAACCATATCCTTTCTTGGTCTAATGCTAACAGAATGAAGCTTAATCCAGCTAAGTCTGTTGCTATGTTATGAGATGAGCTGAACTTTTTTGATTTTCCCACAGTCGTACTTGACAATGAAGTTATTATCTATGTGAAGGATGTAAAGTACTTAGGATATACATATAATTAATAATAATCTAACTGGCTGTAGAGCAATCTCAGATACCGTTTACTCTGGATTACGTTCTCAGAGATCTTCAAACTTATTGTTTCCCAATATGAAAATCCACCTCATTAAATCATTTATATGCCATATTTCACTTTTAATTCTTCTGTGTATCCAATTTTGGACAGTGAGTGTAGGCGCAGATTGAACGTTACATTCAATGATTGTATTCGATTTATTTATAATGTACCTAGATATTCCAGTGTTGCCCATCTGCGTCATACGATCTTTGGTCTTAACCTTAATGAGCACCTCAAGGTTAGGCTTGTTTTGAATCTCCTCAATATCATCCACAACAGGTTTCCTAATTATCTTAGCGAAATAAAAAAATATGCCCATTCCCAAAAAGGTTTGAAACAAATTTTACTGCGTTTCACATACAGTATAGCGGAACGTTTATTTTACGTTTCTGCAATTCGTTTATGGAATGCTCTTCCAAATGAGTTGCAAAGTACTGCCGCGCCCACAGTATTTACAAGGAAACTATTTTTGCACTATAAAAATCGAACGTTGGAACATATATACATAACATAGAATTATATTGCACATATCCTTTTTCTAATCTTTTTTATATTTTTTTTTTTAATATTCATATTTTTGAATATTTAAAAAACTATGTTACTTGTAAAACTGTTGATACTTTAAAAGATTTTGATCTTAATGTGTCATTGTAAATTGAATCTTTCTTCGAAATAAATGAAATGAATAAAATGTTTCTACTCAACAATAAATTTGCATCACTTTTAAAGTTGAATCAAACTGCATACATTTATGGAGACTTGTATTGGTACCTACTTCAAAATTTCAGAGCAATCATTAAGCTTACGAGTACAACTTTAATTCCCCTTAATTTGCATGAAACGCTTGTGATGCTTTTTAACACCTGCATCACATTCGCTCATAGTGTCCAAGCACCAGGGTCTACATCGTTTACGACGAAATGTTTTATGCCATCAATTCAAAGTCCTCCACTTTATCCTCTCAGATTATAAGCGTTGGGTTCTATTCAGCCAACGATAATGCGAGTAGTAACTACAACTACGTGAAAACAAATTAAAAATGTTAACGAATCCTTGTTAAAAGTCCTCCTTTCGTCAAGCCGACCCGAGCCGAACCGGTAAATGCAAGAAATTCCACGAAATTCAGTCTCTCTAAAATTTTGAAACACTTTCCCAAATTGACTTTCATCCGGGGACCATAACTCATCCGCATACCGTTTTCAAGCGAAAGTATTCAAATAACGAATTTGCATAGCAAATTTGTGTCAAAATAATTTCGTGGCCGCTGTCAGTCATGTTTTGCATGTTATAAAGATGGAAGGCATTTTGGATATGCACTTCCTATTCCGTCAACGCCACCGGTGTGCAGTGGTGTCTACTTCAGAACTGCTGTCCCCATATAATGATAACGTGACATGTTTATTTTTTTGTATCAAGGGATGTTACCGACAACCGACGACCGACAACGGACCGGACCGGATGAATGGCTACGGGTAGCGATGAGCGATGTGCTGGATTTTCCATGCTAATTTTCCAGTTTTACGGAATTCAAATTTTGAATTTTCCCCGAACGATGCGATGGTGTTCTGATTCTGCCGCATTTTTCAGTGTTCGCCGATGGCGCTTAAATCGAAGATTTTCGTTGCGGATTAGATTGGTTGTTCGTAAATTGGTGAGTTTGGTAGGTTTGGTTATAGCATGAATGCAATCTTCAACGTAAAAGTAAAATATTCAGTTTGGGATTTCAATGTTCGTGGAATTTTCCATTGAACTTTGATAAAATGTGGTTTTATTATTTGTAAAAACTTTTATGCTGATACATGATATTTTTATTTGTGAGGGTATCAACAAACAAAACTCAATATCATTTAGTCAACGAAATAAAACATTCAGAATAAATAAATAAAAGAAAAAATAGAAATGGATACGATGTATTAACATATCTATAATACCATAGAGTGTAGGTATACCTATCTTATTCCTGAATCCTTTACGAAAAATATACAAATCCTTGTCATTGAAATCAAATGGACGACTGGGTTGCACGAACCTGATTTTATGTAGATACTCGTAATAGACTAAAAGGATTTAAAAATGAATGTAATTAGAGAAAAATGTTCATAACCATAAAATTAATTTTTTAAATGTCTGAAACAACTCCCCTAGTAGTTGGAGCTCAGAACAGAATACCACTTCTCTAGCAAGTATAAATATTACCAAAAAAAATTATAAATCGTTGTAGCGGTGTTTTTTAAATAAATTTTGTTTATAAAATGTATTATTGTATTCTATGTCAGCGGATTTAAAAGTCAGAAAAAAAACTTCATCATAAATAGAGTCACGTTGGAGTAACTTTTGCAAATTTTTCAAATTTATTTTTGAAAAAAAAAAAAAAAATGGTTCAATTCGAGAAACACATCAGGCGTTACGTCTATTTTGTACTGTTCATAAGTGTTTATCAGAGCGATTAATTACAGTGACTTTGCATCATTTTCCTTGTTCATTTACTCTAAACAGAACAAGCGATTACTGATGTGTAACGTAGTGTTGATGATGATCGATCAACTTTATGGAAAATTTTGAGTGTGTAATAATCAGACCTCCAGATTACCCCATGTACGGGACAGCCCAAAACCATATTTAAACATCAATGACAAATGAATTATCTTTTTAAATAACAGCGATTTTATGGATATACATACATACATAAACACCATTGTCTGTTTTTAATTTCAAAAAAGAGGCTGGGTGCGACCCACACTGATAACTTCCCATTTGTGGTCTTGAAAACTTTATATTTAGTTTTTTTCAAATAACCAAATTTTCAGCGAAACAAACTTTAGCTGTAATTCAAACAAACATTATTTTAAGATTGAAAAGCATTTTAATTATTTAAAGAGATTTGAAATTGAGATTGTTGATGTATATACATTCTTACGGGAAGGTATCGATGTATAAAACAACATACTTTAGAAGGCACTATCGGTGTTCATTCCCAAGAAGTTCGACTTGAAATACAATTTTAACTAGTTTTCACTAGAATTTTTAATAGTTTTTTTATTTGAAAAAAAAACTATTAATTCGATATTTGTCAACATTTTACCAATTGTACAAAATTATACTATGTATAAAATAAACTAAATTAGAAGTCAATATCACTACTAGTTCTCGAGAAATTTGAGTCGAAAAACAATTTTTACCAATTTTCAATAGAATTTTATACAGTTTTTTATTTTTTGTAATTTTTTTTTTGAAATTTTCACCAGTTGTCAAACACATTATTATTCGTAAAATAAAATTATTTTGAGTTTCAAATTGTTTTCCGTTCTTAGAATATCTGGGTTACGAAAATTTTTTTTTCAGTTTTTTTTTATTTAAAAAAATAACGGTAAGTTCATTTTTTTCCAAATTCATACCAAATCTGTATGACCTTATAATGAGTACATTAAATTTTATTTGAAATCAATAGCATTATTTTTTCGTGAGATATTTAAAACTAACCAAAATTTTTAAACCGTTCTACTAACTACTCACTGAATTTTAATAAACGCCCTTTCAGCCTCTTTCGAAGTTATTATCTATTAAACAAAATTTATTTGAAGTCGATATCTTTACTCGTTCTTGAGATATCGACGACGAAAAATGGTACCAGAACGTACGGACGTACGAACGTACGTACACACATACACACTAAAAATGATTGATATAGCCTCTAGGGACCTTGAAACGTCGAGAAATGTCAAAAATTCGAATTTGACAAATCGGACCGATTACAATAACTCCCTATGGGAAGTTAAAAATAGCTAGTTGCATTCCTTCCTAAAAACAATTCAACCATAATGCTCGTGCTAGCGGGTGCTCATCAGTTTACCCTTAAACATGATTTCGGACGTACTGTTAAGTACAGAGATTGCTTCTTTAGCTGCACAACACGAATGTGGAATGTTTTGCCCATCTCGGGATATTCCTCCTATTTTAATATTTAGAACTCCAAAAGCAATTTGGATCGGTAACTTCTTTTAAATCTATCCTATTTTACTAACGCTCGCACTATATTTAACATTTTAAGGGTTGTCAAAACCCCTTAAGTGGGCGAGGATTATAAATAAAAATATTTATCTTTCAGATTTTGAAATAAAATACCCAAATAGCTTATCTTTCAACGATTAAATGCTTAAAAAGTTGCAAAGTGTAGAGTTAGAAGTGGATAGTGAAATATCAAACGACCATCAAATCAATTTACCAGGGATGGTTTCAAACTTCAAAATTATTTTTGAAATATATCAAGTTTTCAAAAAGACGTTTGAGCAGTTGTTCGATTTGAATTTATTTTTGAAATACCAAAAATGCACCACAGAGCCCACTGTCACTCTACACAGAAATAATCCTTTTCGATTTTCAACTACATAGTTAATTTACTAATTTTGAAAGTGAAAAACATCAAAATCCAGCCCTTTTCAAGCAGACCCCCATCATCTTCTTCAGAGTTTAGAAAACCTATCTGGATGGTGGTTTATTATAAAAATTACTCTTCAGAGCTACTTACCCATGCAATTGAATTTGTACAGTTCACGTGTGTGTTTGTGAATGGAAGGAAAGAAAGGGGGTCTTAGTTGTATCTATCTAACTAACTCCCATTGCAATGTGAACGTCCTTTTTCGAGTAAGGACATTTATATTAACATTTATTTCAGATGCATATAAAGCGTTATGCTTATTGCATACTCTAGTCCCCATAACAAAAGGCATCGGAGCAACAAGAATAAAAAAAACACCCAAACCCAAACAACGTTGAAAGCGATGCGGTTTTTAAGTAAAGTACTTCGAAGAGTCGGAAGTGAGGTAAGTGAGGTGGGGGGCAGCTTGAAGCTTTTACAAAAGACTCCACGTAGATCCTGTGGTCCCATTATAGATGGTGGCAGCTTGGTGTAATGGAACGAGAATTACTAAAACTAAAAGGGTTCTTCACCCTCAATCCACCATGTCATGAATATTTTTCACTAAGTTTGCGGTGGACGCGAGTGGTTCTGGAGTAAGGACTGAGCAAAATGCAAAAAGCACACCAAAACCGTTAAATCGCAACTGTGTTATCTGAATGCCTCTTCGTTTTCGTTTCTCGTCGCACCCGCCACCTTCATCGGTCGTTGTCGGTTGGCGCGTTAAGCAGCGCAAAAGAGCAATGCAACATTCCAATATAAGGATTAGTGAACGGGGTACAAAGAAAAAAAGTAGCATCAGGTTGGAAGTTTGAGGTTGAGAGTTCTGTGTTGATATTGTTGGTCTTGCACTTTTTGTCCCCATAAAAAAATGTTATAGATGTGAGAACCAAATGGATTTTTATTCATCGTGTTGACTTAATTATTATTCGTGGTGTGGGATTTTTTTTTAATAAAATTAATTCATTACCTTTGCAGTGATTTTAAATAAATTTTTCTCAAACTTCTTCCTTTTTTTTTTAATTAACTCAAGTTTGGAGTAAATTAAGCTATTCCTTAACAATCGGGATGGATATTTTTTACTAATTAGTAGATGACTGTTACATTATACTTTTATTAACAAAACGATTTTGAAAGAAGGCTTACTCACAATTTGATTTCCTTGTAGTTGATTGGTACTCCTGTCAAATTTCGGAAAAGTTGTTTCTGAGTTACTTCAGTTAAATGTGCGAAAATTGCTATTTTTAATAAAAAAAAATTCGAAAATATCCTCAAGTTTATTTGAAAAGTTTATGAATCATTTAAAGATAAATTTAAATGAGTTTCAGAGCTATAAGTATTAGATCTTAGTTGGCCTACATATTGTCATACACTTAATCTTAATCTATATGTCCACTCTGCTCCTTGAGGAGCATACAAAATTACAACCTTTTGAAATAATGGCCACTGTATTGGTAGGATCTATGAAAAATCTTGATCTCTGTAGATTTTTCTGTGATATTAAGAATGACGGCTAGATGAGGATCACGTACGAGTATATATGTATAATAATATAATCAAATAAATTATGAAGCAACATTTGCTTCAACTAAGTTCTTATGAGATTCTGGTAAATTATACGAGAGACTTGAACATTGCGATTACGACAATATATTGAATTTTGGAGATCTAAACGCCAGATTTGAAAAAGAAGAAGGAGGTTTGCGGAAAAAAGCATCCAAAGAGGAATCAATCTGCTATACTCGGTCCAATTTATTTACTCTGACTATTATAGATTTCAACAAGATGTTGTGGTAAATTTTACCATATTAAGTTTCTGCCTTTTTGAGGTAAAACTTCTTTTCCGGCGTTGGGGGTAAAAAAATTTCTATGCAGCTGTCAGTGACATGTCAAAACGTCACGTTATCCGTCAAATACAGCGACATGCTTTGCTTGAGGGAAAAGAAGTTTTACTTCAACCGCGCGTACGTCAGTACACACAACCTTTTTTTATTTTTACCCTTCCTTTTCCGCTGCAGTTCCAGAGTTCAGTAGAAACCTGGTATCTATCAACCATACTCAGGCTCTTAAAGTATTTTGAAAAAGCAATAACAAAAATACAGGTTATCGAGCGATTTGGTGGTTCCCATATTATCTTAGCTATCAAGACGGACGGTCTTAAATTACCGTTTTCACCAAGAGATAATCCGGGATTTAAGTGGATACAAATTTATTTCGTAAATCTAGTAGATTAGAAATAAATCTTGTTAAATCTTCATTGCATCAATTGTTCTATAGTTCGAACTGACCTAATATCCATATCGTGCTAAGCTATCTCGATGATGGTTCATCGTTTGCACAAATGAAACCTTCTTTCTCTGGCTTCTACTTTATAAGAAAAATTGAAACACCATTAGCATTTTGATAGATGCTGTCAAAGCTACTTACTTACTTAACCGGCTCCCGATCCATGGAGGGTCTCTGCCTGAGTTATTGCGGTCTTCCATCGGTTGCGATCCCTCGCGAGCTCCCTCCAGTCGTCGGGACCAAGCGCTCTTGCGTCTATAACCGCCTGGTCCCTGTAGCGAAGGTTCGGTCTTCCTCGTCGTCTCGAACCTGGGGGCTGGGATTCGAAGATTTTCTTGGCTGGAGCGTTGTTGTCCTATCGCTCGATGTGACCGAGCCAGTGTAGTCGACGTGTTTTGGCTTTTTGGACTACATCCACATCTTGGTACAGCTCGTATAATTCACGATTGAATCTTCTCCTCCATTCGCCCTCTTCGCATATAGGACCAAATATCCGCCGAAGAATTTTTCTCTCAAAAGTGCCTAGTATCAATTCCCCTTTTTTACTTATCGTCCAGCACTCGGCGCCGTAGAGTAGAACTGGTAAAATTAGCGTTTTGTATAGCGTGCACTTTGTCTTTCGAGAAAGGAGTTTTGAGCGGTTTGCTAGGGTAATTCTTCGTCGAATTTCCACTAAGGTGTCATTCGTGGGATTGATGTTCGTTCCGAGGTAGGTGAACTCCTTGACTACCTCGAAATTACTGCTACCAACAGTGACGTTTTGTCCTAGGTGATGGACAGATGCTGCTTTGTTTGTTGATAGCATATACTTTGTTTTGTCCTCATTAACTTCAAGACCAACGCGTTTCGCCTGTTCATGAATAGCTGTGAACGCTTCTAGCACAGCACGCTTGGAGCGGCCGATGATATCGATGTCGTCCGCATATCCAAGCAGTTGGGAAGACCTGTTGAAAATAGTGCCTTCCAGGTTAACACCACTCTTGCGCACATGATAGCGCATCTCCTTGTCTGAACCCTGTGCACGTTTGGAATAGCTCGGATGAGCTGTTACCCATTTGCACGTTGCACCGCGTATTTTGTAACGTCATGCGGCATAGCTGGATCAGTTTTTTCGGGATGCCGAGTTCCGACATTGCCAATAGAAGCTCTTGGCGACTTATGCTATCATATGCGGCTTTAAAGTAGATGAAAAGATGGTGAGTCTCGACTTGAAATTCGTTGGTCTTTTCCAGGATTTGCCTCAATGTGAAGATTTGGTCTATCGTTGATCTGCCTGGCCTGAAGCCACACTGGTACGTGCCGATTATAGTGTTGCAGAAAGGTTTTAGACGCTCACATAGTACGGTGGATAGGATCTTGTAGGCAACATTAGTAGGGATATGCCCCTGTAGTTTTTGCAGGACATAGGATCGCCTTTTTTGTAGATTGGGCATATGGAGCTATTTGACCAGTCGTCGGGCATGCTTTCCTCCTCCCACACTCGGTTGATGAGCTGATGCATGCACCCTATCAGGACATCTCCTCCGTACTTAAAGAGTTCCGCAGGTAGGCCATCCGAGCCTGCGGATTTGTTATTCTTAAGCTTGTGTATGGCTTTCTTAACCTCTTCAGTACTGGGTAGTGGGACTGGATCTTCATTGACTGGTCTTATGCTTCTTTGCTCCCCTGTGTTTTCGTCTAAATAATGCCCACTATGCAGCTGCTGGAAATGCTGTTTAAACACGTCTACAATTCCCTGTGCTTCGGTGACTAGGTTCCCTTCGCTGTTTCGAAGAGCTTGCGTGCCGGTCCTTTAACCTGATGCCAGTTGTTTGGCTGTTTTATAGAACCGGCGGGTGTTTGTGGCGGTGCTAGACTCCTCGAGATACCTGAGCTGAGAAGCTGCGGCTGCTCTTTTCTGTCTGCGCAGGGTTTTTTTCTCCTTCCTTCTCTTTTCACGGTACTCCTCTTTTGCTGCTCTTGTTTTCTGTTGCAGCATTTGCATTCGTGCATTTTCCGTCTCCTCTTTCAATACCGCGCATTCATTATCATACCACGGGTTCTTTTTCCTAGGTGGTTGATAGCCTATGGTAGACTCGGCTACCTCCTTAATGATGTCGCGGATCCACTGGCTCCACTGGTTGTTGACGCTTGTGGCTGGGGGTACGGCAGAGAGTTTCCCGGTCAATTGCTCACTGTAGTCTCTGGCTTTCTCAGGTGTGCTAAGGCATGCAGTATTGAATTTCTTCCTTTGGGCGGTCCTCATTTTCTTTTCGTCGGACAGTCGGGCTCTGAACTTTGTCACAACAAGAAAGTGGTCAGAGTCCACGTTTGCACCTCGGAAAGTTCGCACGTCCAAGATGTTCGACGCGTGCCTTGCGCCAATTAGCACGTGGTCGATTTGGTTGGCGGTTCGACCATCTGGAGATCGCCAGGTTGCTGTGTGTATCCTTCGCCTGGGGAACCTAGTGCTACTTATCACCGTATTCCGAGCTGCAGCAAAGTCGATTAGTCGGAAGCCGTTATCTGTTGTCATTTCGTGGAGGCTGTGCTTTCCAACTAATCCGCCAAAGATATTTTTCTTCCCGACTTTAGCATTGAAATCTTCGAGCACGACTTTGATATCATACTCCGGACAGGCTCCATAGGCTCCGTCCAGGAGGTCGTAAAACTCCTCCTTGTTAGATTCCTCAGCTTCATCGGTAGGGGCGTGTGCACATATTAGGCTGATGTTTTGAAAAGTAGGTTTGATGCGGATCACAGCCAGGCGATCACTAATCGGCTTAAAATCGATGACTTTTGATCTGAGTCGATTACCCACGACGAATCCGCATCCTAACATGTGCATTCTTTGATGACAGCTGTAATAAATGTCGCAATCTTTTCTTTTCGCTATTCCTGATCCTATCCATCGTATATCCTGGATCGCGGTAATGTCTACCTTGTACCGCGAGAGGACAGATTCAAGTTTTTGAGTAGCACCTGGTGTGTAGAGTGTCCTTATATTCCAGGTGCATACTCGTAAATCGTAATCCATTTTCGTTCCGGGCCTGGTTGCCATTTGAGGGGGGTCGTTATCCGAGGCTTCTCGCGTCTCTCTCATAACAATTGGTGTTTTTTACTGTGGCCGGGTCGTTAGCCCGACGCACTAACCTCCAATCAGTAGGGCCATGGGTTTAGTGTTGCAATTGTTTCCTTGGTCAACACTCGCACTTACAAGTTTAGCAAGTCATGACATAAAGCCAAGACCAGTATCCTGCGGTTACCAACGAGGAGGTATTGTAAGCACTTGATGTATAGGAAAAGATACAGCTCGAAGCCCCCAGTTCCTACAGCATCCAACCACCGCTGTCAAAGTTAATCGCCTTTTTAATCTTTTAGTGCAGTGAAAACACCACATAAATCTCTTTTCTTAAATCTTGGATTATCTTTTGGTGAAAACGTAGGATTATACTGATGTACCAGCGGATGAGCTGACGAAGTAATGGAGTCATGCGGACTCCTACTTAAATTAAACATTCTTACGTGTAAATATACATAACTTTTTATTGTAAGCAAACTGCGTAGTTAACGATCTTTGATTCTTAAAATCTTCATCCCTCATAAAATACAGTGCAAAGCAATCTATCGGAACGGAAAAGAAAAGAATTCAGTACATGCGTGATCTTATCGACATGCCTTCGTCTCAAAAAGAAAATGATTATTTCTCGCTTCGAATCATTCGCGATTGTTTTAATAGTAATTAGGAAAATGCCTAGCGAAAACTTTTTATCGTCTTAAAACAACCTTCTGGTGTTTTACTTATCGTGATGTAGTTTTGGAATTTTACTTACTATATCAAAAAAAATCCTGGCGCCCATTTTCTGTGCAAGTACACCCTGTACTTACACTTGTTATTTTCTTTATAGATTCGTTTATTTGTTTCATTTAATTAATCCAATTCCAGCTCCTTTTCCTTTTTATTGAGTTTGCGGATTACAATTTCTACCAGAATAATTTAAATTTTATTATAAACAAAAGAAAAATTATCGCGTTTGATAATTTTGCAACGAACATATCTATATTTTAAAGCATTTGATTGTTACAAATTTGTGACAAATAATAGAAGGGTTACCATACCAACTGTTGGTCAAAAAAATTTCGACGGAAATAAATTAAATCTATATTTTTCAACAGTACCAATTGCATTTTTAAAAGCTTCTATTCTATTTTACAGCACAAATATAAATAAATAAAAGAAACTGTTTATTACACTATTTGAAAAAGTATATCTATTTGGCACTATAAAATTAAAAAAAAAAAAAAAAAAACACCAAGCGGCAACATCTTTTTCTCTAAATTTGAGTTATTGCTTCTCAAAAACTCTAAAAAAGCATATAAAAAGCTCTTTATTAAAACCAAAGAACAAGCCTTGACTATTTTCACAAGGAATGGAATGGTAACTTCAATTCAATGGCGTAAAATTTTAGTCGAATTAGTATAATGGTCTAGTATGATACCAGGTTTGAACAACGATTTTGCAAATTTTAATTGAGTTTAGCATCATACCTACTTCCTCTAATATTTCAAGATACGTATATGTAGTTAACATCATTCATATGGCTTTTTGAAATTTACAAAAGTCAAAAAAATAGCACACCATGGCATAATGGTTAATTCTTTGGACTGTCATGCAGAGGGTCTTGGGTTCGATTCTCTGATTCAGGGATGTACTGTATCGAGGAATTGACAAATCCCCACAGAGCACCTCTTGTAATGAAGAGCTACTAATGAGTCATTCGGAATCAGCAGAAAATTGTAGGTCCTCTTCATTTCTGCAAATACGCACAGATATGATTGACATTTGTATGTCACTAGGCTTAGGCAATAATTTATTAAATTTTTTAAAGGTAAAAAAGGTCTGTTTCCTTTGTTTTTTTGAACGAACTGGCATTGTTTTAGGTGTATTCAGAAGCAATTTATTAAAAATAAAATACACAACTGGGTCGCAGCACGCCACTAACTCTCATGTAAAAGACTAAGAATTTCAAAAATTAATGTTATTAGAGAAAAACTAAAGCAACTCCTTTATTAGTTAGAGCTTAAAACAGGATGGCATGTGATTCAAGCAAATATTAGTTAATGCAAAAAAAAAATTATAAGCTAAGTTTCTTAAAAAATTAGCTTTTATAAAAAAAAATTTTAAAACATTTTTGAGAAAAAATTTGGTACGTCAACTTAAAGTTTTTATTACTGTACGAATAAAAATAAAACTTTCAAAAACAATACTGAACCGAATTTTCCAAAAAAAAATTTTTTTACCGGTAATGAGAAATTCAAAATTTGAAAAAAATGGTTCTATGGAATGTACAGTCAGTAATATCTTAATTAAATTTTTTTATTAAACTATAGATCGTAAAAATTAAACGAAAGAAAAAAGTTTATCAAAATTTCGAGGTGCCGTATTCGAGAAAAAATACGATTTTTGAAATTTTTTTACATTTGTATGGTGGGTACCGTGATTTTTAGGCAAAATAATTTTTTTTCCACATTTTGTAGACTATAATAAGAAAGTCTTATTTGTCAAATTTGAAAAAAAAATAGCATGGGGTTTTCAAAATACTAAATAAAAAAAAAGTGTTTTTTGAAATTTGAATACACAATAATATTCAAGCTTTTGGGGAGCCTTAGCATAAAAAAAAATGATCCAAGTTGGTTTTACCGTTTTTGAGCAAATCAAAACAAAAAAAATGATTTCAAGGGGGGAACCATTAATAACCATTTTTCGGAATTTTTTCAACCATTATTTAGCTAAAATTAAAAACTTAAAAAAAAAAATTTGTCCAACAGTTTTTGAGAAAAAAAATATTTATAAAATCAAAAAAAAAAATCGTATGGCAGTTACCGTTATTCTACCAAGTTTAAAGAAAATCGGCAGAAAGGCAGAATTATGAGACGCACTTTTTTTCGTCTTCGCTCTCATCGTAATGTCAACTTTGATCAAAATTTCGAGCTCGATTTTTTACGAATGCATAGCTTGCCTTAAGTGGCCCATACACACCGCATTTGTGCCTGCCGCCACACCGATTCGTGCAGTTGTGCAAAAGATTTCCAAGCGGAAAGATCACTCTTTTTTTTTGTTTTACTTTTGGAGGAATGCTTGACGCACCATAAGGAGGTATCCATACCTCCCCGTGTGCCGGGTTCTCCACGGGATTTCAACCTTATACAACCTTATAACGGCATACCGGCTAAACCTCCAAAAGTATCTCAACCGCTCACCCCTCGGGGCCACTTTCGTATTACTTCAAGGGGGGGGGTCCTGTTGTTGTAGTACCCATTGTGGGCTCACGTTGTTTCGCGGAACTGTTCTTCCTCTCTTTTCTTCGTTCTGAGAAGGTGGCTGGCGTAGATACAGATCTTGATCCAGTTCTGTTCGCCGGCCAGCATCTTTACGACAATGTTATCTGGAGTGATGATCCCGATGTTTTCCTCCAGTTATTCTCTTTCGGATTCACATCTGCTGCAGGCAAAGAAGGTATGTTGCACGTCATCTTCTTAAGAGTCACCATAATGGCAGGCTGGGCTGCTCATTTTGCCGATCCTGTGGAGAAAGGCGTTGAAGTATCAGTGTCCGGTGAGTAACTGGGTGACGTAATAGTTAACCTCACCGTGTTTCAGGTCCTTCCACTCAGCCACGTTCCTGATCAGCCTCGCCGTCCAACGTCCTCTGCTTTCCGAGCTCCAACGCTCATGCCACTTCTGTTTAGTCAGCTGCTTAGCCTCCTCGTTCGCCGCTTCCACTCCGAGATTTTCGCCTTTTTGTCATAGACGTACTTCCTTTCCGCCGCTAAGAGGTCAATGGGAGTCACTCCAGCGCCTACAAGGACGGCTGGTTCCGACACCGTTCGGTAAGTGCTGGCCACACGTAGAGCTCCACATCTTTGCACTGCCGCCATCTGTCTCCGGTACTTCTCCTGCTTAAGTGCATCCGCCCAGATTTCGCTACCGTGCAGAAGGATGGAATGGGTTGTCGCCATTAGTAACCTTCTCTTGCTGGCCGTTGGTCCCCCTACGTTCGCTATCAGTCTGCTCAGTGATGTAGTTGTTTTTGAGGCTTTTTCCGTTGCTGCCTTTATTTGTTGCCAGTAGGTAAGCTTTGTGTCGAGTCTCAATCCCAAATACTTAACCGTCACGCTGCTTCTTATAACTTCGGCCCCAATTTGAAAGTCGATTTGTGTGGGAATCCTCTTCTTCGTAAGAAGGACTATTTCAGTTTTCTCCGTGGCTAGGCTGAGTCCGTGCTCTTCCATCAACGAGTTCGCTCGTCGCATGACCTGATTCAACTTTCTTTGTGCGTTATCGGTGTCTCGTGCCGTAATCACTGCCGCGATGTCGTCAGCGTACCCAACTAGAAAGGCATCGTCAGGTATCTCCATGCGAAGGATATCGTCGTAGGAGATGTTCCAGAGGTGTGGTCCTAAGATAGATCCTTGCGCTGCGCCAGATGTGAATTCTTTCCTTCGCGAGCCCTCACTGGTCTCGTAAAGCAACTCTCGATCCCTGAGAAAGATCACTCATGAGAGTTCCATTTTACCAAATAATAAAATTTCGACGATCTTCACAGTTTAACGATCAGGCTGCAACTGAATTAGTGAATAGTAAATGTGCGCGTACATCTTCATACACATCACACCAATGGAGACACCTATACCAAACATCAAAAACTTTTGATTTTACTCGCACGGTGTGCGCCAGTGTTGCTCTAATGACAAAAAATAATTTTTTGTCACTAAACTTTTGAAAATTCCGCTAAATATAGTGACAAAGTCACTAAGTCACAATTAAAAAAGAAACGTCTTGAATTTTTTTTTTCAAGATTAAGGACTTATAAATAAATAAATACATAAATTTGGGGCACAAAAGCTTATCGACCATTTCTTTGTGCGTATAGTCGACTTTAGTGGAGGGACCTACAATTTTCAGAGCGTCTAAGCTGAGAAGCACTTTTCGTGAGAAGAAAACATTTCAGGTTTTAAGTGGCGCTGGCAGAGGATTAAACCTGGACATCCAGCGTAACTTCTAACTCAATAACCCTTTATTATTAATTTATTATTTTATTAATTACTCTACTTCCGTTTCCTCTCCCTTTGCCAATCTCACTAACATCACAGGTGAACACAATGGGTTCATTGATATCCGAGTGAAGTGATACGACTTACCTTGTTATCATACCTTCTAACCAATTTGGTATTTTATAAACATAAACAAAATACAATTTTACAACTTTAAGTTCAAATTATAAAAAAGAAAAACGTCAAAGTTCTTCGACCTCTTTCTCAAAATTAGGCCTAAATGTCTTTCTGAGCTTAAGATTTGTTGATAATTATATTTGAATATTAAACTCAGATCTTTTCAAATAAAAAAAATGAACTTCCCTACACTTGCCAAAGTTTCAAGTTTGAACCAAAAACAATTCTAAGAAAATGACAACTTCAAAACTTACCACCTTGCAGTGTCAAATGATGAAGCTCGATCTTACCCGCGTGTGATATCCTTAAAGCTAATGCAAAATTAATGTTGACATAATTCCAAAAATGAAAATGTACCTACCTTTAGCTCTCGTAAGATATGCTTAAAAGTTTTCTCCTTTTTTTTTTTTTGTTAAATATATTATTTGATAACTTGGGTTCTTCTTTTTCACTTTCTTCTCAGAATTTAGATGTTGTTAACCTAACTATCTCCCATTCAAAAACTAAGCCCTTGTGCCACACATGGCACCGTTGGCCTTAAAAGTATGCTAATAACTTAAAAAAAACTTATATTTCCAAAACCTTCCCTCCTTCGTTTCACAAATTTTCATGCCCTAGCTCTGCAAGAACACTGCCGCTTTATACTTTTATAGTCATAGTTTTCTGCAAGATTCTTTTTTATATCGCTTCCTTGTGAAAATCAGCCAGCAAATGATGGTGAACTTCCGCTTTTGGAAAACTCCTATCCTATGTTCATATTAGATAAAGAAAAAGGATACTTAAAATGATTTGCACATGTTCAGGATGCCACTGGGAGAATGGCCCATTTCCGATGACTTAATTCGTTGAAAGTTTGTTGCTCTACGACCGACGACGACGACTTTGTAATTTTTTTTTTTTTTTGTTTAAAGGTTTAAATTTTTAATTGAAGACAAGAATGCACATTTTGCCGTTTTGATCCCAGATTCCGAGTGAAAAACAAGGATAACAAACAAATTTTTTGTAAGGACCAAGTTTGGGGAGTTTATTTTTGTTGACAATTTTATCGGTCGTATTGTTTTTCGGTTGTATACCTATTGATGATTTGCTGTTTTTGACTTTCGTCCTGAACTATCCGTTACATATCTGTGTATGCAATTGTGTATATGCATCAGCGGAGCAAGGGGACAAAGCTAGATCTAGGAAACTTTATATCACGACTCAAGATGTACCATAGAAGAAGTTTCTCTGCGAATTGTAGTCGCTAGGAGCTGTAATCCTTCCAATGTGTCCACTTTCTGGGCTGTCGAGTTTCATATTTAATTAAAAAGTTTCTTCTTGGCAGTCGCAGATTTGTCGTCGTCGTCGTTGTCGTTATCGTCATTGTCGACGATGTCCTTGTCAGACCATCACCAAACGAAAGGGATTTATTCTTAGATTTGTTGCATATTCCTGGATGCTGGGTAATGTAGCTTCAAGATGATGTTGTGTATTTGATCTTCTCCTAGCTGAAAAGGATAAACGTGGCGATGGACGAAGTGCTTCCGCCTGTGTCGAGAAAGAATTCAAGATTGTTAGCAGAATTCAGGACGTGTTTGGTTGATGCTTTTCATTCATGGTGACATTTCAAAGTTGTACAATTGTAAATCCTTCTGGAATTTAGCTTATTCTGTTGATTTTTGTTATTGTTTGGCAGAATTTAGTTTGTTTTAGTTTTCTATTCGTTAAAACTTAACAAAACGAATACAAAAAAAAAAATAAAAACATCCCGTGGAGAAGAGATTATGTGTTGAAGTTCTTTTTATTTGTTTTCTTCTCTTGATATGGATGAGTCAGTTTAAGAGCATTAAAAGAAATAACACCAGTTTGATTAGCGTGCAAAAGGAAACTGTCAGATTTTTAAGTTAGTTTTTGATTAAGTGGTTCCAATGGAATGGATAAATTCTTTGTGGAATGATCCAATTGGCAATTAAAGCAAACAATGAATATAGGAGAACCTGGGCACACATTATCCCATGGAATTTATTTATTTACCAGCTTAGCTTTACAGATTAGAATGCAAACAAAATTTATTATACAGCATATTTTTTACTTGCGACTTATAGGTACTGTAAGGCAAGTTATGCATTCGTAAAAAAAATCGAACTCGAGATTTTGATCAAATTTGACATTACGATGATAGCGAAGACGAAAAAAAATGGGTTCGACGACAGCCTAAACGGCTCGGCCGATTTTGGTTAAGCTTGGTAGATATCGTTTTTAAATTTTTCCCCTCACAGGTTTTTTTCTTTTTTTTTAAGACCAAAAATAACGCTACCTGCCATACGATTTTTTTCGAAATTTTATAAAATATTTTTTGAAAAAAAAAACCTCAAACCAACTGAGACGGTCTTAACAATTTCTTCAGGAACATTATATGGTCGCTATGCTTTCTCGATAGTGACGTTGACTCCAATGTAGATATGATTACAAATTTTATTCTTTTCGGAATGAGAAATTTTATCCCGAATAAGAAAAAATCTATCAAACCGAAAGAGAATTCATGGTTTGTTTCGAGCTGTGGGGAGATTACTAGGGTTAGAGAAGTAAGTTTCCGATATTATAAAGCCAACCCTACTGAGGAATAAATACAAGCAAGCTAGAAAGACCTGTAATAATCATCTTTAAAGAGCCAAATTCTGGTATGATCAAAAAATACTAGAATATCTCAAAGATAGTAAAAATGTTTGATCATTTGTAAAAAACGTACGAAATACTACTTCGTCTTTAGTTCCTACGCTCTTTTTTAATGACACTCCTTATGTCAGCTCACAAGAAAAAGCCAATTTGCTTGAAGCACAGTTTACTGTCAATCCGACGCTACCAGAGAGCGACATGACTCTCTTCCTTGAGAGCGTAAAATGGGACGAATCTTCTTTCGCACTCGTGCAGTTGCTAGAGTCCGCTGGGTCGGATAGCATCCCTACTATTTTTCTGGAGAAGTGTTCTTACGTTGGCAAAACCATTGCGTAAGCTTTTCCATATGTCCTACTCTACTGGTCTCTTTCCGAGTGGATGGAAAACAGCATTTGCCCAGCCTGTCCCTAAAAAAGGCGAATCTTCTTCCGCCTCTAACTTTCGTCCTATTACAATTGCGTCCCTTCTTTCTAAGGCCATGGTAACGCTGATAAATTTTCAGCTTAGTAAATATCTTGAGGAACGAAAGCTTCTTAATGACCGGCAGTATGGATTTCGTAGCAGTATCTCATCAAACAGTGGCACAAATCTTTACATCGTTTCGGAGAAAGTAAGATTATTGCACTCAAAAGCATTTTAGTCCAGTCAAAGCGTCATGAAAAAGGGCCTGACCTTGCGCGCAGAGGCATGGTCAATTTTTTTTTCATGGATCGATAGCTGCTTATGAGAAAAGCTTAAAACCAAATTTGCACCACATGACAACTTTTTTTACCAAAGTTATTGGTAAAAATGTGTTTTGTGTCATTTTTTGGTCATTTGCGAATATCTCGGCTCCACTATCTCGCACAAACAAAAATTTAACATGATTTTATTCCTTATAACATTATCTATTATGTTCTAAAAAAAACATTTGTTTAAACAAATGAAAAAAAAGTTATACTAAGTTAAACAAATTGTTTGTTGTTTAAAAATCACTTTTTCGTGATTATTAAGAAAAAAGCTCATTTAACGATGAAATTTTTATTTTTTATTATTAAAGTTCTTGTAATTCCCTACAATTTAAAAGAAAAGTCAACACTCTACGATGAACGAAAGCCGAGTAATAAATTATTGAACATGGGTAAGTCAGCGCACCCACGCATTTTATGATTTTATGTTTTAATTAATATCTCAGCCGCAGTATGTTGCAAAGTGAAAATAAAAATCTGTATTGCTAATAACAATATTTTCTATCAACTTGCATTTAATTTAATATGTTTGAGCAAAAACATAAAAAGTTATCGTTGGTTTCAACGTTTTTTTTCTTGTTTTTAATACCTTTTTTTCATAGTAATTGAGAAAAAAACTGTATTTCACGGTAAATACTTTTCAGTTTTAGATTTTTGTTTTATAGTCCTGCTAATTTTCTTCAAATTTAAAAAAAAATTAGTCCATTACGACAAACGAAAGCCAAGATATTCATGATTTAAAAATTTAGGAAAGCTTACAATTTAGTATTTTAACCTTGTAGCTTGTAATTTTGGTGTCGCCAGCAACAAGAAGCAACAAATATGTGTAAGTATGTGTGGGGTGTTTGAAGGATACCAATATATCTTGTTGCTGGCGATACCAAAATTACAAGCTACAAGATTAAAATACTAAATTGTAAGCTTTCCTATGTTTTTAAATCATGAATATCTTGGCTCCCGTTTGTCGTAATGGACTAATTTTTTTTTTAATTTGAAGAAAATTAGCAGGACTATAAAACAAAAATCCAAAACTGAAAAGTATTTAACGTGAAATTCAGTTTTTTTCTCAATAACTATGAAAAAAAAGGTATTAAAAACCAGAAAAAAAAACGTTGAAACCAACGGTAACTTTTTATGTTTTTGCTCAAACATCACTTTGTGACATACTGGGGCTGAGATATTAATTAAAACATAAAATCATTAAATGCGTGGGTGCGCTGACTTACCCATGTTCAATAATTTATTACTCGGCTTTCGTTCATCGTAGAGTGTTGAGTTTTTTTTAAATTGTAGGGAATTACAAGAACTTTAATAATAAAAAATAAAAATTTCATCGTTAAATGAGCTTTTTTCTTAATAATCACGAAAAAGTGATTTTTAAACAACAAACAATTTGTTTAACTTAGTATAACTTTTTTTTCATTTTTTAAACAAATGTTTTTTTTTTTAGAACATAATAGATAATGTTGTAAGGAATAAAATCATGTTAAATTTTTGTTTGTGCGAGATAGTGGAGCCGAGATATTCGCAAATGACCAAAAAATGACACAAAACACATTTTTACCAATAACTTTGGTAAAAAAAGTTGTCATGTGGTGCAAATTTGGTTTTAAGCTTTTCTCATAAGCACCTATCGATCCATGAAAAAAAAATAGACCATGCCTCTGCGCGCAAGGTCAAATGACGCTTTGACTGGACTATTTGATTGAGTTTGGCATCAAGCTCTCTTATCGAAAATGCGTTCATTTGGTATTAATGAAACTATTCTTCAATAATTAGAAACTACTTTTCGAACCGCTTAATAAAAGTTGTATTGGATGGTTTTAAATCTGATATCTACAAAATAAACGCTGGTGTGCCACAGGGCTCCGTTTTGTCTCCGACTCTCTTTCTGATATTCATCAATGATCTTTTGTCTGAAACTTCTGAGCCATTGAATTGTTTTGGTGATGACAGCACCATCAGCTTCTCATATTCATGTCCAGGTACATGTCCTTGTTCTTTGGATGTGGATCTAGAACCGCTCCGTAAGATAAGCTCATTAAAGTCTGATCTCTATAGCATTGTCAAAAGGGGAACAGAAAACTGCGTAGAATTTAATTCTTCAAAAACTTAATTCTGTCTCCTGTCGTTAAAGCGGAACCCACCTCCAACCTTCCATGCCGCTGTTTATATGAGTGGCACTTGCATTGAGGAAACCGAACAGCTCTCAGATCTCGATATGTGCATCACAGATCACCTTGTGTAGAATGATCGCATATTCGACGTCGTCGCCAAACACGCTGCCAGCTGCTTAGGTTTCCTTCGATGTTGCAAGAAATTTTTTTACCCCTTCTGATCTAACTTGAGAAAATAATAGTTAAAAAATTCGTGTGAATTTTTTAACTATTACTTTCTCAAATTCTAAATGCTTAAATAAATAGAATAGCCGAAAACTTTTACTATATTTTTACGGAAACAACTATTATTTATTTTAAATCCATAATAGAAATAACGAAAACTATATCTTTTACCCTTCCTATCCATTGTTTTCTGAAATACAAATATCAGAAAATATTAAAACATGTACTCCCTTTTCACTCTAAATTGTACACATTTAGTCTCATTATTAACAATTTCAAACGCTATGTCCGTATCCCTCGGTTTTAACAGAGGGAGAACTAAAAATTTTCGGTAGAAATGCTTTACTTCCTTGTTTTTTGTTTATATGAGCAAAGAATCCTGGCAGCTTAGATGAATTTTACTTGCGATATAGGTACTATTGGGCAAGTTCAGAAGTTCTTCATTTGAAAAAAAAATCGAACTCGAGATTTTGATCAAAGTCTACATTACGATGATAGCGAAGACGAAAAAAAGGGTCCGACAATTCCGTCTGTCTGTCCGTATGTCTGTACCTCGATGTAGAGCCAAAGCCACTGGACCTGTTTTCTTCAAACTCGGTACTTAAGGAACTTCGGTGATTCCCTAGAGGAGGAATTGAATTTTTTTAGCTCTAAAACTAATGGTACCCCCCATACACCCGTAATGCATAATCTTATTTATCTCGAAAACTGCTCTAACGATTTTGATACATTTTGGTCAAAAAAAAAAACTTTGGGGCAAAATTTTATTAACGATATCTGTCATAGAACCGTTTTTTGATTTTTTGACTTTCTCATCAATGGCTCTAACAATTTTATCCAAAAATTTTCAGCAGGAGCTCCTTAAGTTTAAAATAATATTGTATATAAAAATATTGGAAAAATTTTTTTTGGGATTTTTGAAAAAAAAAAAATCCAAGTTTTTTTTGAAAAACCAATATCTTTAAAACGTGTGAACGATTATTTTTTGACACTTTTTCTAAAATATATATTACTAAATACTAAAAATTTCGCATCCCAAATTTTGGTATCGAAAAATTTTAAGCAAATTCGTTATATAAAAAATTACTTTAATATTAAAAGGATTAATCAGACGGCAATTCCATACATTTGAACATTTTTATCTAAACAGTGTGAACCGAAAGTGTGACGTCGGATATTGTTGCAGTTCTTAAATTTGTTTTGGGAAAAATGTAAAGATATATTTATTTTGTTAATTGTAACTTGCATTTATTTATTAATGTTTTTCATTTTAATAATAGTTTTTCTAAAAAGTTGTTATGTACATCATGTGTTAATGCTTTGTCGAAAAGTCAATTAATAATTCTTGTAAGTGTTTTGACATTTGTATAATTACTTTATACATGAATTAAATGTTATTTGTATTTTTCAATAAAAGGCCTGATGAAGAGTGTATTCATGCTCGAAACGTTGCATATATAAACCGTCTTTTATTAACCTGGAGCCCACTATAAAAACATTTGGTCATTTTTATCTCATTAAATCCATGTTTTATATTTATAAAATGTATTTTAAATTCCAAAGTACTTTTACATAAGAGTAAGTTCGTGCGATCCAGTCGTGCATTTTATTTTTATTGAATTATATATCGTACGATTTAATCGAAAGAGGAAAATACGATTTTCGAAAGCCATTTTCTTACATTGGTATGGTGGTTACCGTTATTTTAATCTTTTAGATTGTATTAAAAAACTCTTAACTGTCCAATCCATAATGGGATTTTCAAAATATAAAGATCTGAAAAGAAAATTAATTTTTTTTAATGATCCGAAAAAAATGTTATTATAGAAATTGTATGTTTTCAAAATCTGTAGAACAGTTTTTGAGAAGAAAATATTTTGTAAAATTTCGAAAAAAAAATTCGTATGGCAGGTACCGTTATCTTTGGTTTAAGAAAAAAGATGCTATAGACCAAGTTTTAAGAAAATAGGCCGAGCTGCTTAGGCTGTGCTCGAACAGATAGACAGACAGAATCGCGAGACCCACTTTTTTCGTCTTCCTAATCATCATAATGTCAAGTTGTATCTAAATTTCGAGTTCGGCTTTTCCTATGAATGCATAAATTCTATTCTACCTATGTATATATATGTATATACATATAGTTTTCTTTTTATTAACTTCCCATAGGGAGTTATTGTAATCGGTCCGATTTGTCAAATTGGAATTTTTGACATTTCTCGACGTTTCAAGGTCCCTAGAGGCTATATCAATCATTTTTAGAGAGATGTCTGTGTGTGTGTGTGTACGTACGTTCGTACGTGCGTACGTTCGTACGTCCGTACGTCCGTACGTTCTAGTACCATTTTTCGTCGTCGATATCTCAAGAACGAGTAAAGATATCGACTTCAAATAAATTTTCTTTAATAGATAATAACTTCAAAAGAGGCTGAAAGGGCATTTATTAAAATTCAGTGAGTAGTTTTCGCACTATAACGGTTTAAAAAAAAAGTAAAAATTTTGGTTAGTTTCAAATATCTCACGAAAAAATAATGATATTGATTTCAAATAAAATTTAATGTACTCATTATAATAAGGTCATACAGATTTGGTATGAATTTAGAAAAAAATGAACATACCGTTATTTTTTTAAATACAAAAATCTGAGAAAAAAAAATTTCATAACCCAGATATTCTAAGAACGGAAAACAATTTGAAACTCAAAATAATTTTTTTTTTACAAAAAATAAAAAACTATAAAATTCTATTAAAAATTGGTAAAAATTGTTTTTCGACTCAAATTTCTCGAGAACTAGTAGTGATATTGACTTCTAATTTAGTTTATTTTATACATAGTATAATTTTGTACAATTGGTAAAATATTGACAAATATTGAATTAATAGTTTTTTTTTTTTTAAATAAAAAAACTTTTAAAAATTCTAGTGAAAACTAGTTAAAATTGTATTTCAAGTCGAATTTCTTGGGAATGAACACCGATAGTGCATTCTAAAGTATGTTGTTTTATACATCGATACCTTCCCGTAAGAATATATACTAAGCGACATTTCTAAAATTGTTCAGGAAACGAAAAAAACGAAGAAAGTTCTAGTTGAATCATAGTGTGCTAAGAGACAATTTTGGTTAAACTAAGTGACATCTAACAAAATTTTTTGTTGCTCACGACAATGAGATCTTTATTAATGTCCCTTAGCATAATTTTTTTGGCGGATAATACAAATTTCAGGGGGCAATATTTTCTTAATGAGAAAACATGGCAGTTGATAATTTTTTTTTATTTTTACTCTAGTTTCCTTTTCATGCATAATAGGTTGGCGAAACGCAGGCCAAAACGTGGCCCTTTACACATAGTATATTTCCTCATCAAAAAGTCATTTTCGAAAAAAGTGTCGCTTAGTACATTTTTAGGGGAAGGTATCGACATAATACAAATATTATAACATATGGTTAAATTTTGACAAGTATCGAATTGACAGTTTTAACAAAAATATAAAAAAAAATCAACTAAAAAGTGGTAATATTTGTTTTTCGACTAGAATATCTTGAGAACGAGCAATGATATTGACTTTGCCATTATTTAATTTTATACATAATACACTTTCTAACAAATGCTTTATATTCGACATATATCTAGTTTTAGAGCGGATATATTTTGTAAGTACCCTTCCATCAATAACCAAACCATATCTTTTATATTTGAATATTTCGTTTTTAAATTTTTTTCAATTAAAATGTTTGGAACCGAAATAATAAAGTAATTTCTAAATAATACATAATTTTATAATTTTATTATCAACTTAGTTTTTAGAAGAATGTATGTACTGTACATACGTATATGAATAAGGTTGTTCAGTTGTACCCAAGTCCCACATATTCAAATTCCATTAATAGCTATGGTAAAATTGAAGAAAACGTCACAATATGTTTTTATCTTTTTGTCCATGAAAAAGATGTAAAATTCCACTCAAGGTTTTCTTAGGTGTAGGAACACAGATATATTAAAAAACACGGAAATCTATAATTCAGTATATAATATGTACCTACCAACCTTCGTAATTATTACAAGAAATTTAACATTTTAAATAGAAAAGTTTAAAATTAGTTAAACACATTTTCTGTAAAAAAGACATAAAATGAGCGACTAAGTATCCTCATCATCAACAAAACAAAGCAAATTTCCTAATATCATAGTATGCCACAAGCATCATCGATTTTTAAAACAGGAGTCATTGTATATCCAGTGCAGATCATAGCCTTTCAATCCGGAAAAACCGCAACAACAATTACACTATGAAACCATCTACTTCGATCTTCCATCTACTGCTCTATGATCGAAGTATGTATACAAAATATCATACCAATTACCACAACAGATACAGTACCTGACCGAAACAAGTTAACGAGCCCACCAAAGGGTTAAATGTGCAACAACAACCACATTAGGTAACCCAAACCATCTTCTTCAATGGAGGTGTTAAAATGCAACAACAAACACATTGCGGAACCGAGAACATGTCAAGGAGTGCAGCAAAGGGTTAAATGTGCAAAAAAATGGACCGATCATTTTTGTTTCATATGCAGGTCAGCGATATATTTTATTTAAAAGCAACAACAACCACGCTAGCGTGCCACTTGGAGCGGTGACAAAGAATATTATCGTCGGTCGATCCATTGAGTAATTCTAGTAGCTACTGAGAAATATGAATGATAGATGCATAAAGATGACGATGAGTCGCGGTCGGTCGTCAATAAAGAGGCTGTATTTGGGACCGGAAATAGAATTTTTTCTTTAAACCTAAATAAAATTTGTCCTTCCGAATATCGGAAGATGTGACCGACTTCCATCCATTGGTCCTATTTCTATTTGACTTATCCTTTCCTTTTTGGTACAAAATTTGGTTGGCATTCATTATCCTGGGTCACGTGGAAACAACCTATACATCAACAATCTCAATTTCAAATCTCTTTAAATAATTAAAATGCTTTTCAATCTTAAAATAATTTAATAATATATAATATATAAAATATAATATGTAATAAAATAATAATAATTTTACAGCTAAAGTTTGTTTCGCTGAAAATTTGGTTATTTGAAAAAAACTAAATATAAAGTTTTCAAGACCACAAATGGGAAGTTATCAGTGTGGGTCGCACCCAGCCTCTTTTTCTCCTAAATACTGAATTGTTTGGAGATTGTGTCTGTAAGCTCTCTACTAAACGAATCCCCATAAAAAAAATCGTACGGTGTTAGGGTCTTTAGCCGAAGTGCCTTGGGTATGTTTTCGTACTTTCTTTTAACCTTATTAAGGGCCAGTTATAGCTATCATTGAAATGCATCCTTAAAAATTTTCATTCCCATTTTTAAGACGAATAAACAAATTGCAATGGCTTTAATTGGTACCAAAATGAAGGTAATGAGTAGTAAAATTTATTTACTCTATAAAATACAAAATTCTGATTTAAACTTTCTTTTAAATCCACTATTATTATTTCACTGATAGAAATCAGTTTCAATGAACAGCTGATTTTCGTTTCTTTAAGCCTATTACGCAGATCGCGCTAAATTTTATCTCCCATACAAAATTATCTCCAAAATTTAGCCAAGCTAAAATTATGTCAAGCATTTTAGCCGAGAGGTACGCTGCTCCAGCTAAAAAATCAAAATTTCTCTTCGAACTGTACATAACTTATCTGTCAAAATTTAGCGCACGTAATAATTGTCTGGCACATTTATTCTCGAGCTACGAGTAAATTTCAATTTCAATTTGAAATGGAATAATATTTGAATAATATTTAGAAGAATATTTGGTGACGGAAGTCTTACAAGATTTTCCACAGCAAAAATCACTCATAATTCATAATTCTTATTCGTTCTCATTCATAATTCTTAAAAAATCATACTTTAAACCAAATTCTTTTGAATCTTTGAAAAAATTTCATTTAGAGAACAGCTGTTTTCTGTGACATATTCTCCACAAGGTTCTTATGCCAAAATTTAGCTTGGATTTTAGCTGATGTTTGGAGAAAAATGTGGGAGATAAAATTTAGCGCGATCTGCGTACTAGGCTTTTAACATGGAACCCAATCGTTCCACTGAATGTGTTCGATTCTCTTTCTATTCTCAAATGTCAGTTTTCCTTTCAATGATCAACTCTAACCTCAAATGCATAGAATTGGATGTAATCAGCTACTGACAGGATATTTTACTGTAACCAATTTTTCAATGATTGCTATAACTGATTTGTTCCAATGATGCATTTCAATGAAAGCTATAACTGGGACCTAAGAAAAATTAATCTCAGCTTCTTCGTTTAAAACCCTTTATACTCGTATGCGTCGAGTGGGCTCATCTTGCTGATATTGTGTTCTATTATTGAGCTCGAGAAACAGCTGTTTTTGTGAAACTAAAAACTTGTTAGTCATCCGTGAAGACATATCAGAAGTGAATGTGTCTCTCCGGTTTAAAAAATAAAAGCCTCAGCCAGAAATCACACACTTCATTGTGGTTCTTGGGCAATGCAAATATTTCCAATAGTTCGTAGTGTTTAAAACCGTTCAAACATTGTTATCTTCAAGATTTCTCTTAAATAATAATCATTTTCGTTGAGAAACTGTTTTTAAATCCTACTAATATTATAAATGTGAATGTTACGATGTATGGATGTTTGTTAGTCAATAACGCTTGAACAACTGAATGGATCTTGATAAAATTTAACACACAAAAAAGTTATAGTCTGGATTACCGTATAGGCTACTTTTTTTTTATTATCAGGGGAGGGGCATTGGATGGTCGAAACACCCCAAAATTATTTATCTCTACTTCTATCTTCGTATTGCACTGAAATGTAGTACATATACATAAGTAGTTGCATTGAAATGCCATACTTTGGAGGTGCGGGCCCAGAGAAGGGGCATTGTTTGATTAATTTACCTAAGCAGTAACGATAAAAACACTCGAAAAAGTTTTTAAAAAAAAAATAAAACAAAAATAAAATTCTCCGAATTAAAAACAAAAAAAATTTGACAAATATTTGTGCGCTTTGAATTTAAACTATTTTAAGGTAAGTTAAACTTTATGTGCCTACAGGTTTAACTACATACATTGTTATAGGATAGTTACATACGTATGTGATTTGCTCATTGTTTGTTAGTTTTTTCAAAATATCCTTCGCTTGGCTCCATTACCTTTAAGAAAAGGACTTGATTGGATTTATTGGTTTGCTGTTTTGTTTTAATCCAGGTACATGCATACGTTAAATAAAAATAATTCGTACGCTTTCAACTTCTCATGTTTAACAGGAGATCAGTTGTGACAGTTCTTGGCTAAGCTAAACGTGTTTATTATTTCAGTGGTAAGTCGTCTTTCTCAAATAGAGCTGTTCAACGATGACACACAGAAGTAAAATAAACACCCAAAAACAACATTCCGTACTTCACACAAGGTTTCCATTTACACAAGATTTCCAATGCAAGAAAAACTGAGCGAATCTACAGAAACTTTTAGACACATGATTTATTTTGAAAAACTTCAGTTGAAAAAAAAAAGTTTGCTTGCGGGAGTTCCCGCACGGGTACGCTAGTATATACATACGAGTATATGAAATTTTAGATTATTTTCCAAAATTACATGAACTACTAATTTTTCGTTATTTTTCTTAAACATTTTTCAACATTTATTTGGTATTTTTTGATATTTTTCGTTGTTTTTGAATAAGAACATATTTTTTTATCAGACTTATTAGAAGGGGCTAAAAAAAAGCTCTACATGCCAAGTTTCAAAAAAGAACTAAATTTTTAGTTTTCAAAAAAAAAAAAAAGTATTCAAAAAATACATCAAAATCAGTCGTAAAGTTTGCCAGAAAATTAAAGGAAAGTTCTCCATTTTTCTGAAAAATGGATCTTATCAAAAGATATAGTAAATAATCGATTTTTGTAAACAGAAAATGTCAGGCACGTGTGATTGTGATTCTTCAAATAAGGGTTTCATCAAATATGAATGAAACTAATTGCGTTTCACCAACATCCATCAGAAGCTTCTTCATCACCCTCCATGCTTTAAAACCTAAAGATAAAGATTGTGTTAAAACCATGTTCTTCTAACATTAAAATTACAAACAAAATGATTAAGACAAACACGTATTTACATTTAAGGAAAAGGATCCCCATATGCATAAAAATAATATTTAAATTGTGACCTCAAACTTTTAACGGATATCCTTTTGTAATATTTGCCTTCAGCACATGTTTGTTTATTTGAGTTTAATTAACCATTCATATAGGAATGTTATGATACCAGGAAACATACAAACCAATAGAGAACCCTTCTAATCTATATTGGTATCATGTTCGAAATTATATTGAGAACCTATGGAAGCCCCTGATTAACATAACCCTGGAGCAATCGATTTGATTGGGGTATAATTATTATAAGGCCTTCTGCAATCAACATTGATTGGATACAAATAGTTGTGTATTTAATGAACACTATATCAAGTCCTTTATCTTTGACAGGCATTTGTTTTACTTATAAAATTTTAAATTATATTAAGATTTTGGGACAAAGAGTAAATAGGTTATTCTTTCTTTTTTATGTAAAAAGTCAAAAACAAAATTGGTTTACACAGTTTATGTTTCTTAATTAAAATATATTGTAAACTTTAAATGTCACCTTGAAGAATAGCTTCGCTGCAAATGTTTGAAACACTATAAATTATAAAGACAACATTGATCAATTAAAGTTTAACAATTAATCATTGTCAGGGTTTGGTTTTCACTCCTTAAGTTCAACCGCTATTAATGAGTACTTGTTCATTAAGCAACCTTTGTAATGCCTTGCATGTATAGGGGTTGAAAGAAGGCTGGAAGAAAATTTGACAGTATACATTTTATCCACACTATAAAGGGTGCGTCGTAATTCAAAGTAAACACCACAACCCCTTGATGAATTAATAGATATGTAAGTATTTACTCCAGCCTCCAAACCTAGATGACAACAATTTCGGAAGTTGAAGAGTAATTAACATTTTATTACGGAATACTTAAACAAAATTTGCTCAACAATTCTTTATTTTTTCTGTGAAGTCTTATAAACCATAAATGCTTGAAGTGGAGCTTTCGAAAGGGGCAAACAAAAACGATACCTGTGATCCAACAGGTAACCCAAACAGGAGTCTTAAAATTTTAATAAAATGTTTATCAATTAAATATAGGCATATGCATATAAATCCAAAAAAAAACGTTTGTGAATGCAATCGTTCAAAACCATTCATTGAATTTAAAAGATTTAATTAATTTACCTCGCTGCGACTTCAAATTTTCAACAACAATTCATTTCACATTTAAAAGATTGCATTCAGTTTTTCCCGATTTTTCCATTACTCAAACACAAATTGATTGCAATCTTCTGAGAATGAATGCATTCTCTTTCATTCTGTACATTCATTTGCAGTTTTTGCATTTATTTGCAGTCCTTGAATTATCTTGCATTCATATCAATTATTTGTTTTCTTTTGCATTCTTTACAAAATGAAAACAAATACAAAGCATTCAAATGAATGCAAAGAATACAAAATAATGCAAACAAAAATAAAAAGAATTCAAAGAATGCATAAATTCTCAGAAGATTGAAATCAATTGAATGCTGTGTAGTATGAATGGTGATTGCGAAATTGAACTCGCAGTCTCAAAGTGAATTCAATGTATGCAATCTCTTAATTGAAGTCACTAAAAATTGCATTCACAAAAGATTGCATTCTTGTTGTTTTCTTTTGCTTTGTTTTTATTGAATATAAGTATAAAGGTAGGGCCAAATACAAGTTTCTTTTTAAAAATGCAAGAAAATAAACAAAATTAAATTTGTTCCATGTTTTATGGCTTTATTAATAAGAGCAGACATTCCCATTAATTATGGAACACAACGTCGCTTAAGTGGGTGTCTCGGCTGACTTCGCAGTAGCGAAAAATTCCCCATTTTTATGCAGAATTCTTCTCAAGCTAATGCGTGAAATGTTGAGCCGTTGAGATCGATGGCGAGTTGATGTACGTGAATTGAGCCTTACATTCTTGGCTACAGCAGCCACATTCTCATCTGTGCGCACCGTACGATGACGGGACTATGAGTGTTATCCACTAGCATACTAGTTTCACGAACGACATGGTGAGTGCTTCATTTCGGCCAAATTTCTTTACGAAAAAAACGCCTAATGCCATTACTCTTTCATCATCACGGTCTTTTAGTCTATGTTAGATATGATGTTACTTGCCAGAGCCTTCCTCAATACGGACATTGTTCTAATACGAACTTTTACTTCAAGTGGCTCAAATTTACTATCCGCAAGCACACCACTAATTATTATTTCATTAATAGAACTTCAAATCTTAACAGAAATTCAAATATTAGTGAGTCTGATTCCATTTCCCGAATTGATTCCTTGTACCCTCACACTGAAGTCGTTATTACGTTATTATTTTCCTTGGGATGCGTACTTTTATTTCTAACAGAATAAAGAGTATAAAGCCTAAAGTCTTGTTTTGATATACATAAGCTGTAAAGAAGCTATTAGCTTGAGAGAAGTAAGTTTCCGCTATTACAAAGCCAACCCAAACGAGGAAAATGGGAAAAAGTATAAACAAGTCCGACCCTAATGCAACGATGATATAAAAAGACCCAAATTCTTACATCACCAGAAATTGAGGCAAAAAATGCCAAAGACAGTAGAAATTTCTGGTCATTTTTCAAGAACGAAAAATTTAACTTCATCTTCAGTTCCAACCAACGCTCATCTACAATGATAACTAGATCTTTAGATAACGCAAATGTACTTACTGCTAGCTCTACATTGCCTAATAGCAACATTGTCCCTCCTGTACTTGAAGACATAAATCATTCAATGGGATAGGTATATTACCGCACTCGTACAGATACAAGAGCCCGTCAAGATCTTGATATAAACAAATCCGATGGTATTGATGGTATACCCCCTATTCTTCTGAGGAGGTGTTCTTCATCGCTGGCAAAAACATTGCGTAAGCTTTTCTATCGCTCGTACTGTTCTGGAAGATAGAAAACAGCATTTGTCCAGCCCGTTCCTAAAAAAGGCGACCCTTCCTGCCCTTCTCCTTTCGACCAATTACACTTACATCCCGTCTTTCTAAGATCACTAAATCGCTGATAAATCATCAGCTCAAGAAATATCTCGAAGATCGAAAGCGAAATAAGCGGCAAAACGACTTTCGCAGCAATAGTTCCACTGGTGATCTGATGGCATATCTCACCGAAGAGTGGAACAGATCTTTACATTGTTTTGGATAAAGTAAGATTATTGCGCTTGATATTTTTAAGACGTTTGATAGAGTTTAGCACAGGCGTCTCTTATCGAAAATTCGTGCGTTTGGTATCAACGAAATCCTTATTCTTTGAATTAGAAATTATTTTTTAGATCGTTCAATACATATGGTATTGGACGGTTTCAAGTCTGATCTTCACAAAATAAATGCTGGTGTTTTCAACAGATCCGTTTTTTCTCCCACTCTCTTCCTCATTTTTATAAATACTCTTTCTCAAATTCACGTCTATCGCTTTCGGATGTGAAATTGCAACGATATTGTACTCGTATGTCTCTTGTCGTTGAAGCAAACTGAACCCCCTATGCCATTGTCCTTGAATGGCACTTGCATTAAAATTAAAGAAACGGAAAAGCTTTCAGTACTCGGCGTCTATGTCAACGAAGATTTTCATTACAATGACCACATTCTCAAGACCGCCAAAAATGAGAAACAGAGCTATCATGAATTCATTCCCATCTCTTGAACACCGTCGGAATCAGTGGCGTAGCATGGGTGGGGCGGAGGGGGCGGCAAAATGTCGCCGGTGAAGCGGGTAGAGTAGAGATCATATGTTTTATGACAGAACGTTTGACAAGTCAACAAACATTAATGGCGTAAATTTGAAATTTGCCACCCTGCCTGTGATTCGTCGTTGACGCTCTCGGCTGATTTTCGTGAATTCGTCACCAGAGGTCTCCCATATCATATGTTTCGGAACGCTCCCTTTCAGTTTCGCAAGAGTTTTGGAACGTTCCGTTTTAGTTTCGCGAGTCGCGCGACAATAATGGAATGCACCCTAAGATTCGACGAAAACGTTATTCTAGTCTCAGCCAACTCAATATTTTTGCTCCCTCCCGCACCACAGAAAGTCATTTCGATTGTGTTGTTTATGGTTTAATGTACTAGTACGGTCTAGAACGCCAAAAAAACCTCACAAGCCTGTAGAAGAAGTGAACCTCGATGTTACCAAAGAAGACATAATTGAAATCGAGCCTTCTGCTCGAAGGAGAAAAGGTCGCCGTGGTAGAATCTTTCATCGAGTTCTTCGAACCAAAAGGAAAAAATGCAGAAGATCTCAGCAACGATATAATCGCGAAGTTAACATCAGATGAACTGGACACACAGAACTTGAGAGGACAGGCTTATGAAAACGCAGCCACAATGTCAGGGATCCACAATGGAGGTTGAGCCCGGATTAAAGAACTGCACTGAAACGCGCTGGTGTGCTAGACATGAAGCTGTCAAGACGCTTAAAAATAAGTTTGAGGAAGTTCTTGAGGTACTGGAAGAATTGATGGATTCATATCAAACTTCCGAAACAAGATCGGGAGCCAGTCGTCTTCTGACAGCCATGCAGTCATTCAACTTCCTCACTTTTCTTGGCTTTTGGGCTGCAGTGCTACCTGAAGTAGATGACGCCCAGATTTACCTACAGCAACGAGGACTGAGTGTGAATAAGTGTGCTCAGAAACACTGCACTTTAAAAGCTCTCCTAGTGGAGAGCAGAGACCGTTTCGTCCAAGCCGCCTTTGTTAAGACTCTCTGCGAAAAACTCGGAATCGAACTCAAAACGAGAAGAATTCGCAAGAAAAAACGGATGCATGGCGATGAATCCGCAGATGCATTCACGAGCATGAACTCCGTCGAGAGGTGTTCGCATCATTTGACAAGATCATTCAATAAATGACGACTTGATTCCAGCAAGTTCAAGAAATAGCGGACAAGTTCGGATTTTTGACACCAGCAAAAATTTTGGACAGCAAATGCGAGTGTGATTTTTCCCATGTATTAGAAGACATCGACAAGGACGAGTTTCAGATGGAGAGGAAACGTCTCCAGCTGTTTGTCGCCAGTTCTGAATCATAGGAAGATATAAGGGGCAAAGGACCACTGGAGCTCCTTCAGTTCATTCAAAAACTGAATCTGAGAATTTCTGTTCCAAATAGAGTCATCTTGATTCGTATATATTTGACTTTGGCAATTAGTGTCGCTAGTTGTGAGAGAAGTTTTTCGAAGTTGAAACTTATCAAAAATTATCTCAGTCGGTTGAACAAGAATTGGCTGTAAATATTGATTTTGACAAAGTTATTTCTGACATCGCTGCTCGTAAGGCCCGTAGAATCCGTTTGTGAAACCGCTGATCCCATTTTACCTTCAATAAAAGATATTTTAATTAAGTATTGAATGGGGGCGGCAAAATGGGTCTCGCGCCCCGGGCGCCGAGATGGCACGCTAAGCCACTGGTCGGAATGTTTCATGTATTTTCTTGTTTTATCGCTTCTTTCACAAGAAATGCCCACTAGAAGTAGTCAGTTGCATTCATCCCCTCAATAAGTTCACCCGTAATACCCGTTTCACTAGGAATGCTCATCAGTTCACCTTCGACCCTAATGTTGGTCGTACCGGCATGGTTTTCTCTTGTCATTTAAATTTGCAAACATTCAAGAACAATGTTCATCGACGTCGCCTTTCTCTTCCTTTTTAACATTATAAGGGTCTCCCAATAAACCCTTGAACGCGTGCGAATTATACAAAAAGCATTAAACCTTAAGCAAAGCATTACGAACAATGTTAACCGTTCAAATTTTACCTTATTACACTTTGTATAAGCTCAAGGAGACCTAATTCGCTTGCTATACGGCGGCGCAGTGTTAATAACGAAAAATATTATTATCTACAAGTACCTATGATTTAATTTAAGATCTTCACTGTTTATGTTTGAATTCCTGGTTTCTGTTGGATCTCATTACCTGGCAACACATAACTTTTATGTGTTAGTAACTTTGAGATATTACGTCGTAATTCCCATTCTCGGATATTTATTGCAGAAAAGAATAAATTCCAAGTTTCCGCCGCACAACCCGTCAACGTTATTTTTCGCCATATAGCAATGGCCAAAGCAAAGCTTCCTAGATCTTCTTCCCTCTATCATTGGGCCACTCTTGTATTTTATATAATAATTGCTCTTATCTATCGCGAAGCAAAGAACATTATTGTACTCTGATGTTGCTGTTTTCCTCCGTACTGCTTCCACTTGCATCTGAACTTGTTTCGTGCTGCACAAAATGAATTGCATTATCATTGCAGTAATTAATATTAGTTTTTCTCGTTCTGGGTATACACACAAGTAGTCCGCCTCCATCTTGGTTGTGACCCAAAAGCCACTCATCGTCCTCGTCGTTCGTTGCGTATAGTCTTTGGTCGCCACTTTCCTATCTACCTGAATTTTGATAACATTTTTCCTTGGAAAATATACACCGCGTGTCGGTGTGTGTTGAAGATTCTTCCTTTTGTAGAATTCATAAATAATAATGAGCTATAAAATTTAAAAGGAACGAACCGACGACGTTGAAGCAGCGCTGCAGCGCAATGTGCGAGGGTGCCGTCAAGAAATAAGGCAAAACACTAAGACTGCTTTTGCAAAGAAAGTTTATATTAAGAAGTTTTGTTTCCTTTGGAAACTGCGAGGCAGGTGCTGATACTGCAACACCTGTAAATTGGCACACGAAAATCGCCCCCTCCAGCACTTGGATTGCATCTTATTTTCCAATCCTTGGTTACTTTTTGTTAATTTCCACATTGTTGTATTATAAATTGTTGCCAGACAAGAGAGATATTGCAGAATATTCAAAATGGTGAGACATATTTTCAGCTCCATAATCGGGATATAAGTTCCCAGAGAAAGTGTTAATGTTGGAACTTATGTTTCACAGGACAAAGGACCCACAAAATAAAGTGACAGCTGTGTTATATGTTCATGTTGATTTTCAATAATTTCTTGTCTTTTTTCTTTCCACTGCTGTTTACACTACCTTACTATGAATGAATGAATATTGAGAGGGGGTTTGCGCTGCGTCCTAAAGATCTATTGTGCCCTCATCCAGAGATAGATGAGTTGCTAACCTCTCTTTCTCTAAGTGTATCTCTTTGATGTGTTCCGACGTTTCGTCATGAGTTTTGCAGAATCTACATGTGGGGCTGCTTACCAGTTTAAGAATACTCAAGTATTTTCTTAGTTTACAGTGATCCGTGCGGAGCCCGGTTATTAGATTGTTCCTATTTAAGTTGATACGGTTCATGAAACGATCTTGGTTATACGTATGTAGATCCCAAGAAGTAGTTTGGTCTACCTCAGTTTTGGGAGTTCTTTCCAGTGTTTGGATCGGTTAGCTTCTTCCTCTATTTTAATTTCGTTTTTAATCCTGTTTTCTCCTATTTCGCAGTAGGACCCTGGCCGCATTAGAGGAGTCCTTGTGCCTATTCTGGCTAGGCAGTCTGCTTCCTCATTTCTCTACACCTACATAAATGTACATGTCCAGGTACCCAATGAAGTGAGACATTATTGTTCTTGCCAGGTTCCAGCCCCTTCTGTCATTCTCGAACCATCTGTGTACCACTAAATGACATTGGCTTTGCGTGTATAGTTTTCTGATTCGCCTATCCACTCTTAACTCTGTGTTATAATTTTTTTATAAAATTGTATTTAGTAATCATTCCATCCCCACTTTCAACTATTACTTGTAATGGGAACAGATGAAAAATAACCTCCATCGCTGCTGTAGGACAAGTTCCTATTGCTCTAGCAATGCATAGACAAGAGAGAATTTGGACGTTTCTTAGTGATCTCCTAGTTGTTTGTAACTCGGTTTCTGTGTGCCGCATCGTAGGTAATGATTGGTCTTACGATCATGGTATACATGATATTTACCTCAGGATATAAGGTTTGCACCCCCATAAAGGCTTTTCCGCACGTATATTCTAGGTGTTTATTCAAGAGGAGTTTACTATCTACTAGTAGGTTTTAGATTTTAGATTAGATAGATTTTCTTTATTACAAAATTAATTTTTTACATAATAGTTTACAAAATCATTGAGCATGGCCTTGCCGTCTGCCGATTGACAAAAATAACATAATATAAAATATTTGTGTTAACATTTAAATAATTAAAAAAACAACTGGCAATAAGCATTAATAATCTTTACACAATGATTACAAGTCATTTATTATTCTTTGTCGTTACACTAAAGCAGCATTGCAGTAATTAAATAGTTTTGAGACGTCATCTCATTGAGGAGAGCCATTATCTGGATCATCGATAAGCTATTGGCACCCAAGTAGAATCTTCTCGTTTGCATGTTACAAAGCTCACAAATTACGGGTACATCGTCTCTATGTGGGATATAAGTAACTAGTTAAGGCAAAAAAGTTCACCTTAAGATGATTTATTGACCAATTTGGAATATCATAGATGAGTGGAAGTGATTAATAAAATCTTTCCTTCGGCTTTTTTTGGTCACTGTATTTTTGGCAATGAAACAACGAAGTTACATTTTCTTTCCCGACGTTTCGACAGGGGTTGCTGTCTTCTTCAGGGGAACTTTATTGAGACAAAAAATACAAATGTTACAATTTAATGTGTAATAACAATTAAAACAATAAAAAATACACTCACTATTTGTAAATTATTAAGTTTTAAAATTAATATGATTATCAAATCATTAAAAGAAAATATGGCACTTGAAATGAAGTTGAGTCTAAAAAAAGGAAAAACGAAAAAACAACAAAGAAACTTTTGGAATGACATTTTTTATAGGAAGATGAGACGAGAGAACAATAGATAGCAGAGACGTTTTGGATATCTTGTTTTCTGTTCAAGTTATTGTTATTGTTAATTATATGTAATGTTTCAAGAGTGTAACGTTTTGATACATGTTTCTCTGTCTGTAAAATTTTGACACCTTCAAAATCTGGAGAATGACCGCTTTCGATGCTGTGGCTAGCCAGGGCTGTCCTTGCACGATTATTTGATTTGATATCCGATCTATGATTGGAGATCCGTTGGCGAAGAAATTGCTTTGTGGTGCCAATCGTCGCCTGAGAAAATTATTGTCGTATGTTGCATTTTTTAAAGTTTGGGAAATCGCAATCAAAGTTTAAAAAATCAGTACTCTGAAACGGCTTGGAATAATTGATTAAAACTTAAACCATATGCTAAGAACGAATTGTATTTTATTTTTAAAGTAAAATAAAAAGTAAGCATCCACTACAACGCAAATTTAAGCCAATTTATGAAAATATCATTTTGTCGTATGTTACATTTTTACCTAAAACGTTTGTTTTGCATACACATACGACAAAATATTTGCACATTCGACAAGCTTTTAACAAAATAATAAAAATTCGTTCGGAGTTTTATTCGTACATTTTGTTTCCATAGCGACGGATTGCGCTTTCTTTTCCTTGTCGTTGTTGGTGTTTCGCTGCAAGCTGTTAAATAAAGGTTACCATTACAATAATGTATGTTATCTGTAATTAAGACTTTAAAAATAATTACAAGATGAGCTATATTCGGATGGTAAACTTCTTTCCATGAGTAGATTACAATGAGAAGTAGGAGTTTCAATGATATTTTGGCCCACATTCTCATAAAAAGATCTGAGGGCAGAAGGCTCCTTGTTTGTAGGTAAAAAAGTTGGATCATTATTTTCATCATCAACCGAAAAGTCGAGGGTTGATACACTGTCATTCAAAATGTCATCACTCATTCTAATAAAGTTAAAATAAATTAACCAAACATTTTTGCTGACTTATAAGTCAAAATACTTACGCAATAAGTTCTGGTGGCAACTCCGGCGCAGGAGACTCAACTGCACGCAGTGTTGCCATAAGATATTTTTGGAAATTGGGAGATTTCCACATCAGAAATCGGGGAAATCGGGGAAATCAGGGAATTAGAAGTTGAAATAATTTTACTTATTTAAAAAAAAAAAAAATTGTTCATCAATTTATTTGAGAAAAAGTTCTCTTAACATTAGTTGAAGAGTTTGGTAATGTTAATATCGATGAAATAAAGTTAGCCATCAATGGAAAGGCCAAACTTTGATTGCCCCTTTTGACTGAACAAATACTTTTCCAAAATATTTCAATTTTAATAGTACAAAGCTTTCATATATTAAGCTTTTAAAGTCAAGATTACTTATTTCTCTATATTCACAATCGATTCGCTGCATATCAGAATAATGAATAATATTAGGAAATAAGTTAAAAAGATTACTTAGTGGATCAATTTGTTTATTTACAGTTTGTTTTGGTTATTTTAATTTTTAAAATCAAACCTATGTAATATTGGCTTGCAAAGTTCAACGTAAACGCTTATACAGTTTAAATCGTTCAACTCCAGAGCTTGAAATAAGATTTTTGTGCAATTGTAACTTAAGATCGCTCCCGAGGTACAAATTATCATTGTTTATTATTAGGGCTAGGATTTCCATGCAAATGCATATTTTTTTTGAGAAACTTTAGAAACACAGGAATAAAATACAAACACGAATCAATCAATTTGCTTTAAAATGGCATTTAATCGTTAGTGCATATTTTTGCATATTTTACTATAAATGCATATTTTTGCATATTTTACTATAAATGCAATAAATATATTACTTTTAATTGCATATTTTCAATAATAAATGCATATTTGTGCATATTTTCGAAAAAAAAAAACAAAATGATCCTAAAGTAAAAAATGCACATACATGGTAATGGCCGCTCGAGGAATTAAAAATTTTATATCCAAAAATGATCATGATATAGATAGAGTGGACAGAACAGATAAGAAGTAATTTTTAATTGTAGATTTATTAATCTTAAACGGAAACAAAAATATTTTTAAAAGCAACATCTCGCGTTGAGCATTTCAAAGCAAAGTATCCCTCGACCCCTCTTCCTCCCCAGCCAATTGTTACCAGGTGGGAAACTTGGTTGGAAGTTGTTACTTACTACGCCAAAAACTATGAACATTTTGAAGATGTTGTGAATTATCTTGATAACTCGGATGCTGTTGCAATTAAAAATATAAAAGTAGCATTGAATCAGCCTTTGGTAAGGAGTCAAATCATATTCATCAGTTCCAACTACAGTTTCCTGCGCGATACAATTGTATAGATTGAAGAAAAAAATACGTTAAAAAAAAACATCTATTTAATTGAAATTGTTTTTTCAAAAATTAGTGCAGTTGGAAGACCTTTTGGTGCAGCAATTCAAAAAAAAAAAAAAAACTGGATGAGTTTCTAGAAAAAAATTAAGGTTTCGCAAAAATAAATAAATAATGCAATAATGGATGTAATTCAAATTCGGTGCCATTTTTAATATATTTTTTTTTTTCTATTTTAATTGAAATGAAGAATTTTATTTTCAGTTTTTATTGATAAAATTTTGTGTTCCTCGATAATAAAGACTGAATTTGTTATATAAACCTAAATACTATGTTTTTCCCATACAGATGGTTCGCAAGGTATATGGTTTTAAATGCATATTTTAGGTGCATATTCTACATTTTTAAGAGCATATTTTAAGCGCATATTTTGCATTTTTAAGTGCATGAAAATCCTAGCCCTATTTATTATATTGTAGATACAGTCTGATTTTAACATTTCGCTAAAAGATAAAGAAAATGGATCTACATTTATATTATTAGTGTAATTGAAAATATTAAAAAGAACTTAACTGCCGACACGCACCGCCCCACACCAAATCAAACAAGATAAAGAAGAAGAAGAAATTTAATCTTGGTTGGGTATAGTTCAAATTGTATTTTTGTCAAAAAATCGATGTAAGATGAATTGAATTTAACAAAATTTGCGTATTGACAAGGTCCTCACAGTCAACTGATGAGTCCAGTGAGATCGCCGGGACGAAACGCCAATTTTTGTAAACTAAAGGTCAAAAAAGCTATTTTGAAGAAGAAGAAAGACAATGACAACGACGTTAACAAAAATTGCAAGGAATATGTTTTCATACTAAATTTAAAAAGAGAAAACCGTTAGTTAGGTACTGCCAAAATTTTAAATAAAATAATAAATTATGTTCATTAAAGAGCGGAGAAAATATCTGAACGTATTTTTAAATTGAAAATCGGGAGAAAGTGCACTATTTACATCAAAAATCGGTGTATCGGAAATAGGTCTAGAAATCGGGAGAAATACGATAAATCGGTGTTTCTGGCAACACTGACTGCACGGCACGACATCCTGAACTCGACTGAAGTTTTTCTTTTATATACACGTCCTTATGGCACATACGACAATGATTTACCGAAACTTGAGTAAAAAATTGTTGTATGTGTAGGATTTTCGGCACATACGACAGTTATTTACTGAAGAATCAAAAACCGAGTTTTCAATAGAAAAAATGTCGTATGTGCAAAAATTGAACACATACGACAAAATAAATACCCAAATGCATTCGACCTTGCACATACGACAAAACCAATACGAATTATCTCCTAAACTAAGATAGATATGAAAACGCGGAAAACAGCATTTGATAGTTTATTTTTTGTCTATCAAAACTGCATTAAAACCTGAAAATCGCATTTTTTCACATACGACAATAATTTTCTCAGGCGACGCAATGTAGCACAGGTTGCATGGCTCATTTGGCTTGCCATTGCAATTAATTTTGTAGATAACATCGGTTTGTTTGTCTTTGTCCGGTTTTGTTTTAAGTTTTGTGAAAAGGTGACCAAGGGTTTTGTTAGTTTGAAAGCTAAGCGAACGTCCGTTAATTTTTTTCCGATGACTTCTTTGAAATTCTCAGTCAACCTTGGAACGTAAACCATACTTTTAAAGTAACCAATGTTCGGCTCATCATTTGTCTGACGGGGAATTTTGTGCTTATGCTTTAAAACCAAACCGTCAAAAAAAAAGTTCACTTCTTAATTTTCCCATCATAGAGATTTCCTCCACACTAAATTCATCCCGAAAATAATTCCGCTCATTGAGATTATGGTTTAGACAGTGTTCTATGAACAGAACTTGTTGCTTCCATTAAATACCCTTCTCTACACCGGCGATCAACGTTTGCAATTAGTTTGTAAAGCCTTGGTTTCCATTCGCTGAAGTCACAGCAGTTGAGGTTAAGTTGCATTCCGCACCATTGGCTTAGTTCCTCCCATTCTTTCATCCAGCTTATTTTTTTCCTTATTTATTATTTCTTTGGAAGTCTTTCATTAGACATACTGAGAGTTTTAAGAATACAGTCTACATGTATCTTAAGGGTGCGTATAAATAGAGGTGAAAGTCCAGTTTCCAGCATGACCATATAGTTCGGGGCGTTGGATGGGATATGGAAGATTCTTTTGATATAGTAGCTCAGCAACTTCTCTACCATTTCGTACTGTTTTGTAGCCCCACACTTGAGCCGAATACAACATGATGGCTTCTGAAACTGCTTCAAAGACACGAAATATGGCACTATGTCTAATATTTTTGTTAGAAAAACACTTATTCCACGAGGCACTGATTGCAGTCTTAGCTTTTACAAGTTTATCCATATCAAGGTTCTTAGTCATAAGTACACCAAGGTACGAGTAGGTATTTCAACAACTTCGATTGCTTCACCATTGTACCACCACCTCTCACAGCTAGGGTTTCGCCCTCCTCCATTTCTGAATATCATATCTTTTGATTTTTCTAAATTCACAGTCAAGTTCCATAGTTTACAGTAGTCACTCAAGCGATTTCTCATGAGTTGTAGCGATTCAGGCGAGTATGCAAAAAGCACAATATCATCAACAAAAAGCAGTGCTTTGATAGCTTTTCCGGCGAATTATATACCACACGGCAGGCATTGGATGAGATCTTCGATGAAAAGAGCAAACAGTGAAGGACTTAGTGTACATCCTTGTCGAACTCCTGTCCATGTGTGAAACCAATCCGACATCTCTTCCCCATTCCAGATCGCTGATTTTGTACTGCTATATAGATTTTTAATTAGCCTTTCTTATCTTTTAACCTTCTTAGAGCTTCGTTGATCTCATCATAAGTGAACTAAATTCCAAAAATCTGCTCCATTTCTGCAATTTCCCAACCGTTTGGGCTCCGCTTCATAATGTTTCTTCTTTTTTTTGTGAACATAAGAACTTGAAATTCGCATTTGATTAAAGATACTGGTTCTTATAGGATATTTCGTTAGAGTCACGGAATGCTTTTAAGCAAGAAAATGATATTTTTCTCGCCATTTTACATTCCTTATCAAACCATTGCATCTTACCCATTTTATTGCTTCCGAAATTTACAGTTGGATACGAACTTTTTATACTATATAGTATGATACATAGATATTTTACTTCTTTCTCGAGTTACTATTTCTTCGCCAGCAAACTGAATAGGTTTCATGAATGGCAGAAGTATTTTCTTGGTAAATGGTATTATAGTCATTTTTGTAAAGTTAATTGATAATCCTACAGATAAACACCATTTGCTTGTAATAGTTGGTCCTCACTCGATGATATCACAGAGAGTTTCTTCAAACTTCCCTAGGGCTGTAGTAACAATATCATCAGCTAAACCGATGCGATGTAGCGTATACCTTGGGATGTGAGATTTTCTTGCAGTATATACCCCTCCCCTGTAGACAGCCTCTTGTTGTGATGATTATCTATCTCCACTGTTCTAGTTCCCAGCATTTCACCAATCCATCAAGTTACAGTATTGTAACACATTTCCTTACTAGGGTTTTATTTACAGCAACTCTTGGGAGGTATTATCAAAGGCTGCCTTTACACAAAGCCGTTTCATTAGTGTCTATAGCTTTTTGTAAGGTATCAGTGAGTTCTGTAAGTCCACCCGCTGTAGGCATGTTTGGCGTACATTGAGAGTCCTATTTACAATAACATCTTATCTTCTGAAGTTCTCAATTATTTTTTCTAAGATTCTCAGTACAATGGAAAGTGAATGGATATTAAACTTATCGGGAATGAAGATTTCCTTATCTCTTATCCATAGACTTTGTATATATCTAAGAGCAATACTACTACGGAGCATACAAATGGTATAAGATCTTCTTTACATTTTTGTAGGAGGGCTAAAAAGATTCCATCTACACCTTTTGATGTTAAAGGTTTTTTGTCGCCTAGTTTATCCTTGTGCTTGAACAGATGGTTGGAGCTATCCACCAGTCTTCCCTAATTGGCTTAAAAGGTGGTCGCTCTAGAAAGTCTCCTGTTAAAGGTTGAATGCCAAGAAAGACCTATGCTCTTCACTATCTATCTGTAAAGCTTAGATCACTATATGCCGAAGAACTAATGATGTAAGCGTCTTCTCTTTTGCAAGAACTTTGTGTAGTCTTGCCGCAGCAGGGGTTGAGGAAATACTCTCACAGAATGATTTGAAACTATTCCTCTTGGCTTTCCAGTAGTAGTAATTTAATTCTGTGGAGTAATTACGCCATTCTCTGATTCTTTTAGCCTCATTACAGAGTGTTCTTATCTTGGATATTAATTTTGATAGAGTTTTATACCGTAGATATCAAAAATCACCTATTAATCCCAAGTGTTATTTTACTGGGATATTAAATATGTCCGAAACCAATTCGGTTCATCCGCGTATAAGTTGTAAAAGTTGGGACTTAAGTCCCACAAAACGTGTATTCTTAATTATGTCCACCAATAGTAAGACTAATAATATAATCGTTCTTATTTGAAGGTCCAAGCGGATCAGAACTTAAACTTAAGAATAAGTTTAATCAAAGATCAGCGAAAAGATTAAGCGAAACAACACCGTTTAGCTTCTGATTCGGAACTTATGTTCTATTCGATGGCATTTTCCGACCAAAATGTATTAAATAAGGTGCCGAATTACTAGTCAAAATGTCAAAATGAAGGGTTTTATCTCAAATAATCTGGCAACGTTCGGTTTTATTCGCTGAACATAACCTGACCATCCAGATTCTCGGCATGATTGTGGAATGATGGCAACGAGTTATATTGGTTGAACACATAAGCGGGCTTACGGTTTGGCAACAACAAACGAGAGAGTTACAGTATGGGAAAGGAACAACTGTTGCACGATAAAAATGCATTCAGACGGTCCTTGCTGTGGTATTAAATTTTGCTCCTCTGTTTCTGGGAGATAGTGTTATGTGCAATTTAGAAAGTACCAACATTGAACCCACGCAGTTGTAGTATACCTATCTACCAATGCACAGTCATACATTATACTCTGTGAATAAAGGTAAACGAGACTAACGCTAACGCTGTTCAGGGGGAACATGGAAAATGGAAGCAGTGGTTTTTATAAGAATTAATGGAGGTGTGATCATGGTTATGTGGTATTTCTGGTGGTTTAATGTTGTGTTGGATGTTTTTGTGTGTTTTGTAAGAGTTCGATGAGAGCAGGGAGGAAGTAGTAATTAGTACCTACATTAAGAATGGACTTTGTGTTGGACTCTATGCTTTAAAAGCGCAAATGAACTCAATTACGAGTATAGCAATGCATATCTAAATATGTATCAAGTTAGCAAGCTAAGATACAGACATTGTTTAGGCGGATAACCAAATGTACATCAAATCTGTCGCTTGATAGAGCTATTGATAGAACTACGCCATAGAACACGTTTAAATCATGACAGTTCGTGAAAATTAGCAAAACAAACAAAATACAAAACTAAAGGCGTATATATTTGGTAATCTAGCGCAGCAATGCAAGACCGAAAAAAAATGCTTTATTGATTTCATACACACTTTTACTTTAAATTTTAAAGTTGGTATGCTTGGCAAAGAGATAAAATAATTTCTAAGAAACAATAGACAAATTTAATTGAATAAAGAACCAAAACAGATAACGGTTATAAATAACTTCTGAATTTCTTTTAACAAATCATATTTGTTTAGTAGATATTTCAGACTCTTTAAGTGAACAAAGTAAAAGCAAACGAAAATGAAATATATGCCTACAAATAAATAATCGACTTTTGAGTAAGCTAAAGGATGTGTTGGAAAAGTATATGTTATTGTATGTCAAGTTGAAATAGAGTTGAAATCGATGGTTATATGTATGTAGTAGGTGAAAAATAAAATTCTTAAAATAGAAAAGGAAAATCTCAAAATCATTAATTCACTCTAAACCAGAGATCAAAAGTAAATCTCAACCTTTTGAAAGGTCTCTTAAATTACTCTCACTTGTTGAGATTTACAAAAATGATCACTTAATAACCAGTTTACTCATTTTTTTTATCGGTTTCTGAGAGAGAAACTTTTATTTTGATTTTTTTTAGGTTTTGGTTAACCGGTGACCACTTATTGCTGAGAGAAAAAAATAAATCTCATTTGGAGATTTTTAATTTACTTTACCCGTTAGAAAGTTCTTTGTTTAGAATTTCCAAGAAATGTTTATTTAGTCATTTATCAACACCCTTTGAGCAAAGTTTATTAAAAGTGCTTAGTGATAGTGAGTGACTTAAAATGGGGCGAAGGTCAAATTATAATATTAGACATTATTTTGATTTTAATCAAATAACAGGAAAATCAAAGTGTAATATTTGCAATTTTGATCTAAGTGGGTCACATTTAACAAATTTAAAGAGACATTTAGAACTTAAACACAAAGAATTATTAGATAACGGTATAATTCAAAATAGTGTTCAAGATACGGTGGTGGTGCCAAAAAAAAAAAAAAAATTTCTATAGAGTATAATAAAGAGGATTTTATTAATTCCATTATAAAAATTGTAACTAACGATGGGAGGCCATTCAAACACTTAGATAGTGAAGGATTTAAAGAAATTGTTGGCCCAATATTTGTAGGGTTGGGTATTTCACCAATATCTTCCCATAACATCATGGAGTTTGTTGATATTAGACTCCAGTCTATTAAAGACCAAATACGAAAAATGACAAAGGGGAGAATTTTGTCCCTAAAAATTGATTGTGCGACGCGATTGGACAGATCAATTCTTGAGATAAATCTCCAATTTATTGAACTTAAAAAAGATTCGTTAAATATTTGTGTTAAAACGTTAGGTATGGTCCAACTTTTTGAGCGTCACACCGGACAACTCATAAAGGAAAAAATTTTAGAAATTCTGTCTGATTTTCAAATTGATATTAATCAGATTTATAGGTGAGTTTTAACTGTTTTTAGTAAAAATGTGTTGAGGAGTATTCTCCGTACCTAGAGAACCATAAGTTCCACAATCAAAATTTGACCTTAGTTTTGTAAAAAAAATTATTTTATATTAACTTTTACCGAGAAATATTAAAAATTATTTTTTTTTTCAAAATTTTGAATTTAAAAAAAGTCAATATATTATGGCTTTAAAAAGGTATATCATGATATTGTACGTCATGCCGTTGATTTTTAATAATTTTTTTAGAAAATTACCCCTTTTGCCTAAACAGGGGAAATAATTCCCCTTTCTATACGATTCGTTTCTTGTCTTAACCCAACCTACAAATCCTAGTTTTCTGTAATATCATATGTGAAATACCCTGTATATGTAAAATTAAAAATAAAAATACAGAAAAAAAGAACATATAATTTTATTTGTTTCTCAGTTTAAAAATAGTTACAAATAGGTACAAAATTATTAAAACTATCTATATATTTTATTCTTTTAATAAATCAAGATACATATTTCAATTAACAGATGTAGTACAAACATATGTGCATACCAGCCAACTACATACATTTACTTTACATACCTACACAAATTATCTAAAGGCATATAGTATAATTATTTTCCGAAAATTTATTTATTTGACCTATTTTAACCCTATTGGCTTTTTGTTTTTTAGTATTACTTCAGACAACGGGAGGAACATGCTGAAAGCGGTGGAAATTCTTAATGAAACTTCCGAGATGAGTGAAGAGTTAGATCTAGGGGTAGAGGAAATTGTAGATTCCATCACACTTCCGAATATTCAATCTATACGTTGTGCGGCTCATACACTCCAGCTATGCGTTAATGACATAAATAAAGATATCAATATTTGTCAGAAAATTGAAACTGCGAGGAAGTTATGTAAAACTTTAAGAATTGCAAAAAATAGGTATTATACAAATTTGTAATTGCATGCATATGTGCAATGTACATAGTACATGTTTGTTTCTATTATTTTCCTATTTGACAAATAAAAGCATAGGTACGAAAGTCTTGTGAGCTCTAGATCAGGTATTGTTTTTTTTTAAACAAAAATATTTTCAGTTATATATTTCTGTGTCTAGGTTAGGTTAGGTTAGGTTCACATACTAAGTTTGGTTTTTATAATAAATTAAAACATCTTTTAATGTCTTGTTCTATGCCCACTATATGTAGACGCATATTATTGCAATCGGATAATTGCATACCTCCACTTGACGTTTCCACCAGGTGGAATTCCACATATCATATGTTACAAAAGTTATTAGAAATAAAATCATTCCTTATGGAACAACAGATTTTTGAAGATACGGTAGATTGGCAATGGATTGAAGAGTACGTCGAATCTTTAAAGCCTATTTGGATTGCCACACTTAAAATGCAAGAAGAACAACTTGTATTAGGTGACTTCTTCAAAATTTGGATGGAGCTTAAACTGCATTACGAAAATGCTTCCTGTGATCTGAAAATTAAACTAAAAACAGCATTAAATGAAAGAGAAGGTTTGCTTTTAGAAAGTGTACCAATGTTGAGTGCAATTTATTTTGATCCTCGAATCAGTTTGGTATTGACTAACAACCAAAAAGCATTGGCCAAAGCTCATTTGAAAAAAATTGCAAAAAATATTTTGAATATGAAACAGGTACAAATTAAAAAATAGGGCGGGTCGAAATTCTGTTTCCAAAAGTCCTGATATTTTGGATTTTAAAAGTGAAAGTTCAAATAAATAATAATCAATAAAACAGATTGCCATTACTATACAAATCTTCGTCTTTAAAATTAAATTAAAATGTTTCCAATATTTTTTTTTATCTCTGAGAATACATACCCACATTTCAATCAAAAGAAAATAATAAACAAAAATATGCAGTTTTTATTTTATGAAAATACTTTTTACGGCTATTGTATTAAAAAATATGTTTATAATTCCCATCCTCATTCTATGAGATAATAATTATTTTATTCCACCAATATCTCTTTCTACTCCTTAACTTGTGCATTAAATCTAAGTTGCATTAAAAATTTATGTGTGCCTTACAGAATTTTGACCCAACTCTAATCAAAATGTAATATGAATTCGTTTGTTGTTGTTTTTTTTTGTTTGCTTCGTTCTTAAATAAAGTATAATTTCATTAAATTTAATCCTCGTATAATATTCTTTATGTAGAATATAACCTCAGTTTCTCAAGAAGCAAATCCAACGACAAGCAACGAAAGTCCAAACACTGCAACAAGTCAAGCCAGCGATACCGATAACTCACTTTTAAACTTGTATTTAAATAGAATTGAGCAACAAGAACGGGAAGAAAATGGAACCAGTGACGTCAGTAATAACGAAACACTTTCAAAATTATACGTGGACATCGAAAATTTTGATTCGGTCTACCCTCGTTTGCCGTTGGACACTAACATTCTTTCATTTTTTCAAAATCTCAAATTAAAATCTCCTAACATTTTTGAGATCGCTCTGGTTGTACTGGGCGTTCCAGCAACGCAAGTATCAGTGGAAAGGGCGTTTTCTTCTCTAAGTTTTATACTTAGTGAAAGAAGATATAATTTAAATCCAAAAACTCTTGAGAGTTTACTTTTAGTTAGGCTTAATAATTAAGAATTAACTTTTTTTACTTGCAAAATAAAGAAAATCATATAATTTATCATTTTAACCATTTTTGATTTATTTTCTACGAAAAAGGTTTAAGGTTAACCATTTCCATTTATTTTTAGTTAAATAAGTCAACAGATAAGAGATATTTGCGAGCTTAAATGATAAATCTCACACAAAGACCTAAAAAATTAATTTTTAAAAATAAATCACAGACCAAGACCAAAATGAAATTGGCGAATTAAATAAATCTCAGTGAGAAACCGATTGAAAATAAAGGTCAACGGTTATTTTGGATCTCTGCTCTAAACTTAAATATGTGGTTTGTGCTAAATTAAGACCAATGACAAATTTTCTGTCAAATAAATAGCAAAATTATTAATAAAATCAAATCTTAATGGCATGTATATACACAAAGTCAAATAAAGACTCGGTGTCAGAAAAAATCAGCAAGATCCATTCTTCCTTAAATTATGTCATGATTTGCAATATGTTGGTAATAAAATATTACGTGTGATTTGTATCGTGAAATTTCTCACAAATTTTCACAATTTGGTGTCGAACTCGGTACGTAAAAACTACCTTAACTAAACTTGGTTAATTTATATTAAAACGACTCATTTTCTTATGTCAAAAATAAAAGCAGATCCTAGAGTATTTACACGATAAGGTCACAAGTCATAAAAAAAAATGAAAAAAAAACTTGTAAGTCGTCCGAATCCGGCATTAGTGTTTTGCCAGGAATAGGAATGACATTTCGGATATTTCTATGGCAATCTTTTTATCTCCTCAGTTATTGACAATCTTTTTATCTCCTCTGTTATTGGAAATAACACATCGAAATAGTGGATTTTATAGATTTCGTTGCAAATGTAACCGCAAAGGCCTCCAATTGTTTTTTTCCAGGATCTTTTTTTTAATTTCAGATTGATGGAAGCCAGATACGTTAACACATTGACAAATATTAAACGCCAATGTCTTAAGAGATAACATTAACCATTAACAGTCAAATCGTAAGTTAATATTTAAAACCACATAATTTTGGCTTTACAGAAAACAAACCATTAAGTGCAGAAATATCACCGAACGCATCCTCAAAATCAAAACCTGCCAACCTAACGCAAAAAAAAAAACATTTTATTGATATTTTTTTTTTTTTTTGAGGAAAATGACAGATTTCATATGGATTTAACAAGTTACTAAAAGCTAAAGTAGCCAGTTTGTGATTTTAACTTTATTAAAATGTTAAGAAATAGTAAGATGATAAAATCGTTCAAAATTAGCAAAATATCTTTGTAACTTAGTAACTTTCAAATTGGTGTAATCGATTGCTCGAATGACGTAAGCGGTAATACCAAACTCACATAATTCAGTCACGTATTATTTGAAAACTGATGCGGTAATTTGGTTCCGGATTTCGCCGCCTGAGTTCATCTTCTTCCAACTTAATTTCAACTTTCAACAATAATAATAATACTTAGTCGATGACCAAATGAAAACACAATTCAAATTTACGTGTGAATAACTCTCCCTATCCCCTTCCGTTGCAGCTTATGATTTGACATTTCTTCAGTTTTATTGATATAAGGTTGGTTTTTATATTTTAGTCATGCGGAAGGTCTCGAGTTTGATTCTCAGCCGCTGCTAGAAAGTTTTTTTCAGGGGTGTAGTGCCTCTTGCGAGAAATTGACAAATTCTCCAAGAGTATCTCTTGTCATGGAAAGTGCTGCTCATTAGCCGTTCGGAATCGGCAGAAAAATGTAGGTCCCCTCCGTTCCCTAGTAACACGCACACAGGAATGGTTGAGAGTTGTCACTAGGTCCTGGTTCACTCCGAGTTGTTGCACCACCAAATTTATTTATATTATTGCAAAATAAAGTTATAAAATCTAATAAAATGAATGAAGTTCGATGTTTATATTTTTGACCATGATTTTCAATTGAGTATTCGCGTTGAAAGAAGACCTAATATATTTGTTGTGGAGGAATCCTGCGAATTGCTACCGAATATACATCTGTCTCACTCCTCACCAAAGTAGCAATAATTTGAATGCCCCCACGCTTAAAAACCGTCATTATCATTTTGTATTTTATCATAAGCAGATTTTCAATTTTTAATTTTAATTATTTTTCTTTTACATCAATAAATTTTATTTTCACGCCTTAAGCACTTATTGTGCCTACCTATATGTATATTTTATAATAAGTGGTTTAATGTCTCGCTATAATTGTTACTGTCACCTTCGTAACAATATTTTTATAGTGAATCAATTTGAAAAAAGAAAATCCCTATTTTGTGGATTAAGAATGTCAGGAATTTCTGTAGAACTTTTGAACATTCAGATGCAAGGATTTACTGTTAGTTGTGTTACAACTATGTAGCATAAAAAATAAAAAATTCATTTTCCACTTATTCCAATGATCTTCTATAACTTTAAATCGAACATACCTATGAAACAGAACTCGAGTTATAAATACAAAAATAAAAAAGCTATATTTTACTTGATGTAGAAGCGCTGAAATAGTTCGGGGCGTCAATAGTTTTAAAACGCTTTCAAACGTATTTTAAGGAAAATAATGTTGATCTTAAACAGAGGTAATGAACCAACCTTCTTTACAAGAAATAGAAGAGAAGTGCTCGATGTGACACTATTCACCAATTCTGATTCCATTGCAATCAGTAACTTAAAAGTTTCTAATTTTACATTCTTAGACCATAGAATGATAATATTAAAAAAAGAGCACAAAATAGACAATCCGAAGCAGTACAGAAACTCCAGGAAAACAAACTGGAAAGTCTTCAACGAAATATTGGCCTTATCCTTGGGCCGTTATGAAAAAAAACTCCTATATTAGACTCTTCGGACCTTGAAAACCATGTCAGTGAACTAACGTCAGCTATTCATAGTGCCTACGAAAGTACTTGCACCATAACCAAAGGAAAGGGCAAACTCAGCCCCGTGGGGTGAACTTGGCCATCCTTAGAAAAAATTCAGAGGGCTCTAAATCAGTGCTTAAAATAGCAATAAGCCTGCTGACTGGAATCTCTTTAATTTAAGTAAAAAAGAATAAAGAAACAGAACAACATATGCAAAAAAAGCAGCCTGGCGGAAATTTTGTACAGACTTAGAGTCTACTAGGGAGGCTACAAGGCTGAGGAAAGTCATGTCAAGGGTCCACACTGCTACTGGTTTTCTTAAAAGACCGGGTGAAACCTAGACTAACTCCTGACTCATTTCCCAGGATGTACTTTTGATGCATTTCTTATGGATAGGGCTCCCAACATAAGCGAGACTTCTAGATAAGCTGGCAAGCCCAATCACAGTGAACCGAAAGATCTTAGACCAATTAGCCTATCTTCTTTTCTTCTTAAGACCTTAGAAAGGCTGATACAAAATCAGATTCGCCTCAAGCTAAAGAATACACTATATTCTCCAGCCCCAACATGCATACATGATGGTTAAATCTGTTAAGACGGCATGCCGCGGCAGTTCCTGAAGTGGTCAGAACTTTAGAGAATATACCCTAGAAGCATTCCTTGTAATAAAAGAGGCGATACGTTGAAAAAGGTGCGATACGACAAGCCCTAGAACTTGTCAGCACCGACCCGATGCTGTCAAACTGGATCGACTCCATTCTTCAAACTGCAATTGTTAATGCACGAATGGGTGCCAGGAAGCATAAAGTTATGACGTATAGGGGTACGCCACAAGGAAGTGTCTTATTTACTCTGCTTTGGCTCTTCTAGTCGTTAACCAAATTTTAGTTAAATTAAGACAAGGTGGCGTCAAGGTCGTGCGATTTCCTACACACATCCCTTGAAAAGCTCAGTAATTGGGCAAGTAGCTGCAGACCTAATGTCAACCGTCTTAAAACACAACAGGTTCTGTTTACGAGAAAACGAAACATTACAAACTTATGTCTCCCCACCATAAATAGGACACAGCTCCATGAGAACCACGCCAACCGCAGCTCTCCTCTGAATTACACCACTCGATCTATTCACGAAGGAGTTGGCAGTCAAAAGTGCTCTACGACTTAAAGAGTGTACAAAATGGAAAAGAGGCACTGAGGTCACAGAACCATTGTAAGCTACATTGACATAGACATCTAAACAGAATGTATTTCACGGTACATATATTTTAACACAGTTGCACTTACAAATATTCCAACAAGGGAGATATGGATGGAAAACCGGTCATAAACGCAAATCTTTCATCGGTCTTTACAGACGGTTCCAAAACGGAAGCTAGGGTACGATTAGGCATCTTCTGAGATAATCTACCCGAAAATAGATCATTAAAGGTCCCAAACTTTTGCAGTGTTTTCCAAGCAGAAGTGCTGCCAGTTTACGAGTATATCTTTCCATATGTGAACTGACGGACAAGACAATTTATTGATATTGTAATATTTTTTTGCTAGGTTCGTTAAATAAAACTTATCACTCTCTTTTTAGTATTTCTTCTTTATTTACACTTTCCAATTCAAAACAATAAATCTCAATTTATAATCAGCTCAAATACTTTTATTCAATTTAAATCACACTTGTTTAATAACACAATCCAATAAGCAATACTTTTGCACACTTTCACAATCCAAAATCAACTGTGTCTCGCTCACCGTGAACACTCCCTTATATACTCAAATTAGTTGTTCTCGAAAGTTCTTGTCTTGGAATGTTCTAGATGGTTGGAATAAGGGGAAATACATTTGACATTGGAAAAGAGCTTTTTGTTTCTTCCATAAATTAGATATGCAGTTTTCCAACAGATGGCGCTGTAGTAGTATAAAGCTCTGTTCACAACATTGCCCCCTTCTTAAGATTGTTCGTCCCGAACAATTCTATCGCCAGATTCGCCACTGTATCGGTGCAGTCGATCGCTATGCACAACTTTTAACTTTCCTCTTGACCCTCTTTGAATTCGGTAAACGACATCATTGATTTTCGTGACGACAGTATAAGGGCCTTCCCAGTTTTGTTGAAGCTTCGGCGACAATCCCTTTTGACGATGTGGATTATACAGCCATACACGATCTCCTACTTGGAATCCTGTCGTGTTTGCTCTTATGTCGTACCTTGTCTTCATTCGATCGCTGTAAGCGCTCATTCTAGTCCTGGTCCTTTCGTGGATGTCGATTAGCCTCTCTTGTAGGTCACTCACGTAATCCCTTGTTTCCTTAGACTCTTGTGATGGATGTCCAAACCTTATCTCACTAGGCAGCCGTATGCTTCTTCCAAACAGGATTTCAGATGGTGTTTGTCCTGTTGAGCTATGTATTGCACTTCGGTAGGCCATCAAAAATAGTGGTATGTGCCTATCCCAGTTTCTTTGGTAGTCGCCTACGACTTTAGTGAGGTGTTCTTTTAAGGTCCTGTTGAATCTCTCGACCATTCCATCAGATTGCGGGTGAAGTGGTGTGGTTCTCGTTTTCTTAATGCCAAGGAACGCGCAGACCTCTTGGAATATGTTCGACTCGAAGTTCCTTCCTTGGTCGGAATGAAGTTCCATAGGCACACCAAACCTGCTTACCCAGTTAGACACAATCTGGTCGGCCACGGTCTTGGCTTCTTGGTTCGGAATAGCGTATGCCTCAGGCCATTTGCTGAAGTAATCCATTACCACCAGAATGTATTTGTTTCCAGCATTCGTTTCCGGAAATGGGCCAGCCACATCAACAGCAATCCTTTCAAACGGTGAGCCGACATTATATTGCATCATTTTTCCTTGCAGTTTTCTACCAGGTCCTTTGGTTGCAGCACAAGCGTCACAATTTCGGCACCACTTTTCAACGTCGTCTCTTGCATGCAACCAGTAGAATCGTTGCCTCACCTTTTCTAAAGTCTTATTGGCTCCCAAATGGCCTCCTGAAGGTCCATCATGCATCTCTCGAAGAACCTCTTTGATTTTCGATTGAGGTAACACAAGCTGCATCACATAGGATTTACCATCAGCGGACTCCCATTTTCGCCGAAGAACACCTTCTCGCACATGAAGTGAGTCCCATTGTGCCCAATAGGCCTTTAAAACTGGACTCCTATCGGAAATGTCATTCCATGTGGGTTTTTCTTCATGTTCTTTCCATGCGAGAAGAGGTTCAATGTCGGGGTCTTCTTGTTGAGCAGATCTTATTTCTTCATTGCTCCATCCACAAATGGGGTCAGCCCTTATTCGCAGAGTGTTGATGGCGACCATGCGTTTGTTGCCATTTGACGTTGCCTCGATAGTCAGACTTCTATTGTTTTGTTTGGTCTGAGAAACCTGGATGGTGTTTCTGGGGCCATCGATACCAGAAACCAGCTTCTGCCCCTCGAAGTTGGTTCTCACTTGTTTCTCTGTTGGGAAACTTGTTCGGGAAGTAACACTGGTGTTATTGTTACCTGGTTCTGAATTTGAAACTCCGTGTCCACAATGTTGACAAGCTCTTCTTGGTGGTAATCGACATTGACGCTGTAAATATCCAGTCTTGTTGCAATTCCAGCATTTTGCAAGTCCGTTTCGTTGATTCCTTTGGACATCAGTTCTTCGGCATGAGCATTCTTCGATGATGGCTTCTCTAAGTCGATGTACTCCGTGAGAAGCTTGCTCAGCTGCTTCCATTGTCAAGGCAAACGCTAATGTTTCAGAAAGCGTTCGTTTTCCAGCAGTTCGCACGGCCCTTTGAAGATGTATGTCGGAAATGGCGCGAACAAATGCCTCAACTGCAAACTGGTTACGGATTTCTTCTCCAACATCTGGATATGCAAGATGAACAAGCCTTTCAATGTCCGCTTGTAGCTGTTGTAGAGTTTCGCCCCTCTTCTGAACTCTGGAATAGAGTCGTACCTTGAAGACTTCTTTCATATGGCTATTGCCAAAGCGTTTGTCTATAGCCTCAACCAAGTAATTAAAGTCGCCGCTCTTATCTGCTGTTATGGTTAGCAATAACTCAGCAGCTGCTCCTCTAAGAGCAAGGGTTAGAGCTATACACTTGTCAGCTTCATCCCAGCCATTTGCTGTAGAAGCTGCCTCGAATTGCTTCTTGTATATAGACCAAGAAGTTTGTCCATCAAAGGTTGGAGGTTGCATCTCCTTTTTCCTCAATGTTTCTCCAGAACTTTCCCGAATCTTTATATTTCGAATGCGATCTAGCTCTTTTGAAAACGTCTCCATTTTGTTCTCGACTTGATTCTCTAGCAATGAAACACGTTCATCAAGTGCAGACACATTATTCTCGATGTTAACAAGCTTGCCTTCTAGCATGTTTCTCTGCTCTTCGAGAAGGTCCTTTTGTTCGCTATGCTGTTTATCAAGGCGTTCGAGAATATTCTTTTGTTCATTTCGTTGCTCTTCGAGACGTTCGAGAACATTCTTTTGTTCATTCTTTTGTTCATTTCGTTGCTCTTCGAGACGTTCGAGAACATTCTTTTGTTCGTTTTTCTGCTCATTTCGTTCTTTCATTTGTTCATTTCGTTGCTCTTCGAGACGTTCGAGAACATTCTTTTGTTGTTGAAGCAGAAGACTAATCATATTTGAAACATCTACATTTTTACTTACGTCTGATTCCTCAGCGTCAGCTTCAAAGACGAAGATGTCCGGGTCTTCATTTTGCTGTTTCAAATATTCGGCCAAACGCAGAACAAGCTCATTTTTCGATCCTGCTCTAGAAAGTTCTCGCTTGCCTAATTCACTTTTCAGCTCATTACAGTTGAGCTCTTTTAGTAACTTGCTCATTTTTTTTTATTTTACTATTTTTTTTCTCCACACTTCACTGCACAATAAGTTTTATTCCACTTTTCTGACACCAATGTAATATTTTTGCTAGGTTCGTTAAATAAAACTTATCACTCTCTTTTTAGTATTTCTTCTTTATTTACACTTTCCAATTCAAAACAATAAATCTCAATTTATAATCAGCTCAAATACTTTTATTCAATTTAAATCACACTTGCTTAATAACACAATCCAATAAGCAATACTTTTGCACACTTTCACAATCCAAAATCAACTGTGTCTCGCTCACCGTGAACACTCCCTTATATATGTACTCAAATTAGTTGTTCTCGAAAGTTCTTGTCTTGGAATGTTCTAGATGGTTGGAATAAGGGGAAATACATTTGACATTGGAAAAGAGCTTTTTGTTTCTTCCATAAATTAGATATGCAGTTTTCCAACAGATGGCGCTGTAGTAGTATAAAGCTCTGTTCACAACAATATCTTAATAGATATCCAGGCAGCAAATTAAAACTGGTTGCTCGTTGCCGTAGTGAATTAAGATTGCTCGGCGAAACGAATTCAGTCACCCTTCGATTGGTCGCGAAAAACCGTGACATTTATGGAAATGAAGTGGCTGATGAACTGGTCAAAAATGGTTTATTTCTTGAATCGAGACAAATTATACTACTGGAGCATGAAAAATATTGAATTCACCAAAGTTTCCTCAAGACCGCAAATGACAGACGGTTAACAATTGACACCTGTCGGCTTTCAAGCAATCTTTGTCAAGATATTTTAAATAAAAAAACGGAGTTTCTACTGAAGCTAAGCAGACCTCAACTGTCTCTCTTGGTTAGGATATCAAACTCAGATGTTTTTCGGAAAAAAAAAACCTTCGTGATTCAACTATTGCCATAATATCAATATAATGTATTTGTGCCTTGTTTCCTATTGTCACCAGGCGCCTTTGCGAACATCAATATCATTCATGCCATGGGAATCTTGCAGAGAAAAAAAATCTATCCCAGACAATGGGCTATTAAAGAAATATAAATAAATAAAATGAAGCAATTTCCAGAGAAGAACTGCACTCTATATGTACACACCCACTCGCACAATGTGAACCACACTCGTTAAAACATAAATCACATCCTGCCATATACACAGCAATTTAGTGTCAGGAATTCAAGTCCAATGTTTGCTTATATTTTGGCTGCTTGCTATGAGAACGCGTCGCGTACAGTCTTTGTCCCATTCTATATCATCCTATTATAAGAACAAGAATAAGAAGAGCAAGCCATAGGACCTCGAGGACATCACGTATTGTTGAAACAACTTTCTCTCTCCCGGAACTCTCTCCCGGAACCTAGCAAAACAAGAGGATTATTATGTCTTGAGTTGTTGCCAATTTCTTGCAGGAAGATTTTGTAGATAGTTATCATGTCGCCGATTTGAGGCAAACCAAAACAGAACTGCAAACCCAGCCAGGCAGCAATTGCCTATACATATACGTTTAAAGGACTGTAAGGACTTAGAACGAAGGCCTCCCTGCATCCGCATCCAATAATAGTGCTTTGGCTGTTTCTCATTTGTGGAACTCAGTAAGTTGCAGCGATTTAGCAACGGAAGCATGTGGTATCATCATCATCATTGGAATCACTGTTGGCTTGGTTTGTTGCTTTAGCTGCAGGACACGAATTGGATCATTTTGGCAATGCAATGGTGTACACTGAACAGCATCTTCATCCTCATCACTCCTGTTTCTTCTTTGTTGCTGAGCGTTTTTCCATCTTGTTGGATAAAGCAATTGAATTAAATATTTTGGTTTATTCTTTCGGGGTATTTTGCGATGAGATTAAGTGGATGTGCAACAATCCTGAAGAGATATTCCGATGTGATTTGTAGTACTGGCAGTAGTGTGGAAAATTATATGTATCTGTCTATAGAGTACCAAAATTAAGGAATAATTTTTGGCAGCGTGTTTTGAATGTTGATTTTTTTTTTAAATTAAAGATTTTAATGTTAAAGCATATATACTGCTGAAGTGAAATGAAAAATCGCACACAAAAATGGCACAACGAAGCATAAACGAAAAACTTTGTTCTTCTTCTCATTCTTCAGTATGATGTTAGATGAGTGAAATTGGTGAATGCAATGAACATTTGAAGACGCATCTTTCTCTTTTGGCACAGAAAAGGTAATTCCTCAGAATATTTATCCCGATTATAATATTTATCCCCATAAGAAAAAAGTCGTGCACAGTTAAATCTTACGAATAAGGTGGTTAAATGAAATCTGATTTTTTTTCAATCAAACATTTCCTAGCAGTCACTCTACCTTGTTGGATTATTGTTCCGCTATAGCCGCAAAAAGTTGTTAATCATTGTTCTGTTAAAAGCCCCGGCAATCGTTTCTAGCGTTTCCTCATCATTTTTCTTTTTCGGCCATAACACAGCAACAAACAGTGAATCTGGACGAGTGTAACTGATGCTGGTGTGTTGCCCTTAGATTTTCGGAGTCCCACAATCTACACTTCTCCGCTCTTCAAACTCCTTATCATGAAGCCTGTGTGCAGATATTTAAACATCAACGTTCGTCCGAGTGCCGAATTTTTGTTACCGAACGTACCCAATAAACATACAATACAATCGTTGCAACAAATTTTTTTTTTTTTAAATATTGAACTTCACTCAAAATCATAAATTAATGGCAACTGTATTTTCCCTATTAGTTTGTGACTTGGGATATATTCAAATCAAGCCACTATTTTTCTCACAATTTGTCCCTTTCACTTATACTTAAAACCAAAGAAAGTCTTTAAATAGACCATCTCCTGTGATGCATCGATAGAAATATGGGCGACTAAAGCGCCAGTTCTACACTTGCATTCGTAACCATCATTTAAACTTATCATTGAATTTTTAATCTTTAATTTCAAGACACATTGGAATTGGACATATGTACTTCTCACACTTATTTTTATAATTTAAATATTGTAAGAAAAGAACGCACCATTGGACTCCGCTACGTAACGTACAGTTTGTTGGCCTTATGTGTAAACAGGGATGTTGTTTGAGACAAGTTACATTTTTACACTTATATTCAAAAAGAGATTTTATCTGATACGAAACAAACTGTTTTTACACGAAACCACTTTTTAGTCTCTGTTTCTCCTTTGGCTTCCTCAACTTTGTTCAAGCGAAAAGGAATTATCTCTTCGCAGTCCTTACTCTACTCAGTTAAGCAAATTTCAATGAGCGAGCGCCAAATAGAAAATGAAACATATTCGAAAAGTAAAGGAAATCAGAAAGAAGAAAGAACGATAACTCCGCATGTTTCTCAACCTCAGCAATAGCGTTTAACCCCGCCACCATATACACTGCCGGTCATAAGGTTAGAAGCAGGCATTTTTGAGAAGTAAAATCGACATTTCTCCCGTTACATGATGGATTAGAAAAAAACAACTATGGTAAATGAGAGACTATTTTGTTAACAACAAAATATAAAATTTGGGTATAAGAGAGATTTAGCTAACGGAACTTTTATGACAAATTGTAAAGTGAGTCAAGAATATGCGAAAATTAATCGGGTCATTAGATTAGAAGCATTGAACAAATCAACGTTGTTTTGTGAAGTGAATAAATTTTTGTTCGGTTTAAACGGTACATTTTATAAATTAATTGTTCTTGATTGAGATTTAATAAAAATGGGCAAGAAGAAATGTTTGACAGTGGAGGAAAGGGCAAGAATAGATGTTTATTGCTCTGAAGGTCTTTCATGCCGTGCTATAGCCCGAAAAATAAATCGAAGTGATCATTGTGTCAGCAATTATTTAAAAAATCCATCGTCTTACTCAAAAAATTATAAAGGAAACACTTCCTCTGCCTTAACACTTCGCGAAACGCGAAGTATCCTTAGAATAGCGTCAAATTCAGCTTTATCGGCAGCTAAAATAAGGGAGAAAGCTAATGTTAAGGCCAGCTTGTCCACTGTTAAACGCACGATTCGCCATTCTAAGCACTTAAAGCGCCTGAAGCTTAAAAAAAAACCACCACTTAATGACGCAAGGAAGAAGCAACGCTTGTGTTTCGCGAAAGAACACATGAGCGTCTCTCGCAAACATAAATAAATAAATTTAAAAAAAAATAAATTTGGTGGTGCAACAGCTCGGAGAGAACCAGGACCTAGTGACTTACAACTCCCAACCATTCCTGTATGCGTGTTACCAGGAACGGAGGAGACCTACAATTTTCTGCCGATTCCGAACGGCTAATGAGCAGCACTTTCCATGACAAGAGATACTCTTGGAGAATTTGTCAATTTCTAGCAAGAGGCAGTACACCCCTGAAAAAAATTTGCAGCGGCTGAGAATCGAACATATCGACATAAGAACTTTGTGGAGAATATGTCACAGAAAACAGCTGCTCTCTAAATGAATTTTTTTCAAAGATGTAAAAGAATTTGTTTTAAAATATGATTTTTTAAGAATTATGAATTATGAGTGATTTTTGTTGTCGAAAATCTTGTAAGACTCCCGTCACCAAATATTATTCTAAATAATATTCCATTTGAAATTGAAATTTAGCTCGAGAATAAATGTGCCGGACAATTATTTCGTGCGCTAAATTTTGACAGATAAGTTATGTACAGTTCGAAGAGAAATTTTGATTTTTTAGCTGGAGCAGCGTACTTCTCGGCTAAAATGCTTGACATAATTTTAGCTTGGCTAAATTTTGGAGAGAATTTTGTATGGGAGATAAAATTTAGCGCGATCTGCGTACTAGGCTTTAGGCTTGACAAACATGCATTCACATTCTCAAATATGCTTGTCATGCAACCGAAATATCAAAACATAAAAAAACTCCATCCAGCATGTTTGACAAGCTACTAAACGGAGCGTTCACATTGTCAAAATCAAGCCAATTATGCTGTTCTTGTCAAACATGTTCGAGAATATGAACGCCTCTTATGGTGCACGAATATATGATACTTCAGTTTGAATCCTGATTACGATTCTTTTTTTCGTTTGTTTCGTCTTTCGTTTTTTGACAGTTTAGGTGAGAGGTATAGAAGCGTAGCTTCATTCCGCAAAATTTCTTGACCTCACATCAAATATATGTCAAAATCAGGCTCTTGATGTCTTTTCTGCTATGGACGGTGTTCACACTGAGCTTCTGCGTATGCCCGTAATCTAAAATTCATTTTTTTACAAATTTTTGTATGCTTATTTACATGTTTCTTTGAATACATGTTAGAGTTCTCATAAAATAACGCTATAATAAAATATTTTTAAACTGAACAATTCCATAGTGATAAGAAAAAAAAATCGATAATAAAGAAAATTTCACTCTATTTAATGTAATAATAATTAAGTTTGGAAAATAATACAAAGTTAATGTTTACACACACTGATTAATTTCTTATCATTTTAAAAAGTTTGGTGTAAGTTCAAGTTTCGCTTTCACTTATCATTTTTTTTGTGTTCAAATGAAAATTAGTGTCGTGGAAGTATTCCCATTAGATTTGCGTATAGCGTTTGAAAGCATTTTTACTATCTTTGCTTGCTCATATTGACCTCACGTGTGTCATAATTTTTTAAAATTAATAATATATTATTAACTGTTCCTTAAGGTAGGCCAAATATACACATATAGACTTAAAGACAATGGCGCAAAATTTTAATTGAATTAGTACGATGCTAAAGCTGTTTTAGTATGATACTAGGTTAAAACAACGAATTTGTAAATTTTAATCGAATATAGCATCATACTATCTCTACCCTTTTATTAAAGTTAAAATCGAATACTTACTTAATTTTTTTAGTATCGTGCTAGCTTCATACGACTCTTTGACATTTGCAAACATCAAAAAAGGTTCGTGTACTTACTTTTTTGCAAGAAATGTCATTGTTTTAGGTGTGTTCAGAAGCAATTTATTAAGAAAATTCTTTTAGTACGAGACTAGTTAGAAAATGTTTAAAATTAAGAAGGGGTTAGTAAACTACTATAAAGTTAGCAAATTGTTAAGTAGTATCATACTAATACCTTAATAAAATGCTGTTTAAAATTTTGCGCCAATAGCGCAAAAGAATGCAGGTGAATTAGTACGATGTTAAAGCTGTTTAAACATGATACTAGGTTAAAACAACGAATTTGCAAATTTTAATCGAATTAATTATTATTAAAGTTAAAATCATCGAATACCTACTTTATTTTTTTAGTATCGTGCTAGCTTCATATGACTCTTTGACTTTTGCAAACATCAAAAAAGGTTCGTGTATTTACTTTTTTACACGAAATGTCATTGTTTTAGGTGTGTTCAAAAGCAATTTATTAAGAAAATTCTTTTAGTACGATACTAGTTAGAAAATATTTAAAATTAAGAATGAGTTAGTAAAATACTTTAAAATTAGAAATTTGCTAAGTAGTATCATACTAATACCTTTATAATAGGCTGTTTAAAATTTTACGCCTTTGATTTTAAACGAATATAGCATCATACTTTCTATACCCTTTTAATAAAGTAATATATATACATATATTTAAATATTTATCATATATTTAAATATTTTTATTTTTCAAGTATCTTGCTAACTTCATTCGACTCTTTGACATTTACAAACATAAAAACAGGTCTGTTTACTCAGCTTTTTTCATGAACTGCCATTAGCACGATACTATTTAGAAAATGTTGTACTTAAAAGTTAGAAAATTAAGTAGTATCATACTCATATTTATACTTAATACCTTAATACTAAGCTGATTACAATTTTGCGCCAGTATAACTATTCTTAAGATGATGAAATGTAGAAAAATAGTTTTTTTTTTTGAGTTTTTCAATTCTATAACTCTCCTTATCACCCTACACAAAAAAAAAACCTTCCAAACCTGGATATTTTTTTGTTTTTATCATTTGTTGTTAAGTTTCACGAGGGAAGGTACGATTTGTACATCTACTATAAACGTAATTCATCATACTAGATCCGGAACTGAACCTGGATCCGGGCATTCGATACTTTCCAGATAGTGAATAGTGATAGTGAAAAAAAAATATTTTGTGGGTTTAAGAAAAAAATTTGTTTGTTTTCAAAATTCGATATCTCAAATACGGGTGAAGCATTTTTTATCATTTGCAAAATAATAAAAACTTAAAATTGACGTAACAAATTATATACATATGTACGAGTATATTATATTAAAATAATGTATTTAAGTTTGCAAAACAAAATTTTTTGGAATTTTAAAAGAAAAATTATTTTTTTTTTTGAAATACAATATTTGCTCGATTAATGATTGATGTGTAAACATCTTTGCCAGCGGTAGGGTAACTCAAAAAAAAAGACGAAAGACAAAACAAAATTTCATAGCGAGTTCATTCAATGTTTTACAAAAACCCACTTCACGTGGGTTTATGCTCCCATAAAATGCATTTTAAGAGTTGAAATTGTGTTCAGAATTCAAAATAATATCAAAATATAGATCGTTCTCCACCTGTCAAGCCATGAACTGGATGATGGACTTCAAGGGATGAGAAATTTTAGTTTTTAACAATGGAAATTAACAATTTCCATTACAAGGTGGGAATGATGTCAATCGGTTTGTAAATCTCTGACAGAGGGAGTAAGATAAGGTGCAGAAACCTAACAAAACGGCGGAGGATTTAGCTTAGTGTGAACACCGTCTATAGCAGAAAAAAGACATCAACAGCCTGATTTTGACATATTTGCTGTGAGGTGAAAAATGTTGCGGAAAGAAGAAGCCTAAACTGTAAAAAAATAAAAGACGAAACAAACGAAAAAAAGAATCGTATTCAGGATCCAAAACTCGAACTGAAGTATCGTATTTTTAAGAACAATTAGAGGAGTTCACATTCTCAAATATGATTGACAAGAATGGCATGATTGGCTTTATTTTGATAATGTAAACGCTCCATTTAGTGGCTTGTCAAACATGCTGGATGGATTTCGAAAAGTTTTGATGTTTTGGCTGCATGGCAATCATATTTGAGAATGTGAATTCATGTTGGTCAAGCTTAAAGCAAATTTCATTTTCCATGAACTTCTCCAGCTGTGAAAATCGTAATCGTATATCAAAATGTGTTTTATAATCAATAGCCAAATATTATATTGCGAATTGTCATACACCGAAAACCGTTTTCCACAAGGATTGGATCAATCTAGCTGCCAATTATGGTATAATCCTGGAATTGATTTACATACATTCATATTCTACGAAAGATATTCTAGATATTCTACGAAAAGGAAAATTTATCCAAAACTTAATTAGAATCTAAGCGAGCATAATTACCTTAAACGTGACTATTCCAGAAAAGGAATTGGCGCAAAACTTTAAACCTATTGTTAAGGTATTAGTATGATACTACTTAACAATTTCCTAACTCTAAGGTAGTTTAGCAACTTGTTCTTAATTTAAACCATTTTCTAACTAGTATCTCACCAAAGCAATTTTCTTAATAAATTCCTTCTGAACACAGCTAAAACAATGACAGTTCGTGCAAGAAACTAAGTAAACAGACCTTTATTGATGTTTGTAAATGTCAAATGTGGAGTAAGCACGATACTAAAAAAATAAAATAGCTATTTGATAATTTTAAATTTAATAAAATGCAGAGAAACTATGATTTTAATAAGCTCAATTAAAATTGTCATTTTATCGAAGTATCATACTAAAAGAGTTTTAACATCGTAGTTATTCTACTAAAATTTTTCGCCATTGTTTTTAAAGATATTTTTTAAAGTTACGAGCAGAGATGCTTATATTCAATTGTATATCACATAGAAACGACCTAGTGAGAATTTATTTCTCATCCAATATGGGGACAAAAAAAAACATTAGGGGTGTGTCCAATTTTAAAGGACTTAAGGAGATTCTTCTGTCTAAATGAAAAAGAATTAATAAGTTAACTAAATGGAGAAGAGTGGTCGCTGATCCAAAAATGTACAAACTATTCTGTCTTATACAAGCAGAATCATAGATGAAAACTTCACTTTAAGTTAATTACATTACTCGCGTTTAAATACTAAAATTTTAAACAAAGATAAAACATCTAAAATCCAAAAATTAACCTATTATAATGTTTTAAATGAAAATGAAACAATGGTTTAAATACTATGTCAGCTAAATTGTATACAAATGATGGAAGAAACCTGTTTTTATCCAATACGAACTAATAAACTTAATTTTTTGGTTCGAATTTTATATTGAATCCAGATCACTTTGAAATTAATTACAACATTCCTGCCATCACTGGTATATGTAGGTACGAGTATCTTATATCAATCAGAAAAAGAAATTTTCTTCGCGCTCGGCAAATTCGAGAATAATGTGAGTCTGTCCCCTGATAATATTCCTGAAATTTTCTTAAAAAATGTAGGTTCAATTTATCTACCCTGCTTCGTATAATTTTCAACATGTCTTTTGAAAATAGGGTTTTTGTAGATTCTTGGAAAAGTTCATACATAACCCCAATTCATAATTGGGTTCAAGACAATCAATAGAAAACTATAAACCAATTGCCAAACATCAATTGATTCCTAAGATTTTGTAATCCTTGGTTAAAATTAAAATGGCCAAGGTGGCGATATATAACTGACTTTTCAAAAGCAATTGATAGAGCTAGCCATAAACTACTTTTTATAAGGCTTAAATCTCTAGGTTTTCACTCTCAGATCTTCAGCTGGATTAAAAGCAATCTAAATTCGTGAATCGAAATCGAATGACTCAGGAGTTCCTCAGGAAAGTCATCCGGGGCCACTCTTGTTTTTACTTTTAATGACTTACCTAGCTTGGTTTTAGACTCAAACTGCCTTTCATTTACTGGTGATTTTCAAATAAATAGTGCAATCAATTGATATTGTATGTAACTCCAAGAAGATGTGACTTCCTTGTCAAAATGGTGTTACTTAAATAAGCTCGATTTAAATGTCAAAAAATGTTCTCACATTTACTATATTCTTCAGTCCAATTTTATTTGACTACTGTATATCCGAGAACGTTGTTCAAAAAGTTTTTTATCATAAGGATTTTGGAGTTGTAAACGACTCCAGACTGGATTTCTGAATGCATGTTGATTATATCGTGTCCAGAGCCAATTCTATGCTTGGATTTTTGTTAAGGAATTATAAGGAACTCAAATGTCTTTTAAGTTAGTTTTGTTCGACGGATTTTGGAATACTGCCCCGTAGTTTTGTCCGCCTTACTACAAAAATGCATCTAATAGAATTAAAACAATTCAGAAAAGATTCATGAAATATTCGCTTCATAAACTTGAATGGACCCTGCCTTTACCAACATATAAAGATCGATATGCGTTAATTGATATTAAACCTCTTGAAATTAGGAGAATCTATTAATTTGTCTTATTTGCAAGAGATGTAATGAAAGATCATATTAATTGTGTTCTTTTATTGATATTATTTATGATACTGGGGCGTTATCTTAGACCAAAGGCCAATAAATCTTTCTTCATTTCTCATCATTCGACAAATTACGGATCGAATTAATCTGTTAGAAGAGCCTGCCATTTTTTTTAATAAATATGCCAATGTAATCGAACTTGAAAGTTCAAAATAAATATTCAGAAAAATTATTATGAATCCAATTGTAGTAGATTAAGAGAATTTATATTAATACTGAATATTTATTACTTAAAATTTTTTTATATATATGTATAACTATGCTGGGATTAACATCGACTTTGACTACTACCTCGTTCCAGCAAAAGTTTGCCTGTGGATATCTCGATCCAAGCCAAAACAAGGAAGTATTGCGAGAGAAAGTTCGACGTTTGACGTGTTTTCCGATCGAATCACTAACAACCTCTTAAGAATTTCTCTGCCGCCAGCATCAAGTATTGAGAACCAATGGCAACATCGCTAAGCAGAGATCATCAGAGATGCAGCTTCTGACGTGCTGGGCTTTACACGACCACCACAACGAAACCCCTTGTTTTGACGATGAGTGTCGGCAAGCGAGCGTATGCAGCTATGTAAATAAAATGCATATTAAGCGGCGTGGCGCTATAAAGAAGAACAAAGCTGATCACCAGGTCTACGAGCGGAAGAGGAGAGAAAAGCACCGGCTTCTCAGAAACACAAAAAAAAAGCATGAGAAGCGCTCCATAGAGAAAATAGAGGTATGCCATAGCTAGAAGTTTTACCAAAAGCAAAAACAAAACATTACAAGGTTACAACCCCCAAGCCGAAGTCTGCATGGACAATCAAGGGAACATCATAGTAGAACCGATTCGATTTAGGTGACGCAGACTAACAATACCGCCCACGCGACCTGGACGAAGTGAAGATAGCTATATCGAATCTCAAGTCGAACAAAGCCGCTGGAACTGACGGCTTCGCTGCCGAACAAAGCGGCAGGCGATGGCTTGGTTAGGAGCATGCACGAGCTCATCTGCAAAACATGGTCGGAAGAAAGCATGCCCGATGAATGGAACCTCAGCATTGTCTGCCTGATCCTCAAAAAAGGAGACCCTCTGAGCTGGGCCAGAGGCATTAGTGTCCTGAACATCGCATACAAGATGCTTTCTGCGGTATTATGTGAAGGTCTGAAGACTTTCGTCAACAACCCCATAGGTCCATATCAGTGCGGCATTAGACCATGAAAGTCCACCATCGAGCAAATATTCACATTACGGCAGATATTGGAAAAAAAACCAGGAGCTTCAAATTGACACCTATCACCTTTTCATCGATTTCAAAGCCGCGTATGATAGCATCTATAGGAACGAACTATATAGAGCAATGTTTAGTTTTGGCATCCCTGAAAAACATGTCCGTTTGTGCAGGATGACGATGGAGATCGCACGCTGATCCATCAAGGTCGGAAAAGATCTCACCGATGTATTTGATATCGAAAAGGTTTTAGGCAAGGCGATGCTCAGTCGTGCCACTTCTTCAACATAGTTCTTGAAAGAAGAGTGCAAAACTCACGTGTCAACACTAGAGGCACAATCTTTTAAAAGTCCGTCTAATTACTCGGATACGCTGTCAGCATTAAGATGTAAGCTTATAAGATAGGTTAAGTTGTCAATGAGGGCAATACCAAGTACATTTTGTCATGTCATCAGAAAAGAACACACAATACCGACGTCTTGAACAGAACGTCACCATAGGCAGCTTTAATTTTGAGAAAGTTAAGGACTTTGTATACCTAGGTGCCGCTAATTATTTAGAAAAAAGCACCAGTTCTGAGATCAAACGGAGAATACCTCTTGCCAATCGCTGCTTCTTTGGACTAAGAATGCAATTAAGTAGCAAAGTCATTTCTCGAGAAACTAAAGTGTCCCCTTATAAAACTCTTATCTTTAGGATGTTTCGAGAGAAAAATTCTCCGTGTGATCTTTTGTCTCGTCTGCAAAGAATGAGGAGAAGATATAACCATGAACTGTTACAGCGAAACCGAAATTTGGTTAAGAAATCTAGGCTGGACTTAAAAACAATTGTATAGACTTCTTCTTTATAAGCTAGAACTATGTGCACACGAACCAGGTGCCACCTACAACTGTCTCAAATTGGAATTTATTAATTTTTTTCTTAAAGCAATTTGCTTGTGTCTATATTCTCCATAAATAAATTGATTTTAATTCAAATTTTATTTATCCCTTGCATAATAATTATTAGATTTGTGGTTGATTTGCAATCAACCAAGCTTAGCAGATCGTGACAAATTGACAAATAAATCGAAGCGCTCGCGTACTGCCCTAGTTGCTTACGAGTAAGTATCTTCCTCCATAGATAAGTTCATAATAAATTGAATTTTTTTTATTTTAGAATATTGCGTATGTGTAGTGTTACCATTCTAAATTTTGAATCGAGGCAATATTTACTTTCTAAAATTTTGTTTATTTTTCGAACTTTAACTTCGGCTCGCTTGCTCAAAACTAGTGATAATTATTTAAAAAAATTGAATTCCTTAGAAATTATACTTCCGTGATTAGTTAGAAACATAGTACAAATCCACTGTTGTCAGGTGATTTTATTTGACGGGATGATTTTCCAAGTGGTTAGACTGGTTTACAACTCGCACTCCAATAAAGGTGTGTCAAGATCAAACGTCATAGGTTCAGTAAGGGAATCAGATAAAATTACACACTCGATCTACTCCGCTTACATATAAATCATGATGGTCACCCCACATGCATACATTTGATATGGACTCATTCGTTATGTGGTTTCTTTTCATCTCGTATTGTTTAGGAAATTCAATCGCTATATAGTTCATGAGATAACTAGGTATATATAGTTTTAATATAGTCAACGGGGGCATTCATGTTCGGTTAAGACACAAAGTCATACATACAGTTTTGTAGCCTGCACTCTTCTCGGTACTTCGCAATCGTATAAAAAGCCGGTTTAAATTTGCTTTCAGAATTTAATTGTATTTTGAACGTTTGGGTAACTTATCTTTATTTAACACTAATCTACTCGTACTATGGCTGAATTTTGGAAAAACCGTGTGGCGGTAGTTACCGGCGCTAGTACCGGAATTGGTGCTGAAATTTGTGTTACCCTGGCTAATAATGGAATGGTTGTTGTTGGCTTAGCCAGGCGTACCCATTTAATTGAAGTGAGACATGATTTGTAAAGAACATTGTGAACATTTTTTCATGAGTGTAAAAATGTGCTGTGTTTCAGGATCTTAATAACAGAGTTACGGGAATTGGAAAAATCTTTGCTATAGAATGTGATTTAACGGATACATCCAGCATTAAGAAAACCTTTGAACACATAAAAGCTAAATTTTATGTTGTTCACTTGTTGGTTAATGGTGCTGGACGCACTGTGGCTAACTTTTTATTAGGTAAGTCAATTATTGGACAAATATATTTTAGATATATGAAAGTTCTGGAACTTGAGATTATAAATCAACATCTAGGTCGAACTTAATCGTATTTGTAAACAGATCCGACGATATTCAATGAATCACGGATTCAGATTGATAATTAATTTGAGGTTGTATTTTCTATCATAATACATTTCAAGCAACTAATGTTATAAATCTGACTTTCTACCTAGCTGTGATGATAACGAAAGAGTTCCACAGCAATATTTTCGTCATTTTATCAAATAAGACTTTCGAACATCGTGAACTACTCGAAAAATATAAGATATTCTGCCTGATTAGAAAAAAACGCATCCGAAGGAGTCTAAAAAATGTTGAATAATATGTGATTTTCGCGGTTGATTGATTTAACCGAATATATAGATTACAGATGATCAAAATTATACACCTTCACTCCAGCTTCTACTAAACATCGTTTTCAAAGTCGCGTTAGTTTTATTTTGATCTTTAAAATTTAATAATTTTAATATCCACCAACGATTATGCTCTGTATCATCGCCACAAGCGATAAGCCTTTATAAATTATGATAATATGTTGAACGAGTTTTCCTGCACTTTTACAATTCACACCTATTTTACCTTGAAGGCAAGTTGGTAATTACTTTTGGCGTTGGACGTACAAATCTTGTAGACAAATTAAAGAAGAACCAAGAGACACACTGTTGAATCCGAAGTGAATCGATAAGCTGTACTGCTTTAATGAATTTGGTAAAATGTATACCGATAATATTGACCAATTTAACCTAGTATACATGCTACTTCAACCGATATAATTGGCCACTCTAATTCAGTAAGTTGGCTAAAGCAAACGAGTAAAATAGCAACCGAGTAGATTCGCTACTTCAATTGAGTAGTTTTACCGAGTAAATTAGCTTCTCCATAAATTACTTCTTATATTGAGATTCTTAAATTGTATATGAACGAATAATGTAACACTTAAAGTTCTCTGAACTAGATATTAAGTCTACACAAAAAAGGCAAGTCCAACCGAGTAAATTGTTTACACCAATCGATTAAATTTGTACCGTCAATCGTATAAAATATTAGGAATAAGAATTTGGTACCTATACCACAGCCAAGTATATTGGTTTCCCATATAAAGTGAGTCTGCCAATCCAACCAATTAAACTGATTTCATCAATATTTAATAAGCGTATTTATTAAGTTACTTTGATTACTTAATTAGCTTTTGCAAGGACTTTAACTTAGGAAAAACTATTACTAGTCAGTAGATTAAATTATCGAGCGGCAACACTGGTTTTCTATATTAATGATTGTCCGTTATAATTAACTCTCTTCTTCTCAATTTTTTAAACAATACTTTGAATAGTGTACAATGTAGTATGAGCTGCATTATATATATATATGCACTATTTTATGGCTTCTCAGGAAATCAAAAACTTTTGGTTTCATCACTTTGATTTCATTTTATCTCTAAAATTTATCATACCAGGTGAAATTCAGAGATTCTTTTTTTCAATTTTTTTTCATTGCTGAATTGAAAGTTCCTCAAGGAAATCACTTAGGGCCACTTCTTTAAGTTCAGATTATCGATCTAATCGGTTAATTTAACCAACTTCCTCTATTGCATCAGCTAATCTACTTGGTAGGTTTGAATATTCTACTTAATTCATTAACAAAAAAAAAATCTTAGTGATCCTTACTGAGGGTTAGAATAGGACTGCAGTTGTCTCGTCAGTTGTTGTTTAAAAGATCTCAGTGCAAAGGAAATTTGTCTATTGATGTGATCTGATAACGTATTCAAAAAAAGTTCCCACGCTACTGTATCACAATACCTAGTCATAAGGTTTTGGCAAACAAACTATTTTATTCCTTAGGTATTAAAACGCTACCAGATACTTAATACTTGAGCTATGTCAACTGGATTCATGTCTCTACTAAATTTGATCCCTACATTAAATTTGGCGTTTCCATGTATAACCGGTCTGCTATTTTTACTTGCGATATATGTAGGTACTATAGGGCAAGTTCTGCATTTGGAAAAAAAATCGAACTCGAGATTTTGATCAAAGTTGACATTACGATGATAGCGAAGACGAAAAAAGTGGGTCCGACAATTCCGTCTGTCTGTCTGTATGTCTGTATGTCTGTACCTCGAACTACAGCCTAAACTACTGGAGGTATTTTCTTCAAACTCGGTAGTTAAGGGTCTTCGGTGATTCCCTAGAGGAGAAATTGAAATTTTTTTTTAGCTCCAAAACTAAGGGTACCCCCCATACACCCGTAATGCAAAATCTTATTTATCTCGAAAACGGCTCTAACGATTTTAATAAAAAAAATTAGGTGTGATATCATGGATATGGACTATATTTTGGTGAAAAAAAAATTTGGGGGGAAATGTTATTAGGGGTACCTGTCATAGAACGGTTTTTTTTATTTTCGAATTTCTCACCAACGGCTCTAACGATTTTAACCAAAATTTTTATGCAGGAGCTCCTTTGCATTTGAAAAAATATAAACTAAAATTTTTTTCGAAAAAATAGTTTTTGGATTTTTAAAAAAATAATACATATTTTTTTTTGAAAATTCAATATCTTGAAAACCGATACACGATTAAATTTTTAAATTACGTTTTAAAATGTATTTTATTAAATATTAACAATTTGCATATCAATTTTTTTTATAAAAATTTTAAGGAAAATTTAGTACACAAAAAACATGTTTCAGTGTGTCTGTATGTCTGTACCTCTCACTACAGCCTAAACCACTGGACCTATTTCTTTCAATCTCGGTAGTTAAGGGTCTTCGGTGATTCCCTAGAGGAGAAATTGACATTTTTTTTTTAGCTCCAAAACTAAGGGTACCCCCCATACACCCGTAATGCAAAATCTTATTTATCTCGAAAACGGCTCTAACGATTTTGATAAAAAATAATTAAGTGTGATATTATGGACATGGACTACATTTTGGTCAAAACAAATTTTGGGGCAAACTGTTATTAGGGGTACCTGCCATAGACCCGTTTTTTTGATTTTCGACTTTCTCATTAACGGCTCTAAGGATTTTAACCCAAAATTTTTAGCAGGAGTCCCCTTAAGTTTAAAATAATATTGTATATAAAAATATTCGAAAAAATATTTATTGGGTTTAAAAAAAAAAAAAATTTAAATCAATATCTTCAAAACCTATGAACGATTATTTTTTGAAATTATTTCCTAAAACCAATATTATTAAATACTTAAAATTCGCATCCCACATTTTTTTCTTGAAAAATTGTAGAGAAATTTCTTATATAAAAATTTTATTTAACAATAAAACGATTTTTTAAAGTTTATTTGCATAAATTCATACTTTTCCGGAAACCAGACGGCAATTTTATGCATTTGAACATTATTATCTCATTAAATCCATGTTTTATACATTTTTAAAATGTATCTTAAATTCAAAAGTACTTTTACATAAGAGCAAGTTCGTGCGATCCAGTCGTGCATTTTATTTATTTTGGTATGTAAACGTTGAACAACTTCGACATTTATCAATCGATTGACTTTAGAAGACATATTTCTTAAACTTCAATTTAGTACAATTTTAACCATGAATTGCTTTACGCCGAAATATTAACGTTGTACATTGAAAATAGTCATTTGGTTGTTTGGTTTCCTGTTTTGTTGAATATTGGATAGTGGAAGATCATCGATATTCCTTTCATTATCGAACAAGATGTTCCAATAAGCTCATTATAGCGGGAAGAGAGTGTTGATGAGAACATGCCTATTTCGTATCGTCACCACGCTCAGTATTTTGGTGCCAAAAATGTTTCCTGGGATCAAATATAACGTGATTTTATTCCAATTTATGCACGACATGAATATGTATCTAGAAACATACAAAGTCAAGTGGAAGAAGGTGAATAAATTGGACCAACTTCCGGCTTGATCATAGAGTCCCAATGGGGTCAACGCTAGGTGTTCTTGGAACGTCCTTACGATTTATCAATATTAGATATATGTACGTTTTCGAGAAAACATCGTGGTTACCACCAACGTGTAAGCTAATCAAATAATTTTCTTATGTAAAAGCCGTTTCTAACTACATACATATATTAAATACGTTCTTCAGTTTTCAGTTTTCAACTTAATAAAATGTAATACTTAAATACTATTTGCATAAAACTGCCTTTATTTATTAAATTTCAATTTCTATTCATTTATTTATTTTTAGATAGTTCACCTGGAGAGGTCAAAGATGTGTTTGATTTGAATGTAATAGCAGCTTGTACATGTATAATGCAATCAGTGGAATTAATGAAGATTCATGGACTACGATCGCATATAATAATAATCAATAGGTATGAAACATAAAGGCAAATTAAATATAAAAATTTTATTTTTTCTCCTTTCTATTCTTATATAAGTTTCTTATTATTAAAATATAAATCTTCCTATTTGCGCAAGACGTTATTCACTAAGAACACATCCCAAAAAACTTAAAATGGAGTGCCAAAGCTTCCATTATTAAAAGCACACAAATATTAGACTAATTCCAACAAAAATCCGAAAAAAAGTTTGCTTTTACTTTTATGTCCTCAATCCCTTAAAGGGTCCGAAATTTAAACCAGAATTAAAGTTAAAAATTATAGCTTATTTAGAAGATAGAACTGGTTTTTTCCCAAGGAAACACAATATTCCCAACCATTATCTACTTCAAGTTTCGGACACTGCCAAGTATCGTAAACTAAAATGAAAAGAAAATACTAAAGAAAGGCAGAAAAAGATCCGCATTTGATTTCTTTACTTCCGGAAAATTTGTTGGTAAACGAAAGGGTGTCAGCCCAAAAGCCATTCATTGGATGTAAACAGCCATAATAATTGCCAATTGTAAAGTATACATAGGTTAGGTTAATAGGATGACAGTTGATCTTTTTACCGTCACACTTAGATCAACGTAGATCCGTTGTGATACCCTTGGGGTTATGATTCTCTTGTTTTGCAACCTATGATAATGCTATGTCCTTTAAGTCCGTTAAGGGTGTGGATGGGTTACAGCAAACTATAACCTGAAATGTCGGAGGGTACTTCTAAGTCATTGAAGAAATGACTGTTGTCACATAATCACCTGGTTAAGGAGAGGTTGACGCCATCTAAGGGCGTGGTCCTTTCCTTTACCCCCACTTAAGAAATTATCTCTCCACCAGGCCCGTAGCAGCTTATGCTCTCAATTACCTATTTAAAATTAAAGGGTGGGACTTGAACTGTTATGTCTGCTTGATTTAGATCAAGTGTGGATCCTATCCTTTCCACTGTCCCCAGGAACCCAACAGAGCCTAATGTTATGATGTGTATCAAGAACCCTTAGCTCTTCACGACAGCAAGTCACAAGCTTCGATTTGATTTCAATGGCAGAAATCACTTTCATTGCCACTTGGATACCAATGAAAAAGGTGATATCAGCTTATGGTATTGTCATAATTGAGACTGGTAGCTTAGACAGTAACCACAAACCTTTCTTATCTTCTTCCTGGGGAGCGCAATGGATCCATTGAAACCCGAGTGAGATGGCTTTATGCCGGACTATAGATATAGGTACCTGTAAAATAGATCACAAAGTGTTAAAATAGATAATTCTAGGGGTAGTGTAGTGTTCTTTAATATAGGGGTGCATCAGGGTTCTGTTTAAGGACCGATTCTCTTCTAATTATTATCATTATTTACCACTATTTGAATAGAAACTTAAAAGCTTTCTTATTACATTTGCGGGATGACATAAGCTGTACGTTTGGTTCTAAAAGTGCATTGAATCTTGTTACCTTTATAAATTGGGATCTAAGTTTGTTAAAATCTTGGTTTGCTAAACACTGTTTAAATAGCTGCCCAAAAACAAGAACTATGTTTTTCAAAAACTGCGCAAACTCACCAAGAATCCCTTTCAAGTAAGATACGAAAAGTGAACTCAACTCAATGCGTCTGCCTCACTTGACGAGCTGCCTTGTGCAGTCCTACTCTAAACTGTCATACCTTTGAGCAAGAGGGATTTCCCTGCTCAAAAATACCGGACATTCACGACACAAAATAAGCTAATTTAAAGTTATACTGAACTAAAGAAGGAGTTCACCTATGGGTTACATTATCTAAATGCTTTTGAAGTCTTATATCATGCTCTTGAATGCCGATTTGAGCAGAAAGCTTGAAACTTATCAAACTTGCTTTGAAGCTGAGCTTGGATGTCTTCAATTGTAGAGCCACTAGCATACAGAGTTGCATCGTCGGCGAACGCCACTGAATCATCATGCTTCCTAAGTATTTCAGAAATTTCGATATTGAAAAGAGCTGGTTCAGTTAGACTTATCGGCCTATAGTTGGAAGGATCGGAAGGTTCCTTGTTCTTTTACTATTGGAAACACTTTTCATATTTTCCTGCAACTCGGGCAGTAGTAATTATTAAGCAGATTGTTACATATAACGCAACACTGCCGTATGATATCGATCGGTATATGTATGCTTGGAATGTTGTCTAAGCCGCTTGACCTTTTAGTATTTAGTTTCCTGAATATTATAGTCAATTCGTCAAGAGTCGTAAAGTAATTGTTGGTATCTTTATATGAAGAGTTACATTTTCGCTGTCATTAAACCTCAACAGTTCGTCACTTACTTCGTCAGTCTTGCAGATAGAGAGTTCTCTAGCGTAAACCATCTCAAAATGAGATCCGATAAGGTTGAGTTTGTCTGCTCCACTATCTTTTACATAGTGGTTATCGATGATGAGGCAACCTTGAATATTGATCCCTGTCTGAGATACTCGTAGTAGGCTCTGAGAAGACAGTGGTATTCTCAGTTTCGGAATTTTGACAACGTTACGTGGTTTGTACAATTTATTTATTTTTGGAAACATGTTTCTACTGTCTGATTGTATTATGCTCTCAGCACGTTGTTTCCAGTAATCGTTGACACCATTCCGAAACTGTTGGTTTAACAGAGTTTTCACATTTCTCAAGAGAGATTTTAATCTCTGTAGCTCCAAGTTTTGCGGAACGTCTTGAAACTGGCGTCGTATTCAAATCATCTGAGTGATTAGAAAGCTTTTGTGCGATTGTAATCTTATAATGTCACGGTTTAAATAACATTCTATGTTATTTATTGATTTTATTTTCGGAGTTTTGACCCCATAGCTTGTAATTCCATGGTGTTGAGATTCCCGATTTTGGAATTGCACTCCTGGTTAGAAAGATTCCTATTGCTAGTAATACTCAAAGAGGAAGTGCAATTCCTATATTTCTTAGTGGCACAACGTTGAAAACGGCACCAATTAGTCTGTCTAAAATTTAATTTAGGGACCTCATCTCCTGTTATCTTTTACTTAACCCTATTTTTCCTTGAGTGAATGTTGTATTTATTAAAATAATCTCTCAGAAATGACTGGCTTAATGAGTCTTTGAAATTTTGAGCAATAAACAGGTAAACATAGTGGATGGTATAAGAGTCAAGCATAACCTTCCCAAACTATACCTACTCAAAACTTCAGATTTATTTGAGATACGATTATTATCTACTACCCAAGGCCATAATTTAAATACAGTTATTTCCATCTCAGTTTCGGAATTTAATTTAATTTAAATGTAACATTTAATTATTCTTAAATCTATATATAGGTACAAATTACATCTCGCAGATGACGGTTGCGATGGCGAATTATTTCATTTACATTGGCTTGCCAAAGCGATTATTTATCTTTTACATTCCGAAATAATTGCTAGTGTTTAATTTTTAATACTGTACTGTGAGAAATAAATGTATATATTATGTCCTGGCAATTAATAATTATAATTAAATTGCCCACACAAAACAAATGTACACGCACATAAAAGTGCATCAAAATGAATGAACGTGCATGCGTGTAAGCAAATGCAAAACCCTACAACAACAACAACAATTAAGTGTACAACCTACTGATGTGTTTAAAAACAAAAATTAATAAACCATGAAATACGTAGTCTACGCATAATATATGAAATATACACAAAAAATCCTTGCACTTCCACCATTGCAATCGCATCCTTTAACTGCGGCTATTGTAACTTTTTATGTTTGTAGCTGCCTGCCTCCACATTTAACAAGTTTTTAATTGCATATCTGACCGTAATGAACTTGCATCCTTAAATATTTGCTTCGAAGTACGTACAAACCAAAAAAAGAGAACAGAACCTTCGAAACTTTTTGTTGCAATATTTCATTTTTTTTTTTTTTTTTGTTGTAATCACTCCGAAAGTAGAAAAGTAACCTTATTAAACACTTGCTTTAAATATAACATAGGCAAGGTACGAGTATGTATAAACATAATAAACCACATAGGACATTTTATACGAATGTTAAGTAAACGTGAATGAAGCCAGTTAAACCATAATGTATACATACAGTTGGAAGAATTGAAATTAAAACTTAATTAATTAAAAAAATACACCCAGAACTTACGCATATTTGTGGGTTAATCAGCCTGAAAATACATGTTTTAATATTTATGACTTATATTAAGTTCAAGCGATTTATTAAATTTTGGCAGATCGTTTTTTTTTATAGTCTGAGGTATACTCATAAGGTTCAGGACCTTACAAAGCTCTAGATGTTAACTTTAAGGCCCCTAGGTTGTCACTTGTGGCCTTTTTCTTTCAGAGTTTTGGTTTTTCAATCTTTGAGGGAAATCCGTGAGAAGGAGATATCTATTGGGAAAAATCTTGGGGTATTACTCGTATTATTAAAGCTAACCCTTTATTTTGTATATTTATTTTGAGGATACTAAGGGTAGTCCTACCTTTAAAATATTTGAGCACGGTACGAGCGATGCACATTAGGTTAGGTTAGGAGCCCATATAGGCTGTTGAGTACACGGGGGCCTATTGGTCCATTGTGATCCCCTATTAATAAACGCAGAGATGCTCCTAACTAATGTCTTATGTAGACTGGTTCATTTTCGAACCAGCCTGTGCTTACAATGAATTTTTGTCATATTTGCCATTAGGCGTTTTTCTTTTTTAGCCCCGAGCAGGGCACAGAGCGGGGCCTGAGCGCTTAGAGCTCGCTCCGAACCGAGCGTGACCTGAGCGCTCTGAGCTAATTAAGAAACACATCTGAGCACCGAATTGTCATTGTATCATTTTTCAAGTAAACCAAATGCCAAATTTATCTCCAGCGAAATTTCCTGGAACGCTATTTTTTTCACTGCGGTGTCTATCCGCAACTTGTTCCTTTTTAATGATTCTATCAAGAACAACATCATCTGTTTCGTCCACTTCACCCCTTTGAAAACAAGAAATATTATACTCTGCTCATAATTACATATATTTATTTTTCCTTACCTTCACTGGGAGAACAACCAGCTTCGCCCGCCATTTCCATTGTTTTGATTTTGTATTTCTTTTTTTCTTTTACTATCATCCCTTCCAAAAAAATTAAATGAAGTTAGCCGCGCTCAGCTTTTTGCTCCGTCTGCTCGGTCATTTATTATCGAGCTCATCGAGCGAGCCCCGTTCGAGCTCTGAGCTAAAAAAGAAATGCAAGTTGAGCGCTCAGGGCGCTCTGGGTTAAAAAAGTAACATAGTTCTTTTTTTGACAGTTCAGTGCCCCGCTCGGAGCTAAAAAAGAAAAACGCCTATTGAGACCTGCGTTAGATCGTCTAGTTATCCAACAAACCTGTTTCCAAAGTAGTGGAGGCAATTTGTTTGGAGGTTCGAACAGTCACAGAGCAGGTGTTAAATGGTTTTAATCTCCTCGACATCCTGACAGCTCCTACGGAAATCGGGTGCAAATGCACCCATTCTAGTGGCCATTGTACCAATGGCGCAGTGGCCCGTTAGTACACCTATCAGGATTCTGATGTTTTTTTTACGAGTAATCAGCGATAAGATATACCGAGTTTCTTTTTCATTAATTCTAGGTCATAGACTTCTAGAGATAACGCAGTCGTCTATGGAGGACCAGGAGTTATTGATTTGCTCTTTCGTTATTAGGTCTATTTTCCTTTTAATCACGCCAATCGAGTTTAAATTATTCTTTAATATTTAGAGCTTCACAGAACACCCCAGCTCCTGTTCCCTCTTCCATTTTTAACCCATCGGTGTAGAAGGAGATACCTTGTTCACTAATTAGTGAGTTGGATTCCCGTCCCTGCCTTTCGGGTATTGTAGTAGAGAAGTGTTTGTTGAAATCTATTCTGGGTGGTAAGTAGTCAGTCGTCACATTAAGCCCGGCCACTGTGTCATACCTTTGCAGGATACACCCATCATGACCATAACTGCTGTGCTTCCAAAAGCTCATTTCTTTAAGCCTAATCGAGCTTTTGGCTGCTGTGCATCTAATGTGCTCGTCCAGGACTGGAAGATTTAAAATAATTTCCAGCCCTGCCTGAAGCGTAGAACCCTGTGCCCCCGTTATTCCTAAACAGGCTATACTCTGTACCTTATTTAGGTTTTTGAGATAGCTACTTTTTTCTACAGCCTTCCACCACACGATCGACCCATAGGTAAGTATGGGACGAACTATCACCGTGTACATCCACTGGATGACCTGCGGTCACATGCCCCACCGTGTACCGAAGGTTTTTTGCATGTGTAGAGAGCGCACAGTTGGTTCTTTCCTCTGTGTTACGTTTCCATGTTAGTTTGGAATCAAGAATTACTCCAAGATATTTAGCCTCTTTAGAAAGTTTCAGAGAAATGTCGTTAAGCTTTGGAGGAGTTAGGTCCTCCAATTTCCTTTTCTTCGTAATCAGGACTAGTTCGGTTTTGGAAGGGTTAACCACGAGACCGTTTTGTCCTGTCCAAGAAGATAGTTCTTTAAGTGAAGATTCCATAATATCCTTGATGATGGTAAGATATTTACCCGATATCAGAATTACTATGTCGTCCGCATAAGCTACTATTTTAATGTCCTGATTCCTAAATATTGTGAGAATTTTCTTAACAAGCGATGCACATTGCTTTTGAATGCCTCTACATCGCAATGAACAGGAAATATTGGACCGGGTAAGGCATTCCACATTCATGTTGTCCGGCTAAAGAAAAAATCTCTTCGAATTGAATGAATCCGAAGTTCCGTTCAAGGGTGAACTGACAAGTCTTCTCTGAAGTGCGAATATTACGGTTGAATTGTTTAAAGGGAGGAATGCAACTGGCTATTTCACTATGTACATATTTATAAAAATAACGGTAAAATAATGAAAGACAAGAAACACTGCGGCGTTAAATAGCAAATAGACTCACTCAAGTGGGTTATTGGAGCTTCAGTACTGCTGACCTTTTCCTCATAGTGATCAGTTGTGTTGTGAAACACGCGCCGCATGTCAAAGTGTGTATCAGTGAAGGTGTGATAAACAAGAAACAAAATGTGCATCCATGCAAAAACAGTAAACTGGGTAACACAGTGAGCGTTAATTTTTCCTTCTTTCTCCTTCACCCATCTTGCACATTTTACTTTGGTTTCGTCTTTACATATACATAAATTGTCTGGATGTGGTGTGGTGGTGTGATGTGAGTTGTGACACCATGCATAGTGTCAGTGTGTAACTTGATTGAACTAAAGGAACATCAGATATACATAATTATGTACTATATTGATGTAATTTCTTTTTAAATCCAGGAGCGGATCAATACATTTACTGTTAAGGCATAACACTAATAGTAAATTGTATTGTAAAGTTATTTTGGGGTCTAAACTTGATATCAGCATAGTTTATTGTCTGATTTGGTTTTTTATGTTTGTTTTTTGTAATGTTGAGTGAATTAAGAGTTGATTGTTACAACATTCGGGGGCTCAGGAAGAATTTCTGTGCCGCATATGTCCATACTGTTAAAAACAGGCCAGCCGTTTTGGCACTGATCACTCAGAATTCAGCCTGCCCGGTTATAACTTGTTTGAACTTATTCCGGTTTTCCTTAATGTGGTTGGTTTTATAACATAGGAAACTTATTTCTCTGACCCAAAAATCCTCTTTACAGAATTTATAAACCATAAATTCTCTTTGAAGTTTAATAGATGAGCTGTGTCAAGCTGTTTAACTCAGCAAAAGTCTCAGTATACCTTCCTTCGATTGTTGTCTGACCAGAATAAGGCAGCCACGATGAATTGTGTACATTGAAATCGCCCGTAACAACCATTTCAACAACCATGTAGGCTGAATTCTGAGTGACCAGAATTTTCAATCCACCTCGGTTTCACTAAGTTCCAGATCTGCTGGCCTGATACTACTGTATTGTCTAGATAATCTAGCCCAGGAATTCCATCTCATGTCTTATAATTATTTCTAATTCAAAAGAAAAAATATTATGAAAACTCACAAAACCAAACGCATTCGAATTAACTTACCTGTGTAGTAAGATAACAATGTCCGGAAGAAACTACAGTGCCACAGCGGTAGAGACAGAAGTAAATTTACTTTTTTTTTTATTTTTTTTAAATTATTTAAAATGTAAAATTAATTTATTTTGTTTTATTTTATTTTTGTTTTTGTAGTATTCTTGGTCATCGTGTTTTAGAATTACCAAAACCAGCATTTAATGTTTATCCAGCCACCAAACACGCACTAACCGCACTTTGTCAAACAGTAAGACAAGAAATTCGCTACAATAAACTAAATATTAAACTCACGGTAAGTAATTTATTTATAAGATTTATTAAATTTCAGTATAGCTAGTCAAATTTTTAGCTCTAAATACAAATCCTAAATAGTTTTGTATTAGTCTGATGAGTTTCTTGACTGTCACTTCTTCCCCACCTTGGTGTTGCGTAACATGAAGAAAAAGTTTTGGCCAATTTTCCTTCGGTCTTTTATTTCAATTATTTATCGAATTTTTCCCTCGGTCCAAAAAAAGCTAAATCAACTCAATAATGAGAATATTCCCAGCCCAGATGGTATACCTGCCATATCGCAAAAAAGTCTGCCAAACTCTCCGTTTCCCTCTAAAAAATCTTCGGTTTATCCTTATCTCAAGGAGAATTCCCTCAGTTATGGAAGACCTCTTTCAAAACTCCAATACATAAAAAGGGTCCCCAAAGTGTGTAGTTACAAACTATCGTCTAATATTGCTCAACTTTCACATATTCCCAAAATATTTGAAAGCATTTTGTATATGATATTTTAAGCTAACGTTGTAAGTCTCTCATTTCCCCTAGACAAAACGGCTCTATCAAGGGTAAATCCACAACGACTAACCTTTTTGAATTCGTATCCTTTAGCCTCTCAGCTTTAGAAAATGGAAATATGGTCGACGTTGTCTCTACCGATTTCAGTAAGGCCTTTGACAAAATCTCACGTAGGCTAATTCTATTCAAACTGTCCATCCTTGAGCTTGAGCCTATCTTCTTAAGATGGATTTCTTCTTACCTGAAAACCGATACTATAAAGTTCGATTTATTTCTACATTGTCTGATGGTTTCTTAGCTCACTCTGGGGTCCCACAAGGCAGCGATTTAGAACCTCTTCTTTTTATTCTTACTATCAACGATATTGAATTGACAGTTTCTCTGTCTGGTGCCTCAAAAATTGCTTAGAGTTAAATATTTCCATCCAATCTCCTCCCCGTCTCTATCTTCTCCATTATCAATCTATATACACCGCTGAGTCAATTCGCAGCCTTGGTGATTTATGTGATAAAGAGCTCAACTTTCTCCCACAATATGTAAGAGATTATTCTTAAAGCAAACTCTGCACTAGGCTTTATAAAATGATGGTCCAAAAAATTCTCTGACCCTTATGTTACCTGATCTTTACACATAACCTTTCTTCGCCCCCTTCTTGAATTAGCCTATAAAGTATCAAGAACTTTATCAACAAATTCATATATCCAGAATCGGGAGCATTCGACGTCGTTTCCTACGTTGCGCCCTTCGTGGTCTGTCTTAGAATAACCATTGATTCTTACTTGGTATCGAGATCGAGACTGACTTCTATTAATTAACTTGAAGCATAATAATCATTCATTGAGTACTTTCAGGATGTGTTAATTGCACAAATGTCATTGAAATATCTATCCATATCATACAAGATCCTCCCCCGTTTGCTTCGGTTGTCGAGCTTGTAGGTAATTTTCAATAAACTTCGTTCCCGTGGCAGGAGTAAGATCTGCTTCTTTCTAGTGTCCATTCTAGTGAATGTTCTTCGTACCTGTCTGAACTCGTGTTGAACATCAATGCCAATCAACATACGACTTCGAAGTGAAGTCATCATGATAGATCTGTCATCTTTCTCGGTGGTTCACCAGGATTGTCTAGATCATGTCGTTCAAACAAACTCTCCAGTTTCCCTGAACCTTCCGTAGATCTTTAACATAAAGGATGAGCTTAGGCGAAGATTTAAGACGTGACCATACACATTTAATTATATAATATGTTGTATCCATAGCAATGCGGCTTTTGCGCGCAGGTAAAATTTGCTAATGTTTCCAAAATTACTCTCTATAGCCATAATTGACTTATGCGCCCATAAGAAAACATTTTAAAACTACCTTTCCACTTTCTGCCCCTCTTGAATGCTCATCAATTTGTAACAACTTTGTTACAACTTTGGGCGTACTTCAAGTAAAGAGATTTATTCTTCAACCGTACCACATGGATGTCGAATGTGTTCCCTTGCCCTGTTTTTCTCTCCACTTTCAATATACTTCAAGGTAATATACATACATCGGTGCCTCCATAAATCCTTCCATATTTCTTTGAATAATCTTTCTGTTTTAATAACAATAGTTTAAATTTTCTAGAGAACTGTTCTTAAAATTATAATTTCCAAGGTGATTATAATAAAGCTGAGATCATAATTTTTGGAGAAAATTGTCTTTAGGGAAAACTTTAACACAAAAAACACCATTTTCATTTGTCAATATGACGTTTAATGGGTGCGTTCTATAAAATAGAGTATGTTTGATTTTACAAATCATTATTTCTAAGAGATTTATTTTCAATCTTCAGTTGAGGAGATTTAAATGTGTATAGTAAATCACAAGATTTGAAGAAGATTTAGGGATTTAGATCTTGGTTTAGTAGCTGATAAAAATGTAGTATCATGCATTGATGTATAACTCGTTAATGGATGGATCGATTTTGTTACAACTTCCCAATAAAATGTATTAATAATTTTTCATAACAAATCTGTTTTTTTCTTAGAGCATTAGTCCGGGAATGGTTGAAACTGATTTCCTCAAAGTATACAACCCAGCATCCTATGCTCCGATTCCAAAATTGCAACCGAAAGATGTTGCCGATGCCGTTCTTTATGCTTTATATACACCACCTACAGTACAGGTATAAGACAATATTTTTATTTTTATTAATTTGTTATTAAATATGTTTTATTTTAGATTGAAGAAATCATACTTCAGGCAATTCCCGAACACGGATCTCCAAATGAGAAAGAAGATGAATAAAATTTTACAGCTGAAAAATATAAATTTGAATTAAAAACCTATTCACTGAATCAAATTTTATCATAAATTACATATTTCCTTGTCTCATATTCAAAAGAATTTTGTTTTTCTTATAGCGTTTTCGTTTGTTAATCCAAAAGAACATTCCGGGACTCTCCGATTCGGAATGTCTAACGAACATGTGCAACCGTTTTTTTTTCTGAAGTTTTGTTTCGTTATATTTGTCAAACGTCAAATGCAAATGGTAAATTGAAGTTGGTTTCATTCATAATAAAATTATTGGTAAACATGGCGAACACTGATTTGAAACATTTTGATCCTAAAGCATTCCCTTTCTCTACTTTCGAACAAAAGAAACTGTCAGTGAGATATTATTGATTTTTTTTTTATTTATTTAGAAGGCACATAGCACATAGCAGCGTCCTATTGAAACCACATGTCGTTAGTTTCCGTTTCATTCAATCGGACCAAAAGAAATGGGATATCTATCATCGACCGATAGGACTCGTCGTCGACGGTGATGGCCTGGCCAACGTCGTTTTCAAAAGAGTAAAGACCGATAATGCTGCCAGCTCAAAATCCTCAGCGAACAGAGACTTTCTTTGATGGATCTCGTGTGGATTATGATCGCCCCAAATTCTACAATTTTGCTTGCTCATAAACCCATTCGTTCAGAAATGGGCCCCGTCGCCCAAAATGTTTTTTTTTTCGAACAGAAAAACCGCTTTCATAAAACAATTTAATCATTTGCACGCTATAACTTGAATGACAGCCAATTTGACAGGTGACAGCGTCAACCAATATCGCCATGACCTATTAAGGTTCCCTATTTGAAAACCCTTTTTTGTTTACGCTAGGGGTCTTTAACTTTGAAGAAACTTCTTTATTAACCCTACAACCCATACCTTATTTTTTGTTGCATTAACCTATTTGGGGTTCCCCCACACCCCGCTTAATTTAAAGCGGGGTTTTGTCAAATTTAAATAACAAACGATATATATTTTTGATTTTTATTCATTACTTACTCATTTTTTATCAAAATAAACAAAAATAAAGCATAAATATTATAGCTATAGCGACAAAATTTCATGTCATGTTTTAAATAAGGGCAAAAAGTAGAATGATTTTGAGAAGCGTTACAAAAAAAAAAAAAAAAAAAATAGCCCTTCTGGCCGAAATTCAGAATAATTATTGTGGAATCTGAAAAAAGACATACAATTTAACATTTATTCGTACAAGAAAAAAATATTTTCAAAATATTGCCAGTATATTTTTAAAGATTGTTTTTGGTCAAAAAATTGCAGCTGCTTCATACTTCCATGCGATCTTCTGCGCTGTGTTGTCCAACGAAAACCTTTCTTTTCAAGAAGAACTCAATCGTCATGTGTTCCTTCTGGGCTTTCCTCGTCATCAAACTCGTTTGCCGAAATTTCGTCATCTTTCTCAGAATCTGTATCAATGTGTTCAGTGCCAGCTTCAACATCTTCATCATCACTTTCGAAAAGCAATCGTCTGAGCTCATCTTTGTATTGAGACATTGTGTAATGGCTTTTTTTTCTCTATTATTACTTTAAATATTTTACTTTCAAAAACTTGAAGGAACAACACTTTAACACTTTTCAAAAACGCTAAAATATTATTTTTACAAAACCTTTTCTTTAAAAAAAAATTACGCAAACCCATACGGGGTGCCAGTACACCCCACTGACCAAATTATTCACGCTCTGGAGAGAGAAAATGAACTGAATTGCTCTGGCCCGTAAGGACATGATGAAAAAAATAAAAGTCATGGCAATCCGTAAAAATAGCGGCTTTTTTAAATAAAGATACAACGACTTTTAATTTTAAGTGGGGTTCCTACGCACCCCGTATGGGTTCTAGGGTTAAAAATTTCACAGCAAATTCTTCATCATCACTTGACTATGATCTTTGTATAAATAACCTTTAGTAATATCATGGAGCGTGATTTTGCGGTACCAACGCTATCCTGGTGGTGGCGCTGAAATTAGCGCACAATTTTACAGTGGAGAGTAGGAAAAGATACAAAACAAGTATGTAGTTAAAAAGAGAATATTTTATTACTAAATTTAGCAGAGACAAATCTAACAAGTACTATCGCTATGCTTAAGATGTCGCCCCGATCGTTCGTCTTCATGAGAGTATACTATAAGTTTTATATACAAAGCTATGATGAAAAAGATGAAATGTTTGAGTTACCAATAACGCATGTGTGCGTGGTTCTGGTTTTAATTCTTTCTTCACATCCATAATCGATTTTTTTCTTCTTTTCAGCAGAACAAATGTCATACTTCGGAATTTTTCCAGATGCTTCCGGATGACAAAACGATAACGCTATTAGTTTGTAGATTTACTACAGTTATGTAATTCGTTTCGTAAACATTGCCAGAAAGTATCAATTAATGACTATATGAATATCCGTGTGATGTTTAAACTTTTTAACTTGGTTGAGTTACCAGAAACATCAGTGTCCTCGAGACATAACTGAACAAAAAATGAGATGAATGGTATTCTATGAAAACTTTTTTGGTTATTTTTTATCACGCAAAACTTATCAAATGCTCGGTGCTGTATTAGCTTGAAGAGACATTCAAGATGGTCTTCGTGGCCAGAAATAATTTTTAAATATTAATTATTTTTTTTTTTTTTGTAAGCAAGAAAAAGTAATGAATTTATATGCGCTTTATATTATATGAAAGTTAGCAAGTTCTTAAAAAATCTCTTTACAAAACTTTCTCACAACTCTTAAAACTTTCTTTAAAACCTGCAATCCCTGCTTATGCAAACGTCGAAGAATAACTTTTCGTCATGCATTGTGATGAATTTGAAATAATAAATCTTCAAATCAAAATATTCCCTACTTTTCGAAAATACGTGTGTACCTATAACGCTATCACATTGGCATCGGGGATTGCTATGCTATGCTACTGTCCTGTCCAGGTCCAAAACGACGCGACCAAAGACGACGTCAAAAGAAAATAGCTTTTGGGTATGAAAAACTAATTAAGAATAACAGCAAAGTAACTTAGCCTTAGCCAAAAAGAATATAGCCAACCGAATATCCTTGAGAAAACTTTATCGGTTAACAAAAATGTGTTTGACAAAAACTTTAAAGTTCCAAAGACGCGTCGTGGGGTTTCGCTGAAGTTTTTTTTCAAAATTCCTATGTTTGGAAAACTCGTACCTTTGTTTTGAGTAAATATTGAAACTAACCAAGTTAATATAAAGTTATTTTGAATTGGACTTGGCTTTCGAAAGATTTCTTATGAAATTATTGCTTTGAGTGATTTATTTAAAAAAATCTGTTAAAAAGCTTACAAATCTTTTACCCATACCTTGGATCACTCAGTCCAGACACGTCCAGAGTGATATCACAAATGCCATTGCAATAACTCTTAAGAGGCCTCCGCCCAAAATATTGAGAAAAACGTGAAATTGGGCAAATTCGTGCAAGGTTTGTGAAGTCAATGCAAGTCGTATTGAAATAAAATAAATTACATATGAAAGAATTACATTTTATCTTGAAAAGCGTCGAGCCACTTTTTTAATTTTTGATGTGTAAACATCTTTCCCGGCGGTAGAGTGAATTGAAAACGTGTGTAAAACTTATACGTCCCGTGTAACCCGTTACGGTTACACGTTACGGTTACACGTTACGGTTACACGTTCCGGTTACACGTTACGGTTACACGTTCCGTGTAGCAATCTACCTTACCGACGATTGCATTTAACACCATGTTTACATTGTTAATATTGCGTACTTACGACATCGTGTTTACATTGGAGACTTTGAGTACTGAAATCTCGATTTTATTACTTTCCATTGCTGGATAGAACTTAATTCAATCCCTCAACATTTCTTCACCACCCGACCAATTAGGCCTATTCTGCCGCATTTGTTATTCTGCTATAGATTTTCTGTTATGAATCATAAAAGATTTCCACCTTAAAAGATCTTTTATGATTGGTATTCAGAGGTTCGAACTTTTATAAAAGTCTGTTAGGCTAGTCGCGCACTGGCAGCTGTGATTGAAATCAAATAGTTTAATCACCAGTTGAAAGAGAACCGCGCACTGGCAACTCTTTACACACGCTCACACTCTTTTCTCTCTTGCGCTTATGGAAAACAGCTCAACTGTTACGAATTAATTTTAGGCAATCATTTAGTTTGTGTCAAAACAAACTTTTTAGTTGCTCGAATCGAGTTGCTTTAAGTGCGCGGTGTCCCATATAAGCCCATATGTTTCATTTTAGCAACTAAACAGTTATGAAACTAAAAATTGAATGTGCGCGCCTGGCCTTATGCTACTTCGAAAACGAGATCTGTTATGAAACTGAACTAAATCTGTTATCATAATCAGCTGTGATTATGTAAAATATTTCATCTGACATAATTTAAATGGATGACGAACAAAAAAGTAAACTCTTAGGCTAGGAGCGCACATTCAATTTTTAGTTTCGAAACTGCTTGGTTCGAGCAACTAAAATGTTTGTGTTTTGACACAAACTAAACGATTGCGCGCGCATTCAATTTTGAGTTGCACAACTGTTTGGTTGCTTATAGAAAACAGATGAACTATTTAGTTGAATGTGCGCGCAGGTGCATATAATTTTATGTTACACAGAATAGCGAACTCATTTCAGGCAATCGCTTAGTTTGTATCAAAACACAAACTTCTAGTTGCTCGAACCAAGCAGTTGCGAAACTAAAAATTGAATGTGCGCGCCTGGCCTAAGGCTATTTTGTGTAACATATAATTATATGCACCTGCGCGGACATTCATTTAAGTAGTTCATCTGTTTTCTATAAACTACCAAACAGTTGTGCAACTAAAAATTGAATGTGTGCGCCTAGCCTTACACACTATGGGTATCCATACAATGGAACACGATTTTACCTCATATGTTTCTGGGAATACCATGGCCATACTCTACTTATATGTTTATATGATATGTGTTTTGATATATTTTCTTTCATTTGTCTCCTTTAAAGAACATTTCATTGACGAAATAAAAGATAAATATTCATTATTACTTGATGCACCTGTGTACTTATTGAAATCTTTTATGATAAAAGTCACAGAAGTTTGTCTTTTATGATTTTTAACAAAAATGCTATTCGTAAAAGATTTTTTCTATGTTCGAACGTTTGACAGTTCATAAAAGTTTTCTTAGCAGATTTTATAACAGATTTTAGCGTGCTGAATACCAAAATTAAAATTCATAAAAGATTTGTTGACAGCTCAAACATTTATATGGAAATTCATAGCAGAATAACAGAATAGAAGAATAAAAGATCACGCCGAATAGTCCTAAATATGTGAAAAAGACGAAACACAAATCAACTGGTGTAAAATTTCATAGCGGGTTCATTTAATGTCTTAAAAAATCCACTTCACGTTATTGACGGACGATAACATTTTATTTTATGCTCGCAAAAAATGCATTTTCAGAGTTGAACTTTAAAAATCCAAAAAAATGTTCTTCAGGGCAATCAGTTGACATCTGCAATGAAATATTCTCGATACGTCAAAATATAAATTGTCCCTTATCTGTCATACCATATAATTATTTTAATTATCGAATTAGATATCCTTTATTATATCAAAATATACTTTTAGCATTCACTATATCAAAATATAGATCGTTCTCCATCTGTCAAGCCATGAACTGGATGATGACTACGACTTCAATGTATTAAAAAAATTAGTTTTTGCCACTTATAATAATAGCATTACAAGGTGGGAATGATGTCAATCGGGTTGTAAATCTCTGACAGAGCGATTAAGATAAAGTACAAAAACCTAAAAAAAAAGTTAAGGGATTGGTTTGATTTTGGTAAGGTGAACGCTCCATCTAGTGGTTTGTCAAAAAAAAAAAAGTTTTGACTTTTTCGCTGCATGACAAGTATATTTGTTGGCGGTGTTAAGCCAGGTATACATTGTTCAAATGCATGAAAAGCACGTACAAGTCTATTATTTCAGTGGCGAGAGAACGTTGCCCTTTGTGGTTTTTTTTTTCAGCAAAATTGTGTTTTTACGAATTTCTTTGAGATTTTTGTAATTTTATCCGAGTAATTTGTTTTATTTTGTCTGTCCCTTTTATCATACAATTTTCGTTTGCTGTTTTAATATTTTAATCAGTGCTTATGCTGTGCTGTGTTCTCATCTTTTCAACGTACTATACGCAAATGATCCAATAAATACATGATCAATCATCAACCTTGCATATACAATATTTCTATGCAGTACGCTAGATTGAAAAGATTTTGATTTTTCTTCAAGCCTACATCCAATCTATATACGTGTGACTTTTTTACTAATACACTTACAATTTCTGAGAAAAATGCGGAGTTATCGTTCATTCTTCTTTGTGGTTTTCTTTTTTATATTTGGCGTTCGTTCAGTGCAATTCGCTTAACTGAGTAGAGGAGTGCGAAGAGATGACTCTTTTTCGCATGAACAAAGTTAACTTATATTAAAAATCGCTGTGTTTAAAAGCACAGATGCACTCGAAAGGAAGCCAAAAGAGAAACAGAGATTAAAATCGGATTCGTGTAAAAACAGTTTATTTTTTCTCAGATAACATCTCTGTTTGAATATAAGGGTAAAAATATAATGCTGTCACAAGCAACATCCCTGGTTAAACATAAGTCAAACAAACTTTACGTTACGTAGCAGAGTCGACTTACTCCTAACACATGCCACGAACTACTTCATCGAAGCATATTGTCGATAAGGTTTTTGGGTCGTGTGAAATGAATATGTGTCGACATAGCAGTGCGAAGTCTGGGAATCGAAGTACTATGCCGACATGGCGTGTAAAAAGGACCGAAATAGTTCGTCGAAACAATTTTTTATGATGTTATTCGGTTTTAGTTGTTAAAATTTACAAATCGCCTAAAAAAGCAAGAATAAAATTCAATCTCCTTAAGCAAGAATTCAATAAAGCTCTGATCAAAGCAAAAAAGTGGTTCTGGAGCATTAAAATTCAAATATTTTTCGGTCATTTTCACTTTTCATTTAAAATTTTACAACTCTACCATTTCACAGCTGATTTTGGCATGTACTTCTACGTCGGCGTATTGGTGTGTAAATGCCCATACAAAAGCGAAGTACTTTGTCGATTGTTCGTCTTGATCGATGTGGCGTGTGTGAGGGGTATATATCACAAGTCACAAATTAGTACGATTGCATTGTATGTTTATTGGGTACGTTCGATAACAAAAATTCGACACGTTGATGTTTACACATCTTAACCGTGAGTCCTGGCACTCACACTTTTTTTTTATGTTTTTCTTATTTAATTTTAATATTCCGGTTGCTTCTTTCGTTAAATTCCACAAAACTGCAAAAGTTGTGCAAGGTTTGTGAGAAACTGAAGTGGAAAACTTATAATATTTTTACGTCATTTTAAAGGTAATGAAGAGACTTAGAAGAGCGTCGGAGCGGATTTTTAATTTTGGGCTCTATTTTTGAATAATCATCTTTTGAAAAACATTAAAATTGCTCATTTTCCAATGCATTTTTTAATGTGTAGTTATGTGAAAAGATCATCATAACTTTCCCAAAATGACATAATGCTTTCTGAAATTGTTTATATTTAAAAAAAGGAATCAAAAAGTAACTTTTTATTGCAAAATAACACATTTTATAGAAGCGTTTTTTTTGCACAAAAGTCGTTACTTTTGTTTACTGGCTGTTTTTAGTTCATCTATTTTCCAAAACGTGGTTTTTTTCGAAGATAGCTATTTTTTGTTGGAACTGAAGCAAACAGAAGTATGACGAACATGAAAGTCGAGTAGGCTTTTGGGTATATGCGAGGTTCAGTAAAGAGGTGGTGTAGAAGGGGAAGAAATGGTTGTGAGCAGAACCACGGTGACGGTGGATGATAATATTTGAGGGCTATGATGGTGGTATAGGGATTGGTAAGCGATGAGTATGGTGTGAATGTAAAATGAAGCAAAGGAGTAGATTTAACTTGTTGGATTGTTTTGTGTGTTTTTAGGAAGAAAAGTAACTACATATGTATGTACATTGGTTGGTATGCGAAAAGTATTGAATGTATTATTATGAAGCTCGGTATGTTTGTTATGTAAGAAATCGGTTTGTATCTTATTTTGTATTGCGACGAACGACGAGGTGAATATCCTTTTTTCGAATAGGTATTTAATATTTTTAATAATTTAGACAAATATTGGATTTTAAGGGAATTATTCATTCTAATTGAAAAATCTTGAAATTTTTCATTTTTGACCTAAAATTTTCAACTTTTTTATTTCAAGGCAGGTATTACATTTTGCAATTTTGAGAAGAGATATTAGAGTTTTTAGGACATTAACCAACCCCTTTTTAGTAAAATGACCTTTTTAAAGTAGAATACAATATTCTCAGAAAATAAAATATTAAATTATCCTTTCTTCGTGAGCTTTTCTTATTCATGAAAATGATGTTTGTCCTAGAGTGGGCGCAAGGTCAATTATAGAATTTGTTTATTTTTTTGAGTTGTAACGTTTCGGGTGTGATTACACCCAAGACTTAAAAAAAAATCGAATACAAAAAACACTTAAATAAATAAAAAAAATTGGTATATACATTCTTAATTATTGAGTACAATCTTTTTTTTATTTTATTATTGTATGTAGCAGTAGCGTAGCGTAGGGGGGGCGGGGGGGGCGGTCCGCCCCGGGCGGCAGGCCTAGGGGGGCGGCAAAATGTCGCCAGTGATACGGGTAGAGTAGAAATCATATGTTTCATGATAGATCGTTTGACAAGTCAACAAACAACAATGATGTAAATTTGAAATTTGCCACCCTATCCGTGGTTCGTCGTTGACCGCTTTCGTGAATTCGTAAACGGTGTGTAGGGCCGTAAGAGTGCATTCCGTATTGTCGCGCTCACCGCGAAACTAAAACAAAACGTTCCGAAACTCTCGCGAAACTGAAAGGGAGTGTTCCGAAACATATGATATGCACATGCGAGATATGATAAGATAACTAGGATTCGACGGAAACGTTATTCTAGTCTCAGCCAGCTCAATGTTTTTGCTCCCTCCCGCATCACAGAAAGTTATTTCGATTGTGTTGTTTATAGTTTAAATATTGTTGAATCTTCTAAGACTAAGCACTTAGTATTTCACTCAACCTTTGAACTAGTTTTTGAAAATGAAAAGAATTAAAGGAAGCGGCGCGGAATACCGCAAGAAAAAGGCTAAGAAAGAAGCAGACGCGAAGACGCGAAATATTTCAGTTCTAGTTCTGGTTCAAAAGCTACGTTAGCGTCTTCGGCGGCATCCAGCAGCAGCGGAAGTGATTCCAATGTAAGTAAGATTCCTCCATCTACAATCGTGAGTGGCCTAGAATTGTCCTCCGGCCAATATTCATGGGAATGCATAACTTATTTTACGGGCAGAAGAAGAAGACGTGCCTGCCGTCGAAGTTGGAAGTCGTTCTGGTCCCACCACAGAGCAGGGTCAAGACGAAGTCGACTCACCAGAAGTATCTCAAGTATCTAGTCACAAGCCTGCAGAAAAAGTGAACCTCGTGAAGCTGTAAAGACGCTAAAAAATAAGTTTGTGAAAGTTCTTGAGGTACTGGAAGAATTGACGGATCGTTAGCCAGTCTTCTTCTGACAGTCATGCAGTCATTCAACTTCCTCACTTTTCTTGGCTTTTGAGCTGCAGAGCTACCTGAAGAAGATGACGCACAGATTTACCTGCAGCAATGTGGACTGAGTGTGGATAAGTGTGCTCAGAAACTCTGCGTTTTAAAAGCTCTCCTGGTGCAGAGCAGAGACCGTTTCGTCCAAGCCGCAATCGACTTTTCTAAGACTTTTTGAAAAAAAACTCGGAATCGATCTCAAAACGAGTACAATTCGCAGGAAAAAACGCATGCATGGAGATGAATACGCAGATGCAGCTTTGTCTCACGAGCCTCATTCGTAAGGCTCGTAAAATCCGTTTATGAAACCGCTAAATCTATTTTACTTTCAATAAAAGATACTTCATTGCCTGTGAAATGATGTCTCGAAATTTAATTTTAATTTAGTATTGAATGGGGGCGGCAAAATGGGTCTCCCGCCCCGGGCGCCGAGATGATACGCTACGCCACTGGTATGTAGATATGTATTGTATACTTAAATGTTTCTAATTAAAATTTTGTTCATGAATAGGTTGGAAGGAAGGTGTGATATCAGCTGAAACGTTACAACTCAATATAATTAATCCACAAACATGATTTTCATAAACAAAATGGCGCAAGATTTTAAATATTTCAAACCTACTCTAAATCAATTTTAGAATGGGGTTTAACTGTAAATATCGTTTATAAAACGAGAACCGATTTTTTGTTAATTTTAAACGCAAAAACTATACTTGAACGTTAGAGAGCTCGTCTAACTTTAACAGTAGCAAATATGTAGCTACTTTATCTTTTAAAATTATACTTTATCCAGATTAATAACGGTCATTTCATACCAAAACAAATTGGAGTTGATTTTTTTAAAAGATGTGCTTTGTAAGTAGATTGAATAGATACTCGTATTAGTTCAAAAGTTCTCTTCGACTTTAAATTTTCCAATATTGCAGCGGGCGATGGATAAATAAATCTGTTATTATCTATTATAATTATAAAATTCTTTATTTAGAAAATACAAGAATATTATAAGAAGTATATAAAAGAAAATAGAACAATGACATAATATGCCGTCTGTCGAAATAATTTACGTGTATTCTTACATTAAAAAATAAAAAGAAAAAAGTATATAGTTTAATTGCAGAAACAAAATTATTGAGTTGAAACTAGGTATAGCGTTACAAAAGAATTAATTTAAAAAAAAACATTAGTTAGTTTGTTGGATTTAAGTTACTGTTTGCAAATACATGTATACAAAGCAAAATTATGAATTTATTTGTTAAGTTATTACTATATTTAATGGCATAATCACAGTAGATATCTAAAATAAAAGAATTGTCCAACGTATCGTAAATTATGAAAAAGTTAGACAAAGTCGTTTAAAATTTTGCGCCAATATCTTTAAAATTAAACTATAAAAACATTTTCCAAATATTTAATCATAATATAATTTACCAATTTGATAGATAAGGAGTAAGGTATAACTCTTTATCTCTTTATGGTGTGATTCAAATTCGCTTCATGTCTTTCACTCCTCAAAAGGATCCTATTGTTTTTAACTATTGGATGAAAATAAATTGACAAGAGTTTATGAGCAAAAAGATCTAATTGTTGTGTTTCACTCTAAGCTAATGTTTGACAAACACTACCACTTCTTCTTAGTTAATCAGGCCAGGAGCATAGGTTTTATTTTCTGCACAGGTAGATTCTTTAAGAAATCTGAAATATTTTTAGCATCTACTATTTGGAACCCAAATTACGAAACATTTTTAGACAAAACTGAAAAATTCAACAAAAATATTCACAAGATATACAAGATATACAGAATACAAAATGTTTAGACAGCATTCAACTTATATTGTAGGCTAAGTCTATTCAATATCCTTTTTTTGTTTCAGCACAAGTTTTGTTAGACGAAATATTTATAATTGAATGTCAATTATTGTTTAACAACATAAATATACACATACACTGCCGGGTCGTTCTTATCGTAATAATACCATAACGTTCAGTATCTAATTTCATCGAACAAATTTATTACTGTTTAAGCAGTTTATTAAGATTATAACACCCTATCAAAATCTAGAACACCTTATTGCCTATGAACATCACGACCCATACCTTTTCATATGGTTCCCACCAAAATTGCACAATCAGCACTTTTTACAGGTTTCCCATGAAATGAAAATTATTGTCAAATGTGTTTATGAATCAATTAGCCATGAAAATTATAATAAAATCAATTTTAATCCAGAAGTCAATTCATTTGTTCGAAATTGTTACTCCCCCACCCGAGGTAAGGAGCAATATAATCAAATTTATACAATCAAGTCGAATCTGAAAGAGGTTTCGACGTTGAACAATTACTAAATTAGTTATTTCTAGGACTTTAGAGTTCTAGATATAACTACTAGGTTATGGGCCCAGAATTCCAACAAATAATAAAGAGAAAATTTGAATTATTTATTCTAAATAATTCAAAACTATCACAATTAGCTTTTACCGAATTTGATGTCTTAAGTTCACAATACGCCAATTTCAGTGCCGTGATATTAAGAATTGTTGCAGATTTTGGTTCGTCATTTATCTCTATTTTAAATAAATTCTTTATTCATACATAAACTTTATTGCGTGGGCACTTGGCTTTTTATGTAAGTTTTAATATGTTCTTAAATGTACTTATGTAATTTGTTTTCACTTATTTAAAAATTTAAAATGATATGTAGAACAGACAGAATTTCGAGACTCACCTTTTTCGTCTTCGCTATCATCGTAATGTCAAGTTTGACCAAAATTTCGAGTTAGATTTTTTTTAACGAATGCATAACTTGCCTTATAGTACCTATAAGTCACAATTAAAAATAGCTTTTTGGTTAAAAGTGAACAAAAAAATTATGCATGAACATGTACATAATGTAAATAGCTAAATACACACATACGTATGTATTAATTTTGACTTTTTTGGGTGTTTAGCCTTTTCTTAATCCCTTTTTCCTTTTTTTTTATCAAATTGGTGACTACTAAGAATAAATATAAATAATGTAAATTTAGCAAAAACTCGATCACCACCAAAATTATTTTTAAGAGAGCAAAATTCGTATTCAGATTTCAGAATTTAAAATAAAAAAACCTTTCTAATTCATGCAAGTCTTTCTTTTTCATTTTATCGAAACCTGCAATTACAAATATATAATGTACATGACTACGTATCTATAGGTAGGTCGAAAAAATACATATCTGTAATATAGGTACAAAATCTTACATAATAACTCTGAATTATTTCAAATTCAAGGTCAACATCACCAATTTTCCATTTTATGATACAGGTGTATACCTACATACATACATACACAGATATGTATGTAACTTCATTTTGCTCGACATATTGGAGCTTCTAGGTAGATACAATACAAATACAGCCATATTTATAAACTCATTATAGTGAGTACATAAGGCTATGCAGCCCTTATAATGCCTCTAAACGCAAAATCGTTATTTATAAAACTTATGTGACGTTGAATAGAGGCATTATAAGCTAAACGCGTTTGGAGGTTGAATAGTGCCTACATAAGGACATTTTAGTATTGAGCTGTCACACATTCACTTTGACATCACATTGAATTATAAAGATTATCAACAAAATAAAATGCCTTTGACTTGATATTGAAACTTAAACTTTGTGTTATTTTTATTTAATGAAACAAAAATGTTATATATTACAAACAAATTGAATTGAAAATTGTTTAGAATTAAATAGATAAATATACTTGTTGGTGATCTCCCTCCACGCATCCTGCTTCATCCGGTGTGTTAGTGTTGTAATTTTTATTCTGCATTATTGAATTTTATCCTCAAGAATTTGGCTGAGGAGTATTCCAGCTAGGATGAAACGAATAACAATTTGATTTCCAGTATTGTGCCAGAGATAATAACATACTTTATCCGATGAATCAAAGTTAATTGTTGGAATTCTTTTAGCTTTTGGTAGTTTCGTTTTTGTTTATTAATTTCGATAGACAGACAAGATGTTTTTTTTTCGTTTTTTTTTTGACAAACAGCTGAGTGTTATGAACGCTAAATGTAATAGATTCTTACTTTTTGGTACTTTATTTGACACAAGCTCATTATAACTATGCAGGGTAGGCAAATGTTTTATAAATATGAATTTGCATAGTGGATGAATAAGTCCTTATGCAGTGCATAACTATTCACGCGTTCAGCGAATTCTAATAAATAAGGCTGATAATATTTTTTTCTTGCTCAAATGTTCCATCGCCTAATACTTCACACAACGGAAAGGTTGAACCTACCCTTACCCCTCTATACATCTTTACACTACCCTTTTCAATAAACAGATCAAACAGAGCAGAGGACACAAAAATAAAACAAGCAAATGAAAGAAGGTTGTGTGTAGGCTGTAACTTCTCTGCAACCCAAATGCAACTTTCGAAGATCAAACATGTTGAAAGTACAAATGCGGAGTGATTATTTTAATTCGAAGTTCCAATCTTCGAATCTGAGTTCGACATTTTGGCCGGAGGCCTCTTAAGTAACCATTGAAAATCAGTTAACTGTGACTTTTCCATTTACATAAAGACTAAGCCCCGAAGCTGCTGCATCTGGATTCTGATTTTTTCTAGGTATAGATAATATAAAAAGGTTTCTTTTAAGTTTAAAACAAAAATAACAAACATAAACATCGCTTAAGTAGAGATATTATTCAAGAAACAATGCGCCACACAAATTTAGAGAAGAAATGTCACAAATGCAAAAATAACTTTTCGTAGGCAAAAATTATTATGCATCAATTAAAAAGTTTGTGAATTCGCCATTTCTGCTGGAGGTACCGGAGGGTTCCCACAGATATCAGAAGGAAGTTTAAACTATCACTATAGAAATTCTTACTTCTTCTACTGTGTAGGTAGGAACTATACATACACATTACCCAAGCTCCGTATTCCATTTATTATTAATTACTTATCCTTGTGGCTTTTTACTTTTCAAAATTATTCCACGCCGCGTTAAAAAGGATACTAATGGGAATGGAAAAAAAATAGAGAAAAACTTTTCTTATTTAAGGAACAAAATTTTAGATTCTAGTTTTGGTTTTGCATTTTTGAATAGCTACCTCTTATATAAATTGAATTAAGTACTACTGTTGCAGCAGGTCTGGTTCGCACCTTATTTGCATTGGCACAATGTATTGATATTAAGTTCATTGGGGTTGATTTAAATTCATTGGGGAAGTTTGTAAAGTGCATTTCGGAAACTAAAGGATTCGAGTGTACCTACATATATTTTTGCTAAAGCTGATGGAGTTTTCAATTAGTTATTCAGTAAATATATAGAATAATACAGCTATACCAATGCACTTATAAAGGTATGTACACAGTGCACACCGTTTCATTAACACAAACAAAAGTATTAATTGATGTACCTAATATGAAGCACAAGCTGGTTTTTAAGGTTGCGAAGCGAAGGTTCAAGAAGCTATTTTAATAAGTGGATTAGGATTAGAAAGAAGATTCCGATGCACATTGGTTTTGAATTGTCTGCACATGTATTGAGTGGGAAACATTGAGCCGGGTAAAGCATTCCACATTCGTGTAGTGCGGTTAAAAAAATAAACTCTGTACTTGACAGTACGTCCGAAATTGGGCTCAAGGGTAAATTGATGAGCGTTCCTAAAAGCGAGAGTATTACGATTAAATGCATCTGGCTATTTTATTAGAGCGCTGTTTATGAAAATAGCGGTAGAATAATTATAGACATGAAACATTGCGGCGGTGCTCGAGAGATACAAATGTTTCAGTTAGATAACGGACGCCTATCATTTTTATAGCTCTCTTTTGAATTCTATCTAAGAGACTCAAGTGGGTTTTTAGAGCACCTGCCCAAATAAGGGAATTGGTTTAAGAAGTTAACACTTTTTTTAATCAAATTCAGTTATCAATAATATTTTACATATATGTATAATGGTTGATTTTTTTGCTATTTTGTTTTTATCAACACTGGTTTTGACAGCTCACGCACATTATTGAATTTTATTATCAAAATGCGTACTCTGTTAAGAAAGGTCATCGCGCGGTTCTTCCATTTTATGGTCAGTTTAATCGACCTACTAAGGCGGCTATTCGCGATATTGTGACTAAATTTCGCACTAAATTTACATTGTTGGACATTAAACCACTAACACGCTTACGTAGAGTGCGAACTGAGGAAAATATCGCAGCTTTTGGGCCTCTATTACTCCACTAAGTAGAAAATTTTGCGGTAGGATTTAGGTGTGAAGCCTTTTCAAAATACAGCTGGTGCAAGAATTGAAGCCGAAACCGAATTTTTTGGTGAATAGGCTCTTGAAAAGTTGGCCGAAGATCCACTTTTTTATCAAAAAATTGTGTTCAGCGACCAAGCTCATTTCTGGTTGAATGGATACGTGAACAAGCAAAACTAGCAAGAGCCTAACAATGCATCCAAAAAAAGTCACTGTTTGGTGCGGATTATGAGCTGGCGGAATCATTGGGCAGTATTTCTTTAAAGATGATCGTTACTGTGAATGGTGAGCAGGGGCGCAACAACAAGGGGTGTCCAGGGTGTCCGGACACCCCTAGAGGTCGGTGGACACCCCCTCCGAAATCGATAGACACCCGAGTGACGATTTTTAAAACATTCTTAACCCCACAAACCCGGGGCGTAGCGAGGTCAAGCTTAAGGGGACGATGCAAACTATTCCCAAAGCCATTAAAACGACAAACCCGGGCCGCAGTGAGGCCAAGCTCGCGAAGACGACACAAGCTATCCCCAAAGCCATTAAAACGACAAACCCGGGGCGCAGCGAGGCCAAGCTCGCGAAGACGACACAAGCTATCCCCAAAGCCATTAACCCGACAAACCCGGGGCGCAGCGACACCAAGCTCGCGAAGACGACACAAGCTATCCCCAAAGCTATTAACCCAACAAACCCAGGGCGCAGAGAGGCCAAGCTCGCGAAGACGACACAAGCTATCCCCAAAGCCATTAACCCGATAAACCCAGGGTGCAACGGGCCAAGCTTTACAAATCCGGTGCTCGATTTACGGTTTCAAAGCGCGTCAATAAAAAAAGATACGATTGTACGATATCAAACTAAAAAGCTAGGCGAGGGAGGTGCTCGACGATTTTCCACTATAACTTACCTATCAAGGAACATGGACAATATTTATTACAGCTATTGTGTTTATATTTTATAAAGTATATAATATTAAATTCTGTAAAAATAGAAAGTATTTTACTATTAATTTTACTCAATGGGGACCCTGTACTAAAATTAATACGAACCGAGATTTCATTATATTTTTGAAAATTTTCCCACTAAAAAAATCGACCCGCTAAAAATCGGAAATATTTTAAGCCTAAATACACTAGGATTGGATTGAAAATTGTACATACTGATTTTTAATAAAATTCTAGTGTATTTAAGCTTTAATTATTCCAAATATTTGTTAAAGTATGAATTTGAAGCGATTTTTTGCAACAAAGTCTTTGGATTTCTAAAAAATAAAAAAATTAGAAAAAACTGAATTTAATCTCAGTATCAAATGTAGTGCTTGTCTTTAACTTGAATAAATTTTTTATTCCGACTTTAGATTATAAGATTGTGTAATATAAGGGTAAGAATGTTTTAAAAATGACATCGCAAATCCTCTTCGAGAGCTTGGCCTCGCTGCGCCCCGGGTTTGTGGGGTTAATGGCTTTGGGGATAGCTTGTGTCGTCTTCGCGAGCTTGGCCTCGCTGCGCCCTGGGTTTGTCGGGTTAATGGCTTTGGGAATAGTTTGCATCGTCTTCTTAAGCTTGACCTCGCTACACCCCGGATTTGTCGGGTTATTTGGGTTATTTGGATTATTTTGGGTTAACACCCCCCTAGCTTTTTAGGTTGTTGCGCTTCTGATGGTGAGTGCTGCCGTGCGATGACAACAAACCTTTTTTTTGCACAAAGTGGAAGAGCTTGACTTGCATGACATGTGGTTTCAACAATACGGTACTATATGCCACACAGCACGCGTAACAATGGATCAATTCAGAGGCGAGTTCGGTGAACAGTTTATTTCACGTTTGGGTCAATTGGCCGCCTAGATCGTGCGATTTAATGCCTCTAGACTATTTTTTGTAGGACTGTGTTAAGGCTCATGTCTATAGCAGTGACGCACTGGAAGCCAATATTGAAGCATTTATTCATGAGATAGCGGTAGAAATGTTAGAAAGAGTATGCTAAAATTAGACTTAGCGGATGGACCATTTGAGGCGCAGCCGCGGCCAACATTTGCAAGAAATAATCTTCAAACATTAAATTATATCGACCGTACTATCGAATCAAGTAAAGATTTCATGCCTGAATTTTCGAATTTTCTTAAAAAATCACTCGTTATTTATAAGGTTCCCCATACTTGTGCAGCGTAAACACAACGTCGATTTAACCACTGAAACTGAATCAAGGAATTTGTACTTTGTTGACAAACTAACGTGTTCATTTGAAAAAACATTTTTCCAAGAGTTTATAAGTTTCTGACAGGTTTTAGTTTTCTCTTGTATGTGAGTCATTAAATCCAGTGTTGGATTCACCTTAACTCCGATGTATACTCTCTCACGACATCAAGACAGTTACGGTGCAGAGACCAATGATAGTTTTGTGCTGAGTTTCCCCCATTTTTTCTATTGAATACCATTATCTTCGATTTATCTGTGTTTATGATAAGTCCCCACTTTTCACAGAATGAAACAAGACGATTTATAATCAACTGTAGATTGTGGAGTTTCAGACAAAACCACTAAATCATCGGCATACAACAGAACATTAATAATGCTACCTGCAATTCTGATTTCACCAGGCAGTTCGGTCACAACATCGTCAATAAAAAGAGCAAATAACAATGCACTAAGAGGGCATCCCTGTTTCAAACCACTCTGTTTGTTCCACATCTCTCTGATGATCCGAATGAATTTAGTAGAGAGTCCCATTTGTGCAAGCTTGTACAAAAGTGCGTTTCTATTAAAGAGATCAAAAGCCGCTTTAAAATCTACAAAAAGTGCGTACACCTTTTTGTTTCTAGCTTGAAAACCTTCCAATGATGCTGTTAGACGGAAAATGTGGTCGATGGTGGAGCAGTTCGGTCATAATGTTGATTTTCTTCATTCGACACATATTTTTGTAAGAGGTGTTAACCTCAGTGTATCACTTCTTTAAAACTACGGAATCTGTTTCTCTCCATGCGTCTAATAGAGCAAAAGATTTCTTACGGGCTTTCGAACATTCGGAGTCAAACCACTTTTGCTTGTATCGGGTTTTTCAATAAGAGCGCTACAAAAGTTTTTTTTAAATAAAACAAAAATGGTTTTGGATATCAATGAAATTCTTTATTCCTGTGAAAGTACGTTCGATGCCATCATGTATAGAACTCGATTTCTTTTGCATGGCCACCACGGGCACGCTTGCAGAAGTCCAGACGCTGAACCCAATTTTCGACGGGTTTCAAGCATAAATCGGCCGATACTGCTGCAATTTCACGTTCGATATTCGTACGATTGGGCTTTCTGCAACTGAAGCCTCACACTCGACACTACGGGCACTTCTTTGTCTCACTGGCACGGGAACATTTTGTACTGTGCCTGTGGATTCAAATTTTTCCACTAGACGCTCAATTTTTGATCTGCTAGGAGGATTATGACGACCATAAATTGGACGTAGCGCTCTTAACGTTGAGGCCACTAACTCCGAATTTCGGTAGTAAATTTTAATAATTTCGACTCGTTGTTGGCTCGTATATCTTTCCATCATGAAATGGCAAACCTTACTTTACTGAAGAGAAATGTCAAAAGAGGTGCAAGAAATATGGCGTCGTTTGCTGTCCAGTGTTGGGACTTCGCAGAAGCAAAAGAGTGGTAGAAACGTTGTATAAACCGTCGGAAAATCTAAATCTTGAAGCATATTTTACTAATTCTTCTAGAGGATCAATATTTTGATAATTGAATAGAATTTACCTTGCACAGTTGTTGTTTCCAATTTATTTCTCTTTTCATTTTTATTATTTTTCAAACATGAAAATTTACGTTCCACAGCAGCACTACTGTGCGGTAAGCAACAAAGCTCCAACATATATGAAGAAATGTTTTTAAACAATAACTTGTCCATACCATCAGTTTTAAAAATTTGGAGTAGGTGATTTTCTCCTATTAGTTTTCTCCACTCATTATTAATCCATTCTAGGTTCGTTATGTTTGGTTAAAAATGTCTCGTAAGACCTAAAACTAATTTTAATTTATAGTTTGAAAAGTTAAGTCTTTCTCCAATTTGAAAACATAATTCGACATAATAGCTGCACATCACTTTTCTTAATTCCATTAGTTTTTGTTAATATATGTCACTTTCTAATGATTACCTTTCAAATGAAGGCCAAAATACATTTGAGAATATGGTAAATAGTTTTCTTACATTTGTGTTTATAATAATATTTTCTGACTTCACAAAATTGTTCATTATATTTAGTTTTAACGTATTCATACTTTCGATCAAAAAGTGTATTTTTGTGTTCTCAGATTGAAATATTGTGTTTATCTCATTTATAATTTTCAGATTTATTGACAAAAAATTAAAAAAAGACTAAATTGTCTTGATTTTTTAAAAAATTAAAAATTTGTGAAGCCTTAGAAGTAGGTTCTTCAAATAAGTGCAGTATAGAAAAAAGCACAACTTGCCCTATAGTACCTATAAGTACAAATCAAACAAGGGATTCCACTGTTCTATGATTTTATTTAAGACCATTTCCAGCCAACAAGTTTGGCAAAATTTTAAAATTTGATGGTTATTAACCCCAAGTCTTTTTGGAAAGTAATGAAATCTTTTTGTTTTTTTCGAGCTGTGGCAAAAATACAAATATATATCTTTTAATGATTTTTCAATTTGCCCAGGTATACATTTAGCAGCATAAGCGGAGAAAAAACTTAAATTATGACATGTATCTCCAATCGTTAAAATATTAAGATTAATATTTCTCAAACGTGAGGTACCACTTAAAGAACCCATCATAAGAGCAGCATTGTTTGAAGCAAATCCAATCATGTTTTGAATTGGAATATTCAAAAGATTCAAAGTTTCTACAATTTTATTGTAGATTGATTCAGCTGTTGAGTCCTCTAGCTCAAATAACCCAAAAAACTTATCTTTTACTGCTCCTTCAACTGAATCAAAATACCTCACAAGGACAACAAAACAAATTTTTGATGAAATATTAGTGCTTTCATCAATTAGTATACTATCAGCCATATTTATAAACTCATTATAGTGAGTACATAAGGCTATGCAACCCTTATAATGCCTCTAAACGCAAAATCGTTATTTATAAAACTTATGTGACGTTGAATAGGGGCATTATAAGCTAAACGCGTTTGGAGGTTGAATAGTGCCTACATAAGGACATTTTAGTATTGAACTGTCACATTCACTTTGACATCACATTGAATTATAAAGATTATCAACAAAAAAAAAATGCCTTTGACTTGATATTGAAACTAAAACTTTGTGTTATTTTTATTTATTGAAACAAAAATGTTATACTAATATATTAAAAGCTAATTGAATTGAAAATTGTTTGTAATTAAATAGATAAATATATTTGTTTGTGATGTCTCTCCACGCATCCTTCTTCATCCGGTGTGTTAGTGTTGTAATTATTATCTTGCATTATTGAATTGTATCCTCAAGAACTTGTCTGAGGAGTATTCCAGCTATAATAAAATGAATAACAATTTGATTTCCAGTATTGTGCTAGAGATAATAACATACTTTATCTGATGAATCAAAGTTAATTGTTGGAATTATTTTAGCTTTTGGTAGTTTCCTTTTTGTTTATTAAATTCGATAGACAGACAAGATGTTTTTTTTTGTTTTTTGATAAACAGCTGAGTGTTATGAAGGCTAAATGTAATAGATTCTTACTTTTTGGTACTTTATTTGACACAAGCTCATTATAACTATGCAGGGTAGGCAAATGTTTTATAAATATGAATTTGCATAGTGGATGAATAAGTCCTTATGCATTGCATAACTATTCACGCGTTTAGGGAATTCTAATAAATACGGCTGTATATTTTTTGATTCTTAAGACTTTTTCAATGTCTTACAAGGCATATTGTCCTAGTAAAATTTTAGGTGTGGTTGTGGTCGTATGGTATATGGTAAAGTTAGAAGTGCAAAAAGTGGTAGAATTAGATTTTTAGGTGGTAGGTTTTCATGAACAGTAAAAAGTGGTAGAAATACCACTTAAGTGGTAGAAGTCCCAACACTGTTGCTGTCCCTGTCGCTCTACTTTTGTAGCGTCCCTGTTGAAAAACCCTTTACAATTTCACTGCATGCGCCATATTGAATTGAAGCAAAACTTCTAATGCACGTTATTATTTGCGACGAGTATTCTTCTATCGAGCGACTGTGTGTAGACTAACGTGTTTGAAAAAAGGTACCTGTAGCTTGATGGTAAAATCATTTTTCTTGTATTTTCCAAGTTCATCCTTGGAAGCAAACTAAGGTTTTCTCCGATTATTGTAGCGTTATTGTTCAATTCCACAACTATAGGCAAATGATATAACACACTGTTATAAGGCTGATCAAATAATATTTGTGAACATATATATATGTATATATACTTCATTGCAGCATTTGCGTGTATAACGGCAATAAAAAGAAGATTTACTGTCATAAGAATAAAATAATTATAGGAGTATGCAGAAAATAGAAAAATAAAAACATTTTGTACTTATTGACTTCATTTTAATTTTGATGCTTTTAGCTTTTCATACCTATGTTTTTCAGCTTTTTTACACATATTTATCTGTAAGAATCTTAAAGGTATTTTTTTTATTATTTTATTCCTATTTTTACACCATTGTTGTTATTAAAATTATTTTTAAAATTACCTTCACGTGTAGGCAGATATGAGAATTGAACCTATCAAATCAAAACCCTTGAATCGGGTTCACTGATCATGAATTAACTCCTATAAGCCACATAGGCTTTCTTTATAGATACCTAATTTTATGTCTATAATATTAGTATTATATATAATCGTTATAGAAGATAAAATACGTCCATAGTTTTTCTTTAGCGATAATCTTACAAAGTTAATTCGCATAAGCTGTTACAAAAACCTAGAGTTCTGGTATACCTAAAATATGTTCCCTTTTTTAGGATTAATTTATTGATATATTGATTACTCTCAGCTTCTACGCCAAAACGATAACTGCTGAAATTGTGTCGTATGCTGAAGTTGTAGTAAAAATAGCTTATCAATCAATCGGCAATACACGTCAGTCTCCCTAAAAATTATCGTAAAGAATAGTTGTTTTCTTTAAAAAACCGCATGATTCGAGTTTTTCAAATAAATTGCACTGTTGGATTTTTACTTGTGACATAAGTATGTTCTATATGGCAAGAGTAATGCATTCGTAAAAATAATGAAGATTTTGATCAGGCTTGATATTAAGATGATAGGAAAGAAGAAAAAAATGGGTCTCGCAATTCTGCCTGTGTCTGTTCGTCTAAAGTCTAAAGAGCTCGGCTGATTTATGTTTTTGAACTTGGTAGAAATTTTATAAATTATTTTTTTTTTCTAAAAAAATGTTTCACAGATTTAAGAAAACATCCAAAATTTCATTTAGTTAAGCTAAATAAAAAAAAAGCAGAAAAATGGTTATTAATGGAACCCCTTCGGAAGCATTTTTTTTTCTTTGTTTTTTATTTTATCAATTTTTTTTATAAAATGTTCAAGATATGAGAAAAAAAATTACAAATGTTAAGAAATTGTTTCCAAAAATCGTATTTTTCTCGAAAACGACACATAAAATTTTGATAAAAATTTGTTCCTTTCGATTAATTTTGAAAAAAAAAAATAAAACTAAGATATTACTGCCGATACTCGCATAAACGTCAAATCTCTATCCGCAGCAGGATTTCACTTCTCTCTTTATCGGCAGTGATCCTACTGCGGATGTTGTATTTGTTATTCATATAAAATCCTACTGTACTACGGATAACTTTTCCAAAAAAACACGGCTAATGATTCTATAAAAATATCGAATTTAATTATCATACACATTCGCAGATATAAGCCTTTTTCCATATTAATGTATACAAGCGACATAGGAGTGAAGCATCGGATACTTAATCAAGACTTTTATAACAGTTTTATGGGTTGACTATTGGAGTATAAACTGATTAAAGGAAAATTGAGTCAGTACGTCTATATGGGTGATAAAAATTTCTCCATAGAATATATAGGCGATGAATTATATCAAGTTTCTGAATTTTTGAATATTACAACAACAACTTGAATGAACTACCACCAAGGGTGGTACAAACCCCTTAGTGGTAGTTCATTCAAGTTGTTGTTGTAATATTCGAAAATTCATAAATATATGAAGCTTCGCAGGCACACTGCATGTATGTAACCATACAAAAACCCCTTCAATACATTTGAAACTTGACCAGAGTCAAATCTTTCATTAAAATCTCCCTCCTTATAATATACAACGAATTGTTGGCTTATAAACAGAGTTCGGAGAAATAGAAAGAAACCGAATTTACAACAACAAACTTGAATGACTAATAAAAACGCTAGTCCTCAAGTGATAATTGATAAACGATAAAACCTAAATTGGGATGGACCTGATCATGTGGTCTTGGTAGCGTCATGCGTAGGGCATTGGCTTCTGACGACGCTAGGTCTGGGTTCAAATATCAGTCAAGACAAAAAGTTTTTCGATTAAACTTGATAGTATAAAGGCTAAGCACCACTAATAAAGGAGTCTGATGATTGGCTTGGCAACCGTGAAATAGCTATAACTCCAGCCAAATAAGAACCCCCTTGGTGATAGTTCATTCAAGTTGTTGTTGTAATATTCAAAAATTCATAAATATATGAAGTTTGCAGGCACACTGCATGTATGTAACCATACAAAAACCCCTTCTATATCAAGTTTCACTACTATAACTAATTGACTTCCAGCAAGAATGGTTATATGAGCACTATAGTTACGAATAATTCTTACATTTAAAAAATAGGAAGCAATTTTGTTAGTTGGGTAAACCTAGTGACTTACATACAACTCTCAACTATTTCTGTATGCTTGTTATCATCAATCAAGGGGAACTACAATTTTCTGCCGATTCCGAACGGCTAATGAGCAGCACTTTTTATGGCAAGAGATATTCTTAGAGAATTTATCAATTCCTCGCAAAGGGAAGTACACCCCTGAAGTACTTGAGCGACTGAGAATCGAAACCAAGACCCTCTGCATGACAGACGACAGACCAATACACTATGCCAAGGCTTACTATGTTTGTAGAAACATTAAATATTATTTTTAAAACTGTTTTAAAGATTTTCTTACTAATGGGGCTTTCCACTGGTAAAATAAATCAATTTATTTTTTACTTGGATTTAGGAATTTTTTTCATTGCATTGGGAAAAATTGTATTTCTTTTTCAATTGAAAATCAATTGCTCAAAATTTTAGTTCAATAAGTATAATTGTTAAAGCTGTTTTAATATGAAGCTAGGTTTACACTAAGATTTTGCAAATTTTAATCGTATATAGCATCATATTTTTCTAGTCTTCTATTAAAGTTAAAATCATCAAATAGCTATTTTTCTTTTGTATCGTGCTAACTTCAAAAAATTCTTTGAAATTTACAAACGTCAAAAAAAGATCTGTTTACATTGACCCTGAGTAATAGATCCGAATCTAGCCTAAGTTCGATTTTAACCAAACATTCGTAGAAATAAAACAAATTTCAAGTATAAATACTTAAAAGCGGCTTTCCTGTAACTAAGTTAAATTTAAAATGATAGAATCACAATAGAACTTTACGAATCTGGTTAGTAGAAATCTGTTTGTGTATCAGTTCACAATAACGAAATTATGAAAATGAGTCACAATTATTGGTATAAATAAGACTGTTGTCAAATTTGATCTGTTACTACGAAATTTTAAAAGCTACTTTTCTACATCTAACAAAAAGTGACTTTAAAACCGATTCTATGAATGTCCATTACTAAGGGCCATTGTTTTAGGTGTGTTCAGAAGCAGTTTATTAAAATAAAATAGCCTTTGAACGATACTAGTTACAAAATGTTTAAAATTAAAAAAGAGTTAACGTTAGAAAATTATTAAATAGTACGAGTATCATACTGACACAACACTAGGCTGTTAAAAATTTTGCGCAAATATATTCAAATCTAAATTCTTCGGCATATTAGCCCCTCCATATACAAATCCAAAACAATTTTCAGCTGTCAGGTTTGTTTAATTTATTTCAATTGTGAAATTATTTGTATTACAAAATGGCAGTAGTTTAAAATGTTTCGGTAAGGATCTCCCCAAATTATATACGTAATTATGAAGATTTTTTCAAATAATGACACATACTGAAACTATACGAATACAACGCTGCAGAAAAATCAATTTCAATTAAATATTAAAAAAGAAAAACATCATGTTTTTAATAGTAATCTGAATTTACATTAACAGGTTTTTCCATTGGTAAAATAAATCAATTAACTTTTTATTTGGATCAAAAAATTTATTTGGTAATTTTCTATTGGCATAAATGATTTTTTGATTTAATGTCAATTTTGTAAATCTAAATCGTTAAATTTTCAGCAGCGGTTTTGTCAATATGATTTTTGGTTCATTTAATTTATTTCATTTGGGAATAATATATGAACAAAATATCAACAAAATTATTTCTATTAAAAAAGGAAACAGTTTAAAATGAAACTGGCAAATACCTCAATTCAAATTGATTACGCGTATGACAAACAAAATCTATTTAAAATCGCATTCTATTCGCGACGAAAAAAAAATGGATTGCAATCCAAATCTACTCTGGGAAGTATAATGAAGTAACCAAGTCTCATAGGACTAGAAACAGTTTAAAAAGTTAACACACATGATTCTCATAATACAAAAAATACAAAAAAAAAAACAATATAAAATTGGAGAAAGAATAAAATAATAAAAAAAATAATGCTATTCGAGACCAAAATTTAAATGAAAAACAACAATTCAAAATATTTTTGACAATACACCAAAGGGTTTATTTTGATCGAATTGGAAATTCATAACAAATGTTTCATATAGAAAAGAATTGCAAGTTTTTTTTCAAATGTATGGGACAACACGAAACTTTACGACGAGCATGAACAAAATTCAAAAATAACGCATCTTCTTAACCGGAAACACTCCCTCATTATCACCCATCAACACACAGATGTCACTAATAAAACTTACCGAATGACCGGAAGAATGACGTAGCCCTGCCACAACTTAACGAAGACCATAAACTCACAGATGACGTTTTGTGTCATATTTCGTTCAATCCAGCTAGATTCAAGTGCAAAAAAGAACTTCGCACCAATTTCTCAGTTTTTTTTAATTTGAAGTGTATAAAAAAAGATAATTTCCTTCTAATCTTATAAATAAATTATTTTATTATTATATAGTTCAGGAAAATATACATTTTCCATTCACTCGTCTGTTTGTTTGTTAATTTATTATTGACCAGCAATCAAACAAAAACTAGGTAAATATCCACGCTTGCCTTAAAATGAAAAGGAAAAAAAGTGAAAATCGGAAGACTCATTCTTCATTGAAAAAAAAAATTCGAAGAGCAGTGACACAAAACAAAACTATTGAATCTTTTTCAAACACCACAGGAAAAAAATAGAATGTCCAAAGTGCAATATTATTTCCAAGGAAAACAAAAGATTAATTTCCTTTGTTTACTATGTTTTCCAACATTTTTGAGAAAGTGTCACTCCAGTTTTCGGTCCAATTGGCGACAATAAGGGGTCTCTCAGTCCCTCGATCTAGTGGCTAAGGTGACTGGGTTGCTAACTCGGTAACAGAGAGCATGACAAGTGACTGTTAACGCGTTTTCATTTTCTACCTTCCTACTTACTACTCACACTACAAACAATCTTTAATTTTGTATTTTAATTTAATTTTAGATAATATTTAACAAACAAAAAATAAATCAAAAGAAAATATGTTCATCTGGGATTGGTTCACTGGTGTTCTTGGGTACTTGGGTAAGTTAAACAATGCAAAGAAAATACAAAATTATTAATAACCTAGTTTAGACCCAGGACAAGTAGTATTTATATATGTTATATTAGTTGCACTCTCCCCTCCCAACCTCTTCCTTTCTCTTCCATTAACCAAAAATCTGAAGCAAATTTGATGAACTTGATCGTTTGCCAACAAAGCAAAACGCAAATACACGAAACACTCGGTCTACTGTCCGCCGTTGTCGTTTTAGTTGTCATCGCACGTTGCTCTTCAAGTTCATTATCATCACAAAAAAAAATCTTATTTTTCAAATAGGTCTATGGAAAAAGTCCGGAAAACTTCTATTCCTCGGGCTGGACAATGCTGGAAAGACAACACTGTTGCATATGCTCAAAGACGACAAACTAGCACAGCATGTTCCCACGCTGCATCCTAGTAAGCATTCGAGTTGTTGATTGATGTGTAAAGAAATATTTAATTTAACTCTTTGTTTTCATTTTTTCTTATAAAAGCTTCTGAAGAGTTGTCCATTGGCAATATGCGATTCACAACATTCGACTTGGGAGGTCACACTCAAGGTAATTTGTTTTTATAATTAAAGTAAATTTTTTAAATGAATTTTGAACTGGACAATAATAATTAAATGTGCGTGTGTTAATATATGGGTTTTGGGGCCAGATTTAAGTACAAGGTCACCATGCTATGTGCCAATGACTTGGTCTGCCTACACGTAGTAGATAGTAATGATTGATATAAGATTTATAAATTGACAATTGTGAATCCAGTTAGCTTTAACAAATATATGTTATCTAAGAACGTGCGATTCCTCTTTAGATTATTAATCAGGGTAGAATGACTTTTTCAATGAATTATTTTATAACAAATAGGTATTTGATTTTTCCGTTGGTTGCCCTCTGTCTTTTAATATATGTACATGTATGTATGGATGTGTGTGTATTTTTTTCTTATAAATGATATGTTAATAGAATAGCACGTGTAATACAAGGTTGTAATTTAGTTACAAAACAATATACATAAACGACCGATAATTTTCAGTATTTACATAGACTGATATAAGCCTAGCATTGTTTGCATTGCGATTCTTTATTCTTTGTTTTGACTTTTAATAACTTTGTTATAACAATATTCAGACAATAGGCAGGCTTGATCTCTGTGAGTGTTTTTAATTTACTTGAAGTAAATTAGATAACATGAATTGCGAATATCTTAATTAAACTTCTCTGCTGATATGTTCAGGTATTTCAATTCTTTTGTCATCAGTGCGTATCATCTGAATGGGCATCAATTCTAGGAACAGCAAATTAAGTGGCAATTAAAAATATTTCAGTCCATCTGACTATGGTATAAGAGGTCCGAGTTTCAGAATAAAATCCAACAAAATTTTGTATAGAAGTTTGTTTTGATATCGAAAATGATTCAATTTTGGTGAAAATAGTTAAAACATGAACTTTAAACTTCTAGAAAATGTGAGTGAGAATTGGCTCTAATTCCTTAAGATTTATTTGAATATGTATAATAATAATAATAATTTAGTTGTGGATTTTGGAAGGATATTTTTAAATGTTCTACCTTTGTTTTGTTCTTCATATCTAATGGATTTGAACTTGAACAATGAAGTGTTCCTCTCTCGAAATGAATGTTTGTCTTGACTACTCATATACACAGTTGCATCTCTATTCTCATTTATTAAATTTAAAAAAAATCTTACAATCATGTTATCTTGGATTTATCTAGAACGATACAAACCTTGAACGCGCAGTAAACATTATAATCTTGAAAAAATTCTTTTTTCAACTTCCGGATATAATATTTAAGTTTGCTTGCTTACATTGTATGTTTATAGTTAAAATTAAAATTGTAGAGAAGCAAAAATTGCAATTAATCGTATTAGAATAAATTCTAGATGTAGGTCCGCAGGTTTTGTACGTGAACAAGAAAATTCAAGAAACAAAAATTACCTTGTTTTAGATTAAGAATTGAAATTCACCAATAACAAATGAAATTTACCACATTCGATTTTTAGTTCAATTGTTTGCTAAGCGAAATCAATCACATGTTCATCAAAGTGAAATTTATTGCCCTTTTAAATTTTTTTGAATATGGGGCATTCCAGGTGAAGCGGGTTTTGTAATTCGTCCATCTTTGTGGTATTTATACTTTTTGGGGTTCTTAAAATAATTGCAAAGATATTTTGAGTTTCGAGGTCTGGTGCTGGAGCTATAGGACTAAAACTTCAGCATGCAATGCGTAAGGGTTCTTAAGACTTGCAATTCTGTCTGGCTGTTCGACTATACTATATTAAACGGCTTGGCCGATTTCCTTTAAACTTTTTAGATAGCATTTTAAAATTATTTTTCCAAAAATGTTTTTCTTAAGACCTAAAGTAACGGTACCTGTCATAAAAATTTTTTTCGAAATTTCAGAAAACGTTTTTTTTCTCAAAAACTGCGTCAAATTTGTATTTAAAAAATTCTTTTAGCAAAAGCTAGCTTGTTATTATGTAAATTTCTTATATCTATTCTAGTTTCGGACAAATCTTCCGCACTCGGTACAGTTGCAAGAGTACTGAAAGTTCTCGATATACACAAATCCGCTGGCACGGATAGTATACATCCCATTGTTCTGAACAAGTGTTCTTCAATGCTGGTAAAACCATTGCGTAAATTTTCCATCTGTCCTACTCTAATGGTCTTTTTCCGTGTGTATGGAAAACCGCATTTGTTCAAACTGTCCCTAAAAAAGGCGATTATTCTCCCCCCTTTTACTATCGTCCAATTCCACTTATGTGCTTTCTATCCAAAGTAATGGAAATGCTGATAAATAATCAGCTCAAAAAATATGTTCAAGGACGAAAGTTTCTCAATGATCGGCATTAGATCCACTGGTTGTATATCTCACCCAACAGTGGCACAAAACCTTATATCGTTTTAGAGAAATTAAGATTATTGCCCTTGATATTTCAAGTATTTGATAGAGTTTGGCATTAAGCTCTCTTATCGAAAATGCGTGCGTTTGATATTGATCAATCTCTTCTTTTCATTGGATTGGAATCTACCTTTTCAACCACTGAATACAAGTTACATTGGACGGTTTTAAGTCTGAAATTCATAAAATAAATTTTGGTGTACCACAAGGCTCCGTTTTGTGTACGGCTCTGTTTCTCATATCCATCTATGATGTTTTGTCTGAAACTTCTAATCCATTAAATTGTTTTACTCATATTCGTTTCCAGATTCACGTCCTCGTTTTTCAGATGTGGGCTTAGAACTATAGCATTGTCAAATGGAATTAGAAAAACACGCAGTTAATGTTTGTTTCAAAAAATCAATGCTGTCTCCTTACGCGGGCGGAACCACCCCCTATAACATGACGGAAACTGAACAGCTTGCAGTTCTCGGCGACCACATATTCGGCGTCGCCAAAAACACTGCTAAGTGTCTAGTTGTCCTTCGTCGATAATCTCCTCATTTGGTTGTAATCTATAAAGCCTATATTCGTCCAAAGCTTGAGTATAATTCGCATATTTCGGCAAGTGCTCCAATAACCCACTTGACTCTCTTGAATATAATCCAAAAAGGAGTTTTAAAAATAAAAATAACAAAAAAATTTTTAATCTCCCCGCAATGTTTCTTGTTTTCATTATATTATCGTTATTTTTATAAACATTGTTGTAGTGAAATGGTTAGTCGCATTTCTTCCCTTAAACAATTCGACCGTAAGACACACGCTTCAGTGAATGTCCATCAGATTACCATTGAGTCTGACGCACTTTTAAATTCAGAGATTTTTTCTTTAGCCGCATGAATATGGAATGCTTTACTCGGTCCAATGTTTTCTTCTCATTGCGATGTTCAATGCATCAGTATCTCTTTTTAAATCCTCTTCAACTTTCCTAAATGCTCACAATCTGCTCAAACATTTTAAGGGTAGTCATAATCACTTTAGTGCGCGCAAAATATAAAAAAATTACATTTTCTATATCGAAGTGCTGCAACAATATGCAGTTGCTCCCAAAATTGAGCGTACCGCAATAAAAAAAATCATTATTTTCCCTCTTTCAAAAGAAACAGATATTAATTTTCAACGATTTTATTTATTTTTATTTAAATATTTAAGAACTGATATTTGAGAAAACAAAACTAATAAAGCGATAAACAAAAAACTCTGTCAGAAGCTTTGTAGCGAACTCCAACCGTTTACTTAATCAACTAAATGAAAGGTTTTTTTGCGGGCAACTGAGGAGGACGCGATGATAGTTTTCGGTTGACACGGGGCTTTTTATTAATGTCGTGATTTTCGACGCAAATTTTGGAACACTTGTTTTCGGATTTTCTTTAACTTCCCGCAAAATAAGCATTTTATCGTATTGAGACCAAAATGTTTGTCCCCTTCGCCTATTTGTTAACAATCTTTTGAACAGTCGAATTCAGCGATTTTCCTTTGGAATGCAATTTGATTAAAAGTTTTCTTTTTTAAATATCGGTTTGTTTTCTTTTTTTCTGCCATTTAAAAAAAAAATATAAAACTGTCGGCTTAAATATCTCAAGGCAAGCAATTCATTTTTTAGCCGTACTACGCTAATGTGGAATTCCTTACCACGCTCTACCTTTCCCAGTCATTGCAATGTTCAAGAATTCAAAATTAATGTACACCGACACCTCCTTTCTAACCCCTCCCTTTTTCCTAATGCTCACACTGTGTCTCTGGCATATTAAGGGTATACAAAAACCTTTGGGTGTGTGCTAATTAAAAAAAAAGAATAGGTTTTAATATATGGCAAAATAAAATAGTACAACTAAAGTAGTATTTTAATTTCTACATGGTTCTGTAAATTGTTTTAGTAGTTTTTGTTCTCAATACCGAGTGAATCCCATTAGTGATCGAATGAAAATGTAAAATTGGTGTAATTGATTGCTCGATGACGTAAGCTGTAATGCCAAACTCACATAATTCAGTCACGTATAACTGGAAAACTGATACGGTAATTCGGCCCAGTTCTTAAATATTTAAATAAAAATAAAATAAAATAAATCAGTGAAAATTAATATCTGTTTCATTAAAAGAGGAATATTGTTGTTGTACGCTTAATTTTGGGAGTAACTGTATGTAATTGTAGAGTACATCCCATGCTTCATTGCCTTTGAGAATGTTGAGCATTCCCCTTACATCCATGTTCCGTTTGCAGCAGTATCATTTTAATGACTTATTAGTGATTGCTTAAAACTGTAAGATATGTACAAAATCTTATAAGTTTGTCGTAAGCTAATATACAAATTTAAAAATATTAAATCTATGAAACAATGAGATATGTATATGATGATATTGCAGAAACTCCACAGAATAAGTAGATCTGGTCGATGTAGCACACAATTTCGATTTAATAGTTCAACTGCAATCATTTTATCTATGGCGTTTTTTTATAAACTTAAGGTTTTATCAGTTCAAGTTTGCGATGGTATTTATAAATTATCTGTCATTGCTGGTTTTTTTCGACGTGTAGACCGCATTTGAAACTTAAAATCTCAAAAAATTATGTCCTACGAAATGTTATAGAAAACGCTCTAGAAATAGCCCGTCTCTGTGAGCATGAAGCTCGTGCTAATTTGAGCGACATTATATTCCATACTTAGCCCAAAAAAATCTCCATAAATCATACTTTGTGAGTCTAAAATTAAATCTTTAAAAGTTATTATCACTTTAAATTAGGAAGTCACTTGTATTTCGAAATCCCCCCATAAACGATTTTGGAAATATTTCGTTCATATAAAGAGCTTAAAATCTTGTGAATTCAAATTATTTATCAATGTATGACTAAAAGTTCCCATCAGAGTGATTGAGATAAAACGTATTTTTTTTAAATTCAAAAACTTTATAAATTTAATAATTGATAATTTTATAGCACGTCGTGTGTGGAAAGACTACTTCCCAGCTGTAGACGCTATCGTTTTCTTAATAGATGCTTGGGATCGTAGCCGTTTCCTAGAAAGCAAAATTGAATTGGACTCCCTGCTAACTGATGAGGCTCTCTCAAACTGCCCTATTTTGATCCTCGGTAACAAAATCGATAAGCCCGGTGCTGCCAGTGAAGATGAATTGAGAAACGATTTTGGTCTATACAGACTTACCACAGGAAAGGTTATTTAAATTATACTCATTATTATTATTTTTTCTCATAATATTTCGTTTTTTCTTTGTAGGGTAAGGTAGCTCGATCAGACTTACCCGGTCGTCCACTAGAATTATTTATGTGCTCAGTGTTAAAAAGACAAGGCTATGGTGAAGGATTCCGTTGGTTAGCGCAGTATATCGATTAATCGCCATATAGGAAACAAACAAAAAATTATATACACAATTGTAAATTTAAAACAAACAAAAATCTTGTATTAAAACAAAAGGATGGCAGAAAGCAAAAAAAGAAGCCTCGTTTTTTGTATTGTAAAAAAAATCATATTTACAATATTACCTTAAAAAGAGATTTTGAATCCAATAAAATATTAAAATTTAGGCGTGTTCTTGAATACCACATTTAAACGTTACATATTGGCAAAATCCGCGTTGTGTAAGCAAATTTTAATATGCTTGCAAGTTCAAAGACAGCTAAAACGTAACGTATAAATGATTCAAGAAAAAATTAACAGGACAAATTTTTAAATTTAGTATTTATTTTATCCAATTGCTATCTCTTACACAATTTTCAATAAAACTTAGAATTGATCTGTTAACGTTTAATTCGGTACACATACAGAAAGTCATTTGCTGTGATTTATCGAAGATTTTTTTTTTTTATAAATAATTATAATTATGTAATAACAATTTTGTTTTGCAATAATTATTATGTTATAAAGGAATAGATTTTATTTTAAGATTGCATAAAATTTAAAGACATCAACACTTTAGCGTAAAGTAATTAAAACAAAAAAAAAAAACATAATTCTGTTTTTTAAATGCTTGTATTCATTAAATATAAGTACATATTAAACAGTTTCAAAATAAAAGGTCAAAAAAATTCAGAGAGGTTAAAAAAGTAATAACACATGGAACACACTCAAAAAAAAAACATTTTGCGAAAACAAGAGAATAAATCTTATTTTTGTTTCTTTTTTAAAAATTGCTTTTTTTTCTTCAAAAGTTATCGAGAGGGTTTGTTACTGGCATAGCTCAAAAGTAAATATGAAATAATTTTTCCTAGATTCTGGACCTAAAACTAAACCGTTAGCTCAATTAATTTATTGTCAGTCAAAACGACAGCTGTCTTTATCATATCAATAAATAAAGATAGAGAACGAATGTCAAAACGACAATCAATTAATTAAGCGATCGCTTAAGTCTTACGGGCCCTGGATTGCGGGGATGGTACTGAACTCATATTTCCCCCGATTCCGGAAAAAAATAGGGCAATACAGAAGGAAGATGCTAAGAGATGTATGATTTTTTTTTATAATCAACTCACGCTCAAGGGAATATGATTACCCTTTAAATGTTTTTTAACACAGCGCGGGCGTGAAGTTACGGAAGAGAAAGAAGGATAGGAAAAATGTGTGGCACGATGTTCTGAGACTGAAGGTGGTTGTCTCAGATTTTTTATCTCCAGGGGTGACGGCTGAACTAAAGCGGAGAATTGCCGTGTCTTATTTCTATGTCCCTTATAATTCGCATTATTTTATTCGTTTTTTTCATTCTTGTTGGGCATACTAGTTTAGCTCAATAACATGTTGTTAGTGTTATGCCTAAACAACATGTAATGAGTAAACCAGCAACCCATTGATGAACATTTTTAGAAGGTTTTAATGGAATTAAAGACGACATAGACGACGACAGGGATCGAACCTGTGATACTGAGGTTGACAGGCGAGCACACAACCATCGCGCCACGGCCACCCCTGATGTATGTAAATGTTGCTATAAAACCCTCAACAGGTGCAAATCCTGATGTTGACAGCTAAAAGTTGCTAAAAGGGGCCTTTAAATTTAAATTAGATACGTATTAGCATGGAATTATACAGTTCTAACGAGGTTTTCGCCGGAGCGGCAAATTCTTCGGTTTCATACAATTGGACCTGCGCACGCCATATTTTCTGCCGATAGAAAACTCACATTTTAGAAGAGTGAAGCGATATGTGCGGAATGAAACGGAATAAAATTTCTTACGAATATTGATAGGAAAACTAATACATACACAACTTTTTGCATGAAAGAGGTATATATATAAAAAAAATATCCACAAAAATAATTCATCTCGTGTGCTCTGTAAATGTAAATTATAAAACCAGTTTTGTTCCCGAAAGTATGCAGAGGTCCAATCCAATCAGAGATTTTTTTTTTCGAGGTATTCCTCCAAACAGCTGGGCCCGTATTACGAATTGCGATTATCGTTTAAAATCCCTCGTTATCGTTAAGCTGCGATTACGGTTTACGATACTCGTTTTTTTAAAACGATAATCGTTTTCTCTTACGACTGCTTTTGGCACTCGTATTTTATTGTTTTGACACATGTACTATTTTTGACAGAAATATTGAAAGAATGAAGTTGGATGCGCTTAAAAATATAGATTTTTTTTTATTTTATCAGGCAATATTTTGATGCATCCATTATCGTAAACTATAATCGGTCCATGTGTTGACTATCGTTTTCTAGGGTATCGTTTTTTTGCCTTTCGTTTCGTTATCTGTAATACGGGCCCTGTTCGTATCATTTTTTCGACATAATCTAACGTACATCGACCCTCTTTCTTGAAGTGCGATCAAACGCTTTTTTGTTATATTTATATTTTTATAGGTTCATGCAAGTTTCTTTCAAAGGATTTTCGTTTACTAACTGTGTTAAAAAAAAAAAAATGAAAATATGTGAGCAATACAAAAATAATTCGTTAAGATAATTTTGTGTAGATATTTTTATTGATTTTGTTTTCAGGCCAGATACAAACGAAAAAATAAGCACAAACAGATTTTATTTTACGATGTACATACAGTAATCCCCGCTTAGTTGCACCTCGCTTAATTGAACATCCCGCTTAATTGACCGAAAAAGTTGCATTGCAAAATTTCCCGTATTAGTAGCATAGCTTTTTAGATGGTTAATTGAACCCCGCTTAATTGAATTACTCGGTTAATTGAACTTTAAAATATGCACCCGAAAAAAAAAAAATATATGGACATTTTTCGGATAATTGGACGTACAAAAAAATTATAATGACACAAATATTAGAAATATTTTATTACTTAACCTACGTCTGAAGCCTAGTACTCAGTTCAAGTGAAAATGAAAATTTCATATAAATGTGGCGGCTGGTTCACTCGCATGAAATCCTCAAAGAGAGGTGGGTACCAATATGTGGATTGGAAAAACAATTATGTTCCACAACTTTTTCCACGCCAAATTTTCATTTCTCAATGTACAACCATCAGGAAAAAGTTTAAGGCAGCGTGGAAAACTGTGACATTTGTCAGTAAATTTAAATATTTTGTTTCAAAACAAAAAATTGAAAATTTATAAACAGAAATAAAGAATGGATAACGAATTTTTTGATACTGCTCTCGAGAGTTTACTTAATGAAAGTATTCAGTATTTCAGGTGAGTATCAAAAATTCACGTGGAAAAGTTTATTCTATTTTCATGTTTATTCCCCGCGTGTAATTTGGAACGTATTTATTTTTCATTTCACGCTAGCTGAGTACTAGGCTTGAAGTGGTTTTTTAAGACAGGTATTATTCAAGATGAAGAGCAGCCGGAAAATGATATCGTGGTCATAGACAACATACATAAGTACAATGGTTAACAGACGCCGAAATTTTAAAAACGGTTTAAGAAAAAGAAGAAGTTGAAGCCATATTATCGACTTTCGAAATTCTACAGGACATTGCAATTCTACGTTTATAATTCTTACCACTAAATAAATTTACAGTTGAGCTGAAAAACATGAAGACATTGTTCAAAACAAAACAATCAATCAAAATCAAATCACAAATTTTTTCAAACCAATGTATGCAAATAACCATTATGAGCCTTTTGAGGTACATACCTGCTATTGTATTTATTATTTTGTTTTATCCTTTTCGAAGCTAACAGTGACTTTTTTTAAGAATAATTTATTTCTGTTTCATAGTTTTAATTATGTATGTATTAGTGTGGGTCAAAAAAATCAAGTATCTTTTTTTTTTGGATCCGACACATGAAAACTAGTTCAAATTTGAATCATTTTGTATCAATACTTATTAAATTATAAAATTTCATATGGTGAAATAGAATTTTTTTTTCTGCTGACATGTTAAATTATATTTCTTAAATAAAAACCTTCTTTTCCTGAAATAGAACATGAACTATCTTAAAATTCAAAAATTAACTGGGTAAATTGGGAATATTTATTGAAAAACTACTAAATTCAGTAGGCATTGGAATTCTACTGCGAATATCTTTTGAATGGCTAGAGTAATCGATTAACTACAGAGATCTTTTTTGTAGAGCGTTCAATTTCCTATAGAAATAATTGAAACTTATTTGACAATAATTATTTTTTATTAAGTTACAAAATTCAAAACAAAAAAGTTATTTTCCTTACAATACTTCAATCTTTGACATTGAATATTGAATATTGAACATTGAAAAAAGTATATAAGACCATTTTTGTAGAGCGTTCAATTTCCTATAAATATTGTCTATGCGATTGGTTAAACGATCTATTGTTGATAAGATAATGACCATTTTTATATGATACTAAATTGAAAATGGAAAACTACTCGTATGATGAGCATAATCTTCCCGTCAATATTAAGAGCTATTATTTGGTAAGTACTTTCTAGAGGTACCTAGGAACTTGTTTTCATGTGTCGGATCCAAAAAAAAAGATACTTGATTTTTTGACCCACCCTCGTATGTATGTTTATTAAATTTATTAATTAAATTTCTGGGATGAATATTTTAGTTTTTAGTTGACCGACTCGTGCAATTATACGGGTTTCGTTTAATTGAACAGGTCGGTCAATTAAGCGGGGTTTCGTTAATTGAACCACCCGGATAATTGACCGAAAAATCTGACAAAATGGTCAGTGCAATTAAGCGGGGAATACTGTATACAACATGATATATTTTGCACATCTCTGCATCTCAACAATGTATATCATTCTTTTTCGATGAAGTTTGAAGATTGCTTGCATGTCGCTCGATTTACTTCAATGTCTCTTTATACTACGTTTCCACCAACCACAGTGGCGTAGCGTAGGGGGGCGGTGATGCGGGTAGAGTATAAATCATATGTTTCATGACAGATCGTTTGACAAGTCAACAAACAACAATGATGTAAATTTGAAATTTGCCACCCTATCTGTGGTTCGTCGTTGACGCTCTCGGCTGATTTCCATGAATTCGTAAACGGTGAGTAGGGCCGTAAGAGTGCATTCCGTATTGTCGCGCGACTCGCGAAACTAAAACAAAATGTTCCGAAACTCTCGCGAAACTGGTTGTTCGAGCGTCCTTGTTCAAGAACCTTAAATTACCGCCCCATATCTTGGTTGCTGGGGCTATATAAGTATGTACGTTGAATAAGTGGAAGTTTTATTTATTCTCCATTTTTCAGTTGAAAAAATTAAGCAAACGTGCATTGTTGTTCTCGCGTTCCAATCTACACAAATGCTTATACAATGAACGTAGTCAGACTATAATTTGGGGGGTCTCTCCTGTAAATGAGTTTGAGAGTTTCTCTTATAGCATATACAGTTTTTGCATCATTTTAAGATTATTTACTCTTTTTACTTGAGACTTATAGGTACATACTATGTATAAGGCAAGTTATGCATTCGCAAAAAAATAGACCTCGAGATTTTGACAAAGTTGACATTACGATAATAGTGAAGACGAAAAAAGTGGGTCTCGAAATTTTGTCCCACGTTTTTTTTTTTTTTTTTAAGACCTGCCATACGATTTTTTATCGAAGTTTTATATTTTTAAACAATGTCAGATTTAAACAAAAATCCAAAAATTTAAAGAATCGGTTCAACAGATTTTGATAATTTTTTTTATGCTAAGGCGCCACAAAATTTTAAATATTCCTGTGCATTAAAATTTTCAAACAAAATTAGTTTGGATTTTAACCCCATGGTAGATTTTTTTAAAAACTTAAAAAACAAAAGTTTCTTAATATAAAGAGAAAAAAATGTATTACCTAAAAATAACTATACTAATGGTTGTCGAAAATCGTATTTTTCTCGAAAACGTCTCCGAGAATTTTTTGATAAATCGTTTTTCTTATGATAAATTTGTACGTTCTATAATTAAACAAAAAAATTCGACATCTCAAAAAGGGCTAACTATTTTTTTGAAATTTATTTTTATTCGTTAGGTAATAAAAAAAATGTTTTAAAAATTGGTATATGAAAGCTTATTTTACTTATGACTTTGTTATAAAATTTGTTTTTCTTTAACAAATATTTGCTTGCATCACAAGGCATCCTATTCGTTAGTTTTTGCTACTACAAAAAGAGTTGTTTTAGTAATTTAATAAATGAACTTTATGTATATGATTAGTTTTTTTCTAATAGCATTAATTTTTGAAGGTGCGAACTAGATTTTGATATAAATAGAGTCTGAACTCTGAATGTCAATTGAAAGCTCAAATTCGAACGACCAATGAAACGTTAAATTTCTGAGTTATTCGGATTTTGTTCAATCCGTTGACATTTAAGTTATTTATCAATTCAATTCTAAAATTAATTAAAAACTATTCGTAAATAATTATTTAAAAGATAATTATTAAAAAGATACAAAACTTTTTTTTTCCTTTTACCTACGACCCTGTCGTTGATTTTTTTTTTGTTTTCCGTTGTAAAGGTGGTTTGTTTACATTTGTTTACAATATTACATTACATTACATTTTACACTACTCTGTAGATAAATCTACAAAGTAGAGACACTGAAAAGCACTGGCAACTGAGGCCATCGGCTTTAGACAATACAACAGAGAGGGACACACAGACAGAAAGAACAACAGAAGAAAACACATGTCAACAGCACACGGTTGGTATTTGAACGGTCCCCCATCCAAGTACTAACCGCGCGCAATGATGCTTGATTTCGCTGATCGATGGGAAGCGATGCTTTCATCAAAGCCAAGGCCGTTGACTGTTTACAATATTTTAAATCATCTTCGATTAATTTTGTTCTTAAGTTACTCGTACCATCTTAAATTTAAGATATTTAGTTATATCATTGCAATCAGAATATTGATACCCATTCATACAAAAATACGAGTGATTAGTAAAATTAGTGTTTTCGTTTTATTTTATGGGAAATACATCATGGGATGTAAATCTAGACATTGGCGCCCTTGCGCTCCGCACATATTGCACACACGGTAGCGGCGGCCCTGGATATTCGAGATGTGATAAGTTTACTAGGATTCGACGGAAACGTTATTCTAGTCTCTGCCAGCTCAAAGTTTTTGCTCCCTCCCGCATTAGAAAGATATTTCGATTGTGTTGTTTATAGTTTAAATACTGGTGAATCTTCTAAAACTAAACGCTTAGTACTCCACTCAACCTTTGAACTAGTTTTTGGAAATGAAAACAGTTAAAGGAAGCGGCGCGGAATACCGCAAGAAAAAGGCAGATGCGAAGAAGTCTCCAGGTGCATTACTGAAATATTTCAGTTCTAGTTCTGGTTCGAAAGCTTCGTTTACGTCTTCGGTGGCATCCAGCTGAAGCGGAAGTGATTCCAATGTAAGTATGATTCCTCCATCTACAATCGTAAGTGGCCTGGAATTGTCCTCTGGCCAATATTCATGGGAATGCATAACTTATTTTACAGGCAGAAGAAGAAGACGTGCGCCTGCCGTCGAAGTTGGAAGTTGTTCTGATCCCACCACAGAGCAGGGTCAAGACGAAGTCGATTCACCAGAAGTACCTCAAGCATCTAGTCACAAGCCTGCAGAAGAAGTGAACCTCGTCTTGCCAAAGACATGAAGCTGTAAAGACGCTTAAAAATAATTTTGTGGAAGTTCTTGAGGTACTAGAAGAATTGACGGATCGGGAGCCAGTCTTCTTCTGACAGTCATGCAGTCATTCAACTTCCTCACTTTGCTTGGCTTTTGGGCTGCCTGAAGAAGATGACGCACAGATGTGCTCAGAAACTCTGCGTTTTAAAAGCTCTCCTAGGGGAGAGCAGATACCGTTTCGTCGAAGCCGCAATTGACTTCTCTAAGACTCTCTGTGAAAAACTCGGAATCGAACTCAAAACGAGAAGAATTCGCAGGAAAAAACGCATGCATGGCGATGAATTTCATTACCTGTGAAATGATGTCTCGAAATTTAATTTTAATTTAGTATTGAATGGGGGCGGAAAATGGGTCTCCCGCCCCGGGCGCCAAGATGGCACGCTACGCCACTGACCAACCATTAAAATAGTTCAGATGTACTCTTGATTTCTCTAATATTTACCATACAAAATTGATTCCCAAGTCAAATAGATTAGAAATTTATCTTTATAGATCTACTTGGCCAAACATTTTACGAATCGAACTAACCTAATATCGAATTGAACGCATTTATGTATAGCACAATCGACTTTTTTCGTTTGTCAGTTGAACTATCTTCCATATCATAGGAAAAAATAAAACAAACAAATAACAAAAATAAAGAAATTTTAAAGGTTACTTAACTTTAAAATACCTCCAAACAGCTCTTAAGTATAAAATCGGTATCTATAATCAATTTTCACACTTAAGTAAACTATGCAATGGAAATTTAACTTACCTCCATTTTCTTCCATTTCGATTTAATAATTTTCTCCATATCATGCGTCCGTCAACAAAAATTATAAAAAAAATGTGAAAATATCAAATTTACAAAATGCAGACGAAGATGCTATAATAAAGATGAACATCCCAACTAACAATTTACTTTCTTTTAGTGTCAATACAAGTTAATATCTAGCTTGTAAGGCAACAACAGTAAGTCTTATACAAATAAGTTTGGTGTTAATTATCGAAGCTATTTAATTTGTCTTAGGTTTCCCATCACAAGTACTATGTCTGACTATGTCGCTCAATAGCTTTTGAGGAAGATTTGTATAAGGTTGCACAACAATTAACTTAAACAAGGAGTACTTTGTGTAAAAATGCTATAGTTTATTTGACTCCCGTAAACACTTTATATACAAGTTCTAGAAATAAAATTAACTTGAAATAGAACATCGTAATATAGTCTTATAGAGTGAATTCAATGTTATAATTCAATGTGCCAATATAGTCCATCTTTTCCAAATTTTGTGTGCACGACATTTTGTGGGGTTCTTAAGAGCGTTCGTGGATCTGCTGGCAACAAATTGTCAACTTCAAAATTGATTATTATAAAAAGATCCTTCAGCGCTGTGTGGGTTATCTGATGGTGTATTGCCCACTTTTGCTAAAAAGATCGGAATTGAGTTTTGTTTTCCATCTCACATATGTATTCATTAGATGCTTCAATTAAGTTGCATGGATTGTTATTAATATCCTGAATTTCGGATGTGGAAGGGATACTAGGATCTAAAAGCAAACAATTTAAATTACAGAATAAAATTTTTCATTGCAAGTAAAAAGCCTACCTTCTTCTGTATCGTCTCCATTGGAAGGACTCGCGTGAGAACTAATTGACAGCAAATTATTTTCAATAATGTTTTTTCTTAAGTCATTAGAAATATCAGATGCTCTCTTTAAAATACCATCTCGATATTTTTCCAAATCTCTATGATACGTTCGTGATATCTTATATTTTGTCCAGGAATTCATTATTATTATTTTTTTCCTATCAAAAATAAAAATCAGCACTTTGCACTTCAAGAAGTTTGTAAAAGTTTATGCGGTTGATTTCTCTGACAGACAAAACTTTTAATATTATTCATAAACAAGCCTAAAGCCTAGTACGCAGATCGGGAAAAATTTTGTCTTCCATACATTTTTTTTCCTGGGACAAATTTTGTCTCGGATATTTTTCCGTGCAGTACGCAGTTCGCGCGCAAAATTTATACTATTGTGAATTGCTCTACAAAATGTCTCCACTAAATTTTGCCAGGAAAAAGAATGATACAAGCATTATTTTGCGGGACAAATTTTGACAGCCACCGTATTTCCGAAAGTGATTTTTGTCAAAACTGGTTTTATGTAAAAGGTGCTGATGCTTGTCTTGAGAGCATCAAGAGGAGATTCCAAAAAGGTATGAACGACTTTTGTAAGAGAACCCGTTCCAGAGAGATACACTAAAAAACATATTAAATTAGATTTCATCTCTCCAACTTCAGACTTTTGCGCGAGATTTGGGAAAGTTTTGTAGAGATTAAAATTGTAGAGATAAAATTTGTCTTGTCTCGATCTGCGTACTAGGCTTAATAGAACATGACTGATTTGACTTTCACCTGAAAGCCTTATAGCGACCATTTTTGTAAGGCTTTACCTTAAACATTTCGGACAGGCTTTAACAAAACTATTTTCAACTTAGATATACAAGTTTTCCATAAGACTTTTTCATATGACCTAAAAAAATACTAAACAAGCTATATGTGTGAAAAAATTCTTGGCATGTATAGTTTAGTCTTACCATAGTTTTATGCAAACTATAGTTTCTCAAATTAAAAAAACTGGACCTACTGCAAGCTAACAGCCGTATTTATTAGAATTCCCTAAACGCGTGAATAGTTATGCAATGCATAAGGACTTATTCATCCACTATGCAAATTCATATTTATAAGACATTTGCTTACCCTGCATAGTTATAATGAGCTTGTGTCAAATAAAGTACCAAAAAGTAAGAATCTATTACATTTAGCCTTCATAACACTCAGCTGTTTATCAAAAACCAAAAAAAAAAAAAAACATCTTGTCTGTCTATCGAATTTAATAAACAAAAACGAAACTACCAAAAGTTAAAAGAATTCCAACAGTTAGCTTTGATTTATCAGATAAAGTATGTTATTATCTCTAGCACAATACTGGAAATCAAATTGTTATTCGTTTCATTATAGCTGGAATACTCCTCGTCCTCAGACAAGTTCTTGAGGATACAATTCAATAATGCAAGATAATAATTACAACACTAACACACCGGATGAAGAAGGATGCGTGGAGAGACATCACCAACAAGTATATTTATCTATTTGAAATCGCAGGCATAAACAGTTGGCGAACAGCCATATGTGTTAACCTTAATATTGCTGCATTTGAGAACTCTCCCTTTACTATGAGAACAGATGTCAAAACACAAAATATGACACTCTGGCAAAATTTTGGTTTGTTGTGATTTTTAATTTTCTCAAACGAAAAAAAATTGTATTTCTAAATTTTGGATTGAGTTTAATACAAATTCTTCCAATATGCAATCGCATAGGGAAACTTCGGTTGCATTGGCATCAACGGAGCTTTGCTTCGATAAAAACGAGTTCATGAAAGTAAGTAAATGTTATTTGGAAAAAAGTCCAAACTGATCCAATTTATTCATTGCTTAGACCAATTTCTCGGTTGATGAGTTCCTCCACCGAAATCGCAATGCCCCCAGTTTAGAACAACTCCGTGATAATCTTGGAGTCTATTTGAAAGTCCTTCGATCCTCAATGATTGATCTAATCAACGAAGACTATGCTGACTTTGTTAGTCTATCAGCTAATCTTGTTGGCTTAGATCAATCGATTGGAGCGATTCGTAAGCCATTGGAAGTTTTCCGCGAGGAAATCTTAAGCATTAAAGACTTGATCAATGAAAACGAACAAGAAGTCAGCGGGTATTTGAAACAAAAGAACGACTTACGAATATTGAAGAGAAATCTTCAAAGTTTAAAGAAAGTATTCGAAACAATGGCAAAGCTGGAAGAGCTGCTTGCGAATAAACTGAACTCTGAGGCTATTAAGCCGGTTGATTTAGAAAGAGCGGCTCTAGAGTTAATTCAATTAAAATTCAACAGAAAATTCTGTGAAGAATATTTGAACAACGAACAGCTGGAAAAAATTGGATCATTGAACGAGGAAATCCTTAAGAAATTAAGGATTCTATTCAATTCAACACTTAAGACTTCAACTAGTACAGCCAGTGAGAATCTAGAACGATGTCTTCGAATTTATATAACCCTCGATGCTTGCCCTAAGGCTGAATTGGTATTCAAAGAAGACATCGTTGCGCCGTACATGACCAACACAATCTCAGAACATCATCTGCAGAATTCCCCTCAAGGCTTGGCCGGCATTTACAACAAAGTTCTGAATTTCATTTCTCTGCACATGACAGACTTACTTAGGATAACTCAATATTCTGATAAAATGAAAGGTTTCAACTTTTTGGTCAATAGCTTTTGGAGCGATGTTGAACAACGCCTCGAAGCACACATGTCTTCGATCTTTGCACCCGGTAATTCGGAAGTTTTCTATGTAAAATACAAATGCACACGAGATTTTATTCAAAAGATCGAAGAGATTCTCCAAAACGACGAGTCGATTCAGCTTTTTCGCCAACATTCACAAACAAGAAGTTTCCACTCCCGATGGAATCTGCCCGTTTATTTTCAGATCTGCTTTCAAGAAATCGCTGGTCAATTTGAGGCTGTCTTAGATCCAGTTCTGGATGATAGTAAGATCTCCAGTGAAGGCGGTTTTCATTTGATTCCTTTCAATTCTGCTCTACAAGCTATTGATCGTTGTTGGTCGGACGGAGTATACCTCTACGAGGTGTTTCCCAAGTTTTTCAAACTCACCATACAAATTATTTTGCGGCTCTCCCATTGGATAAACGATGCAGTTTCTGCTCTTCAGAGAAAGGATTTATTCCTTAAAATTTCTAAGACCAACATGATGGTATTTCTATATGCAGACACCACAAAGTTCATTGCGCAAGTGCCATATATCCTTAGTTTGCTGTCATTAAATATCACAGAAAACAACGATGTTCTTAGCGATTCCATGGATGATGTGAAAGAGACGCTTCAAGGCCATCTAGCTGAAATAGAAAAGGCCCTAACTGACATTCTGACCGTTGAGAGTATAGAAAGCATCCAGCAAGTCAATGATTTGCCACGTTTGTATAGAAAGACTAACAGGGACGTTCCAACTCGTAGTTCTGGCTATGTAGAGCAAATGTTAAAGCCTGTTAAAGTTTTCCAAGAAGGTTTGGGTGACAAACTTGATGAATACATCATCCAAAGAATTCTGAAGCAAGTCTTTGTAAGAATAACAAAAGAGTAAGTATAGTAGTTTGTGTTCCTTTGAAGAATATTATAATAATAAAGATTCCCTCCAGATATTACTCATCAGTCACAGATGTGTTAACTTCGGTTCAAAAGACCGAGGAATCACTACGTCGTTTGAAAAATCTTAAAGAAAAAGCCTCAAATCAGCAACCATCAACAGGAACTGCAATGTCCGATGATGATAAGATACGATTACAGCTACGGGTAGACGTGGGAGCATGGACGAAGGAACTATCAAACATGGATTTTATGCCAACACAAATCGATAAATTGTTGGATTTAAATAATATGGTGGAGGAGACGATAAATAAGCGAGATGCCCAGAACTAATTCGCTTTGTAAATAATAAATAAATAATAGTATTGTGATTGATTTTATGTTTATGTATAAAATGTAATACAATCAAATATTTCGAAAATATATGTCAAAGTAATTTTGAATATGAAGGAAGATTTGTGGAGAGAATAATTGGAAAAGCACTAGCGAACCAAACTGGTTTCCAAGAAAACTACTATTTTCCTATGCCTCTTGAAGCTTGCCGCTTTTGGAGCCTTAAATGAATATTTAATCCGGCAACTGAAGTATATTTCTTAGTGCATGTCTGTTTAAACAAAATATTTCCCAAGTAAAATACAGCAACAAATCCGATGGTTGGGTAAATTACTTTTGAAGTATTCAATGCCCGTATTACAGATTACGAAACGAAAGGCAAAAAAACGATACCCTAGAAAACGATAGTCAACACATGGACCGATTATGGTTTACGATAATGGATGCATCAAAATATTGCCTGATAAAATCTATTTTTTTAAGCGCATCCAACTTCATTCTTTCAATATTTCTGTCAAAAATAGTACATGTGTCCAAACAATGAAATACGAGTGCCAAAAGCAGTCGTAAGAGAAAACGATTATCGTTTTAAAAAAACGGGTATCGTAAAACGTAATCGCAACTTAAGGATAACGAGGCATTTTAAACGATAATCGTAATTCGTAATACGGGCCCAGCTCCGACACGAACTCGACTATAATCGGAAACTTGTAACGAACCCCGGAAAAACAACTATCGCAAAATACATCGTAGTGGAAAATCTCACACAAATTGCCATTACGAACAGATTTGGTGATACTTTCATGATTTGTATGAGTTTCCGATTAAGATGCAATTTTTGTTTATATTATACGCGCACTCAAGGGGTTATGAATAACCTTATAATGTTAAACACAGTGCGGGCAATTAGCAAAGTGGAATAGGATTAGAAAGGAGATACAGATGCACATTGGTTTTGAATGTCTGCTCATTGCAATGAGTGGTAAATATTAAGCCGGGTAAAACATTCCACATTCTTGCAGCTAAAAAGAGAATCTCTGTGCTTGATAGTACGCCCGAAATTGGGCTTAAGGGTAAACTGAAAAGCATTCCTAGAAGTACGGGTATTACGTTTGAAATGTTTGAGGGGAGGAATGAAACTAGCTATTTCACTAGAGCTGAGAGCACTGCTTATGAAAATAGCGGTAAAATAATGATTGACATGGAACATTGCAGCGGTGCTCGAGAGATACAAATGTTTCAGCCGTAATTTTTGGTCATGTAAAAATTTAGTTCGTCAGATATGAACGTTACAAGTCTTTATAGCTTGGTTGTACATATTTAGGTTTTCCTCAGTAAGGTTGGCTTTAAAACTATAAAAGCTTACTTCTTTAACCCTGATAGCCTCTTTACAGCCTGATAACTTGGGTTTGTTGGCACAAGAAATTTGGAGATATGATACAATGGTCTGATGTGTTGGAGGCGATAAAACACATATTGGGGGCTATCATGAATAAAATTTCCTGGGAAGAATTCCCATTTTCGAAAAATCGCGATCGTGAATGAATTCGAAATATTCCCGCGTAATTTATGGCTATCGTGATTTTCTTCCATTTCTGAGGGATTTTAATGTTATTGGAAGCCTTAAAACTACACATACCTAATTCAAAGGTGTTTTCGACAACAGATGTATGGTACTTCTTTTTATCGGAGGGGAAAAGTTTCGAGGGAGATTCACGATTGACGAAAAAAATTCCGTGGGAACAAGAAGTTCCGAGGGAAACAAAATTTCCAGGGAGATTCCCGATAGACATAACACATAAAGCAAATCGAGGAAATATAGTGACCAGTTAAAAACTCGAAAAAAGTTATTCAGACAGTGTCAGCCGCCTTCTCTTATTTTTTCTCTTTAACTGAATGGATGGGACGCGAGAAATTGGCTGATATTACACAATCGTCCTAAGTACCGAATGGAGAATTTACCGCCGTTATGGTATACTGTAATAGGCTTGAGAAAGACATATGGATTCGAGAATCAATTTGTTGAGCGCGTAGGACTGGCATGCTGGCGGTGGCTCGACTTGAACTCGCCGGAAATGGGTGGGAACTTGTCCACGCAACTCAATCTCGTCTACCACAATAAACACAAATCATGCCAAATGAATTTCAAAATAAGGTTCGAAAAAAAAAAATCATTAAACTGACGGACATTACTTTTAGAGGGGGCTGAGGTAGTATCAGCTCATGGCCTAACCCACCCTACCGTGGAAGTTCTGTGGCCTAATATTTAACTTCCCCTTAAGTCAAACTCACCTTTTTGTTCAGCTCAGTTCATTTTTGAATTATGTCATCCTTCAACATCCCCTGAAAATTAGAAATCCTAATAAGCCATCAAGCTATATGGCTGAATGAAACACATGAATTCAACCATCTTGGCGTGATTTACAAACATTTTTATTTAATTAAATAATAATTCCATGAAAATATCATTAAATGTGTGAAACATTTAAACAAAAAGATAGAATTTATGACAAAAAAAAATCAACAATAAATATTTTGATAATATAACAAGATGATAATTAGGGTAATTTTTTCAAAATAATTAAAAAAAAAAAAAACAAAAAAATTTTTGTTTAATGGGAAATAACTATATAATTTCGAGAATAGGAATTTTAGATTCTGAACTGTAGGCACTAACCTGGTTCCCACCTTTCTCACTTGCGATGAGTTAAAAAAAAAACAATATCATAAACCAACTCACGAAAATAACCTATATTGAGCTCAATTTGGGTTTTTTCTAGGGTTCCACAACTTTTTAGCTTTTTAACTTTCAACCAAATGCACAAGTACCAACAAAAATGGGACCAATATACCGTAGGAGACCTTATTAATTCCTATTGTCGGTCGTTACAATGACCAAAATTTCCTTTCTTGAAATAATTTACTCTCACAAAAAAAAACTTACACTAAGAAATTTCTACAAAACAAAATTGAAGAATATCGTGTCTTTACAAAAAAACAAAAACAATAACTTTTAACTATTTTTATAACTTTAAACTTTCACTGAACTATGTCTTTTTATTAATGAAGAAGATAGATTAACAAATTTCACACACAAAGAAAAAACTATCTCTTCTTTAAGGCTTGAATTATTCTTGAGTCTTGAAGCTTTCTTGGGTCTTGAAACTGTCTCGGTGCTTGAATTATTCTTCGATCTTGAAGCTTTCTTGAAGTCTTAAAGCTATCTTGAAATCAGTTCTTGTAACACTTAAATGTCATGCACAGACGACAATAAAAATGAGGGGGCGATTACGACCTTTTCGTGGTAAGTAGTGTCGTAGATCGCCTTGTATTAAAACCCCTCGATTGAACAAAATGGTGTTTATTTTACCACAGTCTTCCAAGACCAACAAAAAGGGAACGCCTGGATATTCGATATGAAGATCGCATGCGAATCTGGGGATTCCAGTGAGGATATCGCTTTCGCTTCGCTCCTGAATGGGGTGTTCAAAGCGTGAGCCCTTTTTTTTTAAAGTTGCCAGCATCCGTAGGTGTGCCTTTCCACAATTGATTAATTTATATTTTAGTCGTTTTATCTTTCTTTTGCCCTTCGAAATGATGGACAAGGTTTTCTTTTCCTTTATGATTTTTCGTATTTCTCTTTTTTTTTTTTGTCGTTTAATTTTACTTTAGACTTTAGCACTAGCACGATTATCGATATCATCTTGCATCGGTGGTCTGGTTTGGAATAGTCTGAATAGGGGGGTTCACATTCTCAAATATGTTTGACAAATATGGTTTGATGAATATTTGACGGATTGAAACCATTTTCGTTCACATTCGTCAAACATGCTGTCAAACATCACTTTTCATTAGAATTCTTACCATGGCGGACCAACTCAGACCATAGATGAAATATTATTTGAGCAAATTTACTACAATTTCTATATTTGGAAGTCTGCAGAAAACTTATATTAATGTAATAAAATCCACCTGAATTCATGCCATTACATTATGACTCATTTTAAAATATTTTCTTACGATATGCTCAGCTCGAGAACTTCATTGAAAATGAAATTTGCTTGTGGTTTGACAAGCATGCGTTCACATTCTCAAATATGCTTGTCAAATCAGCAAAATATCAAAATATTTTGATATCACCCATCAAATTTGAAAACATTTGTTCCGTTTCTGCCGATCCGATCAGCAAGACCACACTTACAAACCAACCAAACATGCCGGCGGACATGCCAGAAGATTTGTATTTCTTAGTTCAGTAATTAAAATGTCTTTGAAGTTTTCTATGTAGACTCTTAAGTGGAATTCCTATACACCATACCAAATATTCTAATTGATGCATTTTCGTTTGTTTTCAGCTGGAGGTGTCCATAACAATACATATCAGAGTTAGAAGTAAGAAATAAGTCGAGAGTGTGGATGTTTTGCCAAGCAACATCTGGTATTCGAGTAGGTCCATCTATAAGTTGAGTAAGGTGGTGCATCTCAGCAAAGATTTCAATATATCTTCCCTCTGGTGTTGTCTGTCTTGAATTGTATACATAAGTCCCCCGCAATAACGACTTCAGTGTGAGGATACAAGGAAACAATTCGGGACTAACTATTCCTCAAACATTTCGTTTTTTTTTAATATGAAAATTTAAGCCAGGACTCCTATTCCATAGTTTAGTAAAACCATAGATAAGAGGTGGAATAGGCGTTTTTTTAATAATATGGCTGAAAACGTCTAAGCTACCATGAAGGTACTTCTTGAGTAAATTTCCTCCGTTATTAATGTAATAATAACACAAACAAGACTTTGAAAATTAGAAAATTCATTTAATTATTATAATTAAAATTAAAATTTGTATTAATACAGGGGCCATACTATGGTAGGAGCTGATAGATAACATCATTACGTACGTATACGGCTAGACCATGATGAGAAAAGAATAATTGCACTTATTAACTTAACGGTGTTTTCACCAACCCCAACCTGGGTTTGACTTAGTGCTAAAACTGCTGGTCTTTTTAAAACAGCACAGACATTTTTCGAAGCCCACGAACCGGACCATTTTTTTTTTAAATGCTTAATCCGGAATCCCAACTGAACACTTTTTTTGATTCTGATGATTCTGAAGCTTTTTGTGATTGTATGTGTGAAACATCAAATGTGAACAATAATGAAAATCAAGAATAATGGTTGTTAAAAGATACACTTCGCACAATTAGGATACAAACAATGGGCGCATTCACTAACCTAGTCACTACGTAGTCAAAAAGTCAACTAGCTTTGTGAATGCAAAATTGCAGTACAAAGCTAGTCAATTCAAACTGTCATATTAATGACAGATGTAAACAAGAAAAATTGTGTTTTGAGAACTTTAAATAAACTTTTTTTACAGTTTAAATTAAATAACATCAAATATAAGATATAATATTAATTTGTTTAATAATTTCACTTCGAAAATATCTTCCACCAAAAATTAAATTCGTATTTTCAATGAACAGCTGATTGTGAAATGTCAAAATCAATATCCACTAGCTTTGAAGCAGAAATTTTTACACTACGTTTGAGGGGAAATTTCAACTAAATTTTTAGTTGTCTTTAGCCAATCAGAACGAGTTGACTATGTAGTGACTAGGTTAGTGAATGCGCCCAATCATAGCTGTTGAGTTTGACGTTTAAGTATATGAATGTGTGAGTGCTTCTGGTTTCGATTCTGATTTCAAATCCAGAAGCAAATTTCTCTTCTTTTCAGAATCGGAACTGTCATTCTTTCTCAAGTGAACACTTTCAGAAGAGCCCAGAAGGCTTCCGGATTGCCAAATAAAAACGACATAAATGTGCCTAACAATTATTTCGTGTGCTAAATTTTGACAGATAAGTTATGTACAGTTTGAAGAGAAATTTAGATTTTTTAGCTGGAGCAGCGTACCGGCTTAAATGCTTGACATAGTTTTAGCTTGGCTAAATTTTGGAGATAATTTTGTATGGGAGATAAAATACACCTCCCTTTTTGGGAAAAATGAATTTATTACTAATAAAGTTCATTTTTAATATTAATTAATCATTTTAATTTCTAATATAATATTGTTCAGTATTCGATATTTATTACTAATAAAGTTCATTTTTAATATTAATTAATCATTTTAATTTCTAATATAATATTGTTCAGTATTCGATATTTATTACTAATAAAGTTCATTTTTAATATTAATTAATCATTTTAATTTCTAATATAATATTGTTCAGTATTCGATATTTATTACTAATAAAGTTCATTTTTAATATTAATTAATCATTTTAATTTCTAATATAATATTGTTCAGTATTCGATATACCTTATACATTTATTTCTAAAAAAAATTGAGTGTTTTTAATTTTTTTTTTTGTTTTTTTTTGTTTTTGTAATTATATGTTTATATTTATACTTTATTTTGTTCTGTATCGTCTTAGTCGGTCTTTGTGCACTGTAGAGGTCTTATTATTGTCGTCTTTTAAAAGTACGTTGTTCTTATTATCTATGCTTACTAATTTAAATGGGCCCTTATAAATATTATCTAATTTATGTCCTATTTGTTTTACTAATACTAAATCTCCTATTGCTATATCTAATCTGTTACTATGTCGATCGTATAAAACTTTTTGTTTATATTTTTTCCTTTCGATTATGTCTGCAGCTCTTTTATGAGCCGAGTGCAGTCGATATTTTACTTCTTTTTCATAAGCATCTACATTATAAATTGGATCTATTTGTTCTCTTAAGAGAATTTCGTAACTACTTGGGGATTTTCCAAACACTAACTCAAATGGGCAATAGTCATGTACCACTGATGGCGTAGTGTTGTAGCAATACGTAAAGTATTTAAGCCACTCATCCCAGTCTGTTTTTTCTACTGAAATATATGATCTAACATATTCATTAAACGTTCTGTGGTTTCTTTCCACAGTTCCTAACGTTTGGTGATGGTATGCCGTTGAGGTAACATTTTCTACTTTCAGTAGTTTACAGATTTCGTTAAATATTTGGTTTTTGTATTCGGTACCCATGTCAGTAATTATTTTTTTCATTGGACCATAAACTAGTATAAAATGGTCAAAGATCGCTTTCGCAACTGTTTTTGCGCTTTTATTAGCGATTGGGACTGATACCAGATATTTGGTTAAATCACATATTATTGTAACTGCATACATATTGCCGTTTTCTGACCTTGGTAAAGGTCCAATAGTATCTATAAGTACCACATCAAACGCAGTTGCTGGTGTGTCGGTTATCATCATCGGTTCTTTTATGTTTTTTTGTGATTTATTTCTTTGGCATTTGTCACAGCTTTTAATGTATTTCATAACGTCTTTCGTCATATACTTCCAATAATATTTCTGTCGGATCTTTTTTAATGTACGTGTGATCCCTGAGTGACCTCCGCAGGTTGGATCCGTGTGGAATTTTTGTATAATCTTTGTTTTTTCGTCATCATTCGTAATTTTTGTTACTACTGGCGTCAGTGAAATACGTATGTTCGTTAGAGCTCTATTTCCTATTTCTTTATACTCATTGATCCGGATCTTTTTAAATATATTGTCACTCAGTGACTGCTGCAGCTTTATTATTCCATTATCACTTGCTATTTTTTCAAGCATTGGAAATAATTGATACAAGTCAATTTTTCCATTAGTAATAAGGTTATTTATTCTTTTAGTGATCACCTTTTTATTTTTCATAATTTTCAAACAGTCGTCATTTATAGCTAGCCTGGCGCTGTTTTTCTTATTTCTGCTACTGAACGCTTCGTAGATTTTTATTTTGTTTGATGACTTTTCTGTGGTGTTGGTTGTCAATTTGACTTTATTTTTCTTACCTTGTAGTCTAGTTGTAACTTTTAGTATTTTGCTGATTGAACTTTTTATAGTTTTAATATCTTCAAAATCTATGCGCGACAATGCGTCTGCTACGTAATTTTCTTTTCCCCTCAAGTACTCTACAGTAAAATCATACTCTTCGAGATCAAGTCTCATGCGCGTCAATTTAGAAGACGGATTTTTCATTGTAAATAGATACGATAGTGGTCTGTGGTCACTTTTAACCAAAAATTTAGTGCCGTATATGTAGGGTCTGAAATGCTTAATTGCCCAATGAATAGCGGTTAATTCTTGTTCAATAGTGGATTTATTGCGTTCACCTTTGGTGAAAGATCGTGAGGCATATGCAACTGGGAGTTGGTATCCATTGTACTCTTGACTTAGTACAGCACCGCATGCATATTTGCTTGCATCGGTTGTAATGCAGAATTGCTTCTGAAAGTCTGGATACTGCAGAATGTTAGGGCTTAATAGTGACTGTTTTAAGTATTGGAATGCATTGTCACATTCTATGGTCCATTCAAAAGGGATATTCTTCTTACAGAGTCTGGTTAAGAGCCTTGAATGTTCAGCAAAATTTGGAACAAATCGTCTGTAATAGTTGCAGAATGCAACGAATCGCTTTACCTCATCGGCATTTTTGGGAATTGGATAGTCTAATATAATCTGAAATTTGCTATCATCTGGAAGAATGCCTTGGTCTGTGCATTTATGTCCTAAATATGTCACTTCATGACTGAAAAATGTGCACTTATCAGGATGTAATTTTAGATTGTATTTTCGGCACGTTTTGAATACATCGTTTAAATTTTTCAACATATGCGATTCTGAACGGCCCAATACCACTAAATCATCCATATATAAGAATGCTTGCGTCGGGGATAAACCAGAGAACGCAATAGTCATCATTCTTTGAAATGAGTTTGGTGCGATCTTTAGGCCGTAGGGAAGGCGCTTGAATCGGTATGAACCTTTGTCAGTTGAGAATGAAGTAATGTCTCTTGAATTTTCATCTAATTCAATTTGATGAAATCCTGACGTTAAGTCTAGGCAAGAGAAATATTTAGTTTTTCCTAGTTGGTCAAGAATATCGTCTATTCTTGGCAACGGAAATTTATCTGCAATTAGTTTTTTGTTTATACTTCTATAATCCACTACTAATCTCCACCGACTTTGGCTACTGCCAGGTAAAGGTTTTTTCGGTACCAAAAGTATTGGACTATTATATTCAGATGCAGATGGTTCCACTATATCATCTTGTATCAGTTTGTCAACTTGTTGAGTGATCTCTCTTTTATGGGTGTGCGGAATTCTATAGTTTTTAATATATGTTGGCTCGTCACTTTTTAAACGAAGTTTTTGTTTGTAAAAGTTATTAACAGTTATTTTATCTGTTTCGAGCGCAAATATATCAATGAACTCCGAGCAGAGTTTGTGTAATTCAGACTTTATGAAATCTGGAAATTTGTTGGACAGTTTTTGTAATTTAACGCTACTGGCTTGGTGGTTTTGTATTGATATATTCTCATAGTCGTTTAGACTTTCTGTTTCCAATTTAACATTTTGTAACAATACATTTTCATGTGTTGTATTAATTATGCGCACAAATGCTCTTTTGCTTGTTACTATAGTATTTGCAACATATATTCCGTCTTGAAGTTGTTGTTGTGGAATAAGCAGTTCATTCGCCTGACTTTGGATGTTGATTTGTCTAATAACTTCAGATCTTGCAGGTATCGCTATTGTGTTAATTTTTGGTGAACATGACATAGGTATTGTAATGTCGTAAAAATCGTCTGGCCTAAGTATCAGCCAGTCTTGGTTCGTATCGTAGTTAAGTAGACAATGGTATTTCTTGACGAAATCCAGACCGATTATTCCGTCGCTTGGAATTGGAAAATCATCACAAACGACATGAAATGTATGTGCTATTAATAGATTTTTAAATTTTAAGTCAGTATAGACTTTTCCTAAAGTTTTGATTATTCCCTGACCTATGCCGTTTAGGCTTGTTGTTTCACATGTGTTCAGTGTATTTAAGTGTTCAATTTGTCCTACTTTTACTATAGAAATATCTGCCCCCGTGTCAACTATAAATGATGTTGTGTTGTTATTTAACGATGTTTTTAATGCTATGAATGATGTTAAATTTAAATTTATATTAAAGATTTTACTGTTTGTTTTTGCATTTCCTACTGAGTACTTGGGGTTGGTTCGTTTTCCGTACCTTGTTGAGTCATCCTTATGTTTCCATAACCGCCATTACTCGTATTATTATTGTTATTATTTCTGTATTGATTATAATAATTTCTATTGTAGCGGTTATTATAATTTCCGCGTCTGCGTCCACGACCCCGGCCATGTCCACGTCCACGAAAATTGTTATGTTTTCGGCTGTTGTCTCTAAAATGCAGTATTGAATTTGGCTGGCCATAAGTTTCAGTGCAGCAATTTACAAATTTGGCCACTGCCTCATTCATATTGCTGAATTGACCGGACTCCATAATAAGTTTTACTTTATCATTGTTTGAGTTCTTGATCATGGCCTTTATAGCCGTCTTAGTGGAGTAGGTTTCAGCCAATTGAGATGTAAGCCCGTCTGAAATGTATGCGCTTTGCAATTTTTTGGTAAGTTCTTCAACCTCTTGTGCGTATGAATTCGCTGGTTTTGAGGTTTGACGTATGTTCATCAGTTTTGCGGTAATGACATCTACCGATTCGCCTTTTACTGTTGTTTTTAATTTTTGCACTACTTGTGCTATTGTTGTTTCTGACCCAGAGATGAGATTTATAGCATTACCTTTTAGCTTTGTTTTTATAAGGTTAATAGCAACGACATCGTTATTATCGTTTATGCTATTTACTAACTCCAACGCAGCTAAGAAACTCTGAAGATGTTCTGCTGAGCCTTCGAAATCCGGTAGGATTTTCGATGCAATATTTAAAAATTCTACAGGTGTTTGTGGCATTATGTTTGATTCTTTGTTCGGGTCTTTTATACTTTCTGTAGTTTTAACATTAATTGTTAAGCTCTCGTGGAGTGTAACAGGTATTCTAAGATTAATAGACTGTCGGGATGCTGCTCTTAATACTTTGTCCCTACAATCAGTGAATATTTCGTTGGCCTGATCCTTATGTTGGTTAGTCAGCCTCGAATAATTTGCGTTCAATATTATTCTAATGTTTTCTAGGTTCTTTTCCAATACATGGATATGTTTATTTAAAGTTTCTTGACCTATAGGTCTATCTGTATTGAGGCATTTATAGGATTTGTAGAGTATATCTTTATATTCACGTATTTTGTCTACAATTTTTAACCATTCCATTTAATTTGATGATTAACAATTAACTTTTCTTTAGTTATACGTACTTTTTTTTTTTTTAATTTTGAAAATCTAGTTGGATCTTTAAGTCGTGTATGTCAGTAAATGTACGACGTCAGTTTGTGATTTAGTTAGATCTGCGCAAGAGATGCGGCTCTTGTCATATATGTCTTTTTTAGTGTCTTTTTGTGCCATCTATATATCTTTATTGCCAAATGGGCAGCCAACAGTAGAATGATTATAATGAGGTAAATTTCATTATTATCTCTCTGTTCAGTTACATCTACCACCGGCGTATACTTAGCAGCGACATATCACCGATTTCAAAAATTTTTATTCCTATAATTAGGTGAGAATTTGGTGAAATTTGGTGAATCGATATTATAATTTGGTGAATCATAGTTTAAAAGTTATTAACAATTTAAGGTTTCGCGTATAGTTAGCAGGTGATGAAAACAAAAGTAGTCTTTATTGGTATCTATCGATGGGGAATGGTGTTGCGAATTTAGTGAGCCAACTCCCGAATTTAGTGAACAAGTATTTCAATAAATAATTAACAAAATGTTAAAACTATGACAGTTCTATAAACAATTGCAATTCGTAACGTAATGTGGTAAAAACAGCCACATTAGAACATAAAACTAGCCCATGTAATAAAAATTATGTCCCAATTACTGTCAAATACTTTATGCTGTCAAATGTCAGCTGTGGCTGTCAGTCTCCATTTATCGGATTTGTTCTTTCCCTAAGCGGGATACACAAGCGTGGAATCTCCTGTGGTGTGTTGTGTAATCGACTGTGTCAAGATTGGTGTTATACACGCTGCTTATTGAACAAATTTGTTTCAAATTTTGAGATTCTCAAACACAGAAAAAAACGTTAGCGACACAGCTTGGCATAGCGCAATAAGAACACGAAGGTTTTTGACACAACACACCACATCACATGTTATGTAATTTAATGCGTATACTTCAGTTTTATGCAGTTAATGATAAGTTGATAAAATTGTGTAATTATATTTTAATTTCTTGCAATAAACAAGGTGCAATTTTTACTAAAAATATAGTTCTATTTACTTATTTTATTGTATTTATTTTTGAACATACTCTTGAAAATATTGTTTTAATATCCTTATTGTAAAAATAGACGTATGTTTTTAAGTTGATTTGTAATTACATATACGATTTTATACAAATTTTGATTTATTAAAGTAATTTGGTTTTTCATTGGTAAAATAAATCAATTATTTTCGATTAAATTTCGACGATTTTGGTTATTTTTTGCATTAAATTGTTCAAACTAAATGATTTATTTTTCTATTTAAAATCAATTTTGCATATCTAAATTTTTTGGCAGATTTACCCTTACTTGTGCTAATACCAAAAACAATATATAGCTAATAGTTTTAAAATGTGCTTTTAGGTTTGTTTAATATTTTTCATTTGGTAAATTTTTTTCCAAAACACGAAGAAAATTATTTTTAATAATGTAATTACTAATTAAAATAAGTCGGTAAATTCATCAAGCTCATATTTTCAAAATACGAAGTTTTGTTCAAACTCAATATTTCGAAAATCAGACGCTCATTTTTTTTTAACTTGACAATTATAATTTTTTTAATACAATTTACAAGATATAAAAATGTATTTTATCTAAAAATAACGTAGCCACAAGTTAAAGTAAAAAAATAGTTCTCGAAAATGTATATTTTTCACGAAAACGGCACCTAGAATTTTGATATAATTATTTTTCTCTTTATTAATTTGACGATCTCTTATTCAGTAAAAACCGGATTTTCATAAATTTTTGTACAGAGAAGCTTCTAAAAAGTTTGAAAAACATTGTATTGCGAAAAATATTTTTTTTTAGTTTTGAAGAAAAAATTATTTTTTTTTTTTGAAAATTCGATACCTCAAAAACAAGTCAATCACCCTTATTCCGATAGTGGTTTTACTAAAACGCCAGTAAAACGACAAGGCTCTAGAACCGAAAATTGGAATTTTATTGAAACGAATATCGTTATAATGCTTAGAAAAGTGAAGAAAATAGAGAATGCTGCCCTTTTCGTATTATTTAAACTCAAAATGTGGTCTCTGGAGCCTTCTCGTTTTAAAGGCGTTTTATTAAAACGACTATCGGAATACGGGAGAATATTTTGTCCTGAAATTATATTTTTATCCGTACACTAATAAAAATTTGATGTTGGCGTTCCAAAATTTTTACTTAGTTTTAAAAATTTTGTATGTAAAAGCTTATTTTTTCCAAAAAACGCTACAGATTTCGGTTTGCTTTGCGTTTGTAATGATTGATGATCACTTAAAAAGAAAGACCCAGCAATGCTTCATTTATAAAATCAATTTTTTACACGGTCGTCATTAGACAAAATTTTCTATGGCTAACGAATTTCTAAAACTTAAAGGCCATAAGATAATTATTTAAACCAGATTTTTTTTTTATTTTTCAAACTGAACAAAACAGGGGTGGAATCGGCTAAGGTGATAGTTGATTGTGATTGTCATTTTACGATCGCTCTCTCTATATTTCTTTATTGATATGATGGAGACAGCTATAGTCAAAATGACAATCACAATCAACTATCACCTTAGCCGATTCCACCCCAGGTCTTTTATTCTTTACAATTTTAAATTTGTATGATATAGGCTTCTCTAGAAATCCACATATTGAGCCTGTCCCTTGGACACAAAGCGCTTCTTACTTGCCTTTCTGTAACAGATGCAACATATGGTGGAATGAATGGTGGTTCCTAAGCCAACAATCGAAAATAACTTTCGCTTTCAAAAGTTCAACGGTGGTACTAAGCAAAACATATTTAGTCCTTTCGTTCTCGGAGGGAACAAGTCGGTAGGTACTTTTTTTTTATGTCGATGTGTCTTCACCTAAAACATTGAAATTGCAATGAGGTGGAATAAAAAACGCATTCGAACAGATAAACAATCATACCTGATGGTGATGTGGTGGTAACTATTCGCGGCCTTAAGATGCACAGCTGTGCCCCGTGCCACACAGACACTAAATTGTGATGAAGCGCACAGCTTGAAGCAAACTAATGAAGCACAATATTTCACAACTGGAATTGGGACTCTGACTGGATGTCTCCGTTTTGTTTAACTTTTCCTTGGCTTCGAACTCAAAGCCACTAGTCAGTTAGATATTTCGGGATATATTTCAAGGCTTGTTAGTAGACAATATATCACTCAGAAACGATGAATGAAACAAAAGCTGCAGTCCCTTTCAAGAGGACAAAAGTGGAATGTTGGATCGCGGAAATCGGTACATAAACAATTTATGCAGATTCTTCTTTCCTTTTTATTGTCTTGCACGATATTATGGCCGTCTAATAACCTATAAAAACCGCTTAGTTCTGCTGAGGAGTGTTCCTGCATTTTAATTTTTAAAGGTAAGTTACTGATACTGATATATTATTATAATAAACTAACTTCCTAAATCCGTATGCTGTTTTAATTTTGCCTTTTATGTTTCAACAGATTTGACATTTGACAAGGGAAGGGGTAAATGACAATAATTGGGACAATGTGACAACTACTAATAATACAGAGGTTACATGTGTTTGTATTTATGTTACATTACGAAAACAAATATCTGTATGCTTATGTAATTTTTTGATAGCAAATATATTATTCTATTTTTTTTATATATTAATATTATTAACTTGAATTGTTAAAAAGTAAGAAACTATAATTTACCAAATTCTAAAATTGATCACGACATTTCATAATTTGTTGAATCATACTTTTCAAGCTATGAAAAGTTTTCTCGGGTCAGTACGAATTTTCACTCGGAGAGTCTCGCTCGAGTAGTTAATTGTTTATAACTTTTTAACTAAGATTCACCAAATTCTGAAACTTGTTCATAATCTTTCTAGAGTATGTTTGAGTTCGAATACTGAATTCTAGAATTTGGTGAATCATATTTTTAAAGTTAAAATAGTTTTTTCAGGTCAGTACGGATTTTCACTCGGAGAGTCTCGCTCGAGTAATTAATTGTTTATAACTTTTTAACTAAGATTCACCAAATTCTGAAATTTGTCCACAATCTTTCTAGAGTATATTTAAGTTCGAGGATTGAATTCCAGAATTTGGTGAATCATACTTTTAAAGTTAAAAAAGTTTTTTTCAGGTCGGTACGCATTTTCACTCGGAGAGTCTCGCTCGAGTTAATAATTGTTTATAACTTTTTAACTAAGATTCACCAAATTCTGAAATTCGTCCACAATCTTTCTAGAGTATGTTTGAGTTCGAATACTGAATTCCAGAATTTGGTGAATCATACTTTTAAAGTTAAAAGAGTTTTTTCAGGTCAGTACGGATTTTCACTTGGAGAGTCTCGCTCGAGTAATTAATTGTTTATAACTTTTAAACGAAGATTCACCAAATTCTGAAATTTGTCCACAATCTTCCTAGAGTATGTTTAAGTTCGAGGATTGAATTCCAGAATTTGGTGAATCATACTTTTAAAGTTAAAAAAGTTTTTTTCAGGTCGGTACGCATTTTCACTTGGAGAGTCTCGCTCGAGTTATTAATTGTTTATAACTTTTTAACTAAGATTCACCAAATTCTGAAATTTGTCCACAGTCTTCCTAGAGTATGTTTGAGTTCGAATACTGAATTCCAGAATTTGGTGAATCATACTTTTAAAGTTAAAAAAGTTTTTTTCAGGTCGGTACGCATTTTCACTCGGAGAGTCTCGCTCGAGTTAATAATTGTTTATAACTTTTAAACGAAGATTCATCAAATTCTGAAATTTGTCCACAATCTTCCTAGAGTATGTTTGAGTTCGAATACTGAATTCCAGAATTTGGTGAATCATACTTCTCAAGCTATGAATAGTTTTTTTCAGGTCAGTACGTATTTTCACTCGGAGATTCTCGCTCGAGTTAATATTGTTTATAACTTTTTAACTAAGATTCACCAAATTCTGGAATTCAATATTCAAATTTAAACGAACTCTAGGAAGACTGTGGATAAATTTCAGAATTTGGTGAATCTTAGTCAAAAAGTTATAAACAATTAATTACTCGAGCGAGACTCTCCAAGTGAAAATCCGTACTGACCTGAAAAAACTTTTTTAACTTTAAAAGTATGATTCACCAAATTCTGGAATTCAGTATTCGAACTCAAACATACTCTAGGAAGATTGTGGACGAATTTCAGAATTTGGTGAATCATAGTTAAAAAGTTGTAAACAATTATTTACTTGAGCGAGACTCTCTTAGGCTAGCCGCGCACTGGCAACTGTGATCGAAATCAAACAGTTTAATCACCAGTTGAAAGATAACCGCACACTGGCAACTCTTTACTCACGCTAGCACTCTTTTCTCTCTTGCACCTATAAAAAACAGCTCAACTGATGTGAGGCAATCGTTTAGTTTGTGTCAAAACACAAACTTTTTAGTTTCGAGAATCGAGTTGCTCTAAGTGCGCGGTGTCCCATATAAGCCCATATGTTTCATTTTAGCAACCAAACAGTTTCGAAACTAAAAATTGAATGTGCGCGCCTAGCCTTACTGTAAACGCGTACTAACATGAAAAAACTGTTTATAACTCACAAAGTATGATTCACCAAATTCTGAAATTCAGTTCTCGAACTCAGATATACTCTTAAAATATTGTGAAAATATTTCAGCATTCGTTGAATCATAGTTCATTACTTTTTAACAATTCAAGTTAATAATATTAATATATAAAAAAAGTTGAATAATATATTCGTTTTAAAATAGATATTGGTTTTCGTAATGTAACATAAGGCTCATATAACCTCTGTATAATTATTATTGGTAGCTGTCATTTTGTCACAATTATTGTCAGTTACCTCTATTGTATGGTCTTTTTTTGAGTGGACGCATTTTTATTATTCTAATGTAGAATACCTATTGTCTTGTAATAAAAACTATCTTTTTGCTTAAAAACATAACATAAATTTAAAAACTGTGTAGCCTGACCAATTCAAAGTCGGCAAGTTCCTTAAGTATATTTAAAATTCTATGTATTCATATTATGAAATCTAATGTAACAAATATCAAATCTCAATAAAGTTTACTACTACTACTACTACTACTTGTCAGTTACCTCTTGTCAAATCCTCAAATGTTCATCAAATCAAAATGTATTTTTTTTTATTCGAATTTCTTAAGTGCTTAAGGTGTTTAACAAAACATTAATATTATTATTTATTATAATAAATTAAAGCAAATAAATTTAGTCTAGCGCTAGCTGACAAGGCTTTCTGCTAGTAAAAGAAATAAAGCGTAAAATTAATTGGTTTAATTGAATACAATTAACAAGATTTAATGATAGCATGATATTATATACATGTGTATACAATTTACATTTTAACATTAGATAATAAATGAATTAGAATATGGTTTGATATGTTATTGCTCGTAGAGTCTACCTGCCTGCAAATAAGAAGGTGTTCCAGGTGTAGCTCCGGCATCACAAAGATGGCATGTTGCAGTTAAATTCTTGTTGAAAAGATATTTATGAGTAATGTATGTGTGTCCTGATCTGAGTCGTACATACGTTTGTAGCTTTTTTCTTGATAATTGGTAAATGGTTTTATCTCCGTTTGGTTGAATTGTGTATAACAATGGTTATAGTTTTCCCAAGCAATTGTTCTTTTGTTTTCCCAAATAACGTAGAGAAGTCTATTAATGTCTTTTTGAGTATATTGGTAGAAAATTAAAAGGTGTTCGTCTATTGCTAATTTAGCTGCAGCATCAACAGCTTCGTTTCCTTTAATTCCAATGTGTCCAGGAATCAGGAATCCAGAGAGTAATTACTTTGTTTCTGTTTTTTATTACAAGGTCCCGAATTGTTTCAATTATGGTGATTGAATTGGAAATATTCCATTATGATTGATAGACTGTGAGAATATAAGTTTTTTTTGATTGTTAGCGCATTCGTTGGCTTTTAATATTCCATAAGCTTCTGACGTAAAAATAGAGGAGAACTTGAGAAGAAGTCCTTTGTGGCGGATGGATCCATTTACATCTACAACAGCAAACGAGGTGCAATTGATAGATTTGGAGGCATCGATAAAAAGTAGTTCCCAGCCAAGAGATTTGTGTGTCACAAATGTAAAGAAAGAGGGTTTTTGATTTTTAATAGGCGCAAAGGTCGAAATTTATAGCATTGCTGGGAAGGTTTCAGGGTGCTTGATTGTTAGTTTTGCCCCTCTGGATGGAGATGGGAATGTTCTAATCTTTTACGGACATCAAGCACTTGTAGAGCGTTGAATGGTATTTTAATTTCATTTTCCTTGTTATAATTTTCTTGGCATCAAAATGGATGGGTGATTTATTCGGGGAGTTGACTTTTTGGGTAATTTTTGAGGTAAGAAGTAAGATTTTTCATCTAATTCGGGAAGGCCTGCGTCTGTGAGTATATTGTTGATTGGAGTAGATCGAATGGCTCTCATAGTTGATATGGCGGCTGAATGATAGTTGCTGGGAAGTCTGGGAACACTTTCCATAAACAAGCCATAGTGTATTTTTGATAATATTACAGATTTTATAACATTATTTAGAGAATTTAAATTACAAAAACTGTTTTTAATTGTAAATATTTAACAAGATTCACACTGGCAGTTAGACTTTTCTTAACATAATCACAATGGCGCAAAATTTTAAACAGCCTATTATTAACGTATTAGTATGATACTACTTAACAATTTGCTAACTTTATAGTAGTTTACTAACTCATTTTTAATTTTAAACATTTTCTAACTAGTATCGTACTAAAAGAATTTTCTTAATAAATTGCTTCTGAACACAATCACCCTTATTCCGATAGTCGTTTTAATAAAACGCCTTTAAAACGAGAAGGCTCCAGAGACCACATTTTGGTCTTTAAATAATACGAAAAGGGCAGCGTTCTCTATGTTCCTCACTTTTCTAAGCATTATAACGATAGTCGTTTCAATAAAATTCCAATTTTCGGTTCTAGAGCCTTGTCGTTTTACTGGCGTTTTAGTAAAACGACTACCGGAATAAGGGTGAATATCTAAAACAATGACATTTCGTGTAAAAAAGTAAGACAACGAACTTTTTTTGATGTTTGCAAATATCAAGTATTATGCTATATCCGATTAAAATTTGCAAATTCGTTGTATTAACCTAGTATCGTACTAAAACAGCTTCACCATCGTACTAATTCAATTAAAATTTTGCGCCAATGAGTTTTAAAAGAAAATTTAGAGTCAAAAATAATAAATGTTTCTTGCATACATATATTTAAACATTCATTTTTTTTCCAGTAAAATTATATTACACGTGCAAAAATGCCAGCCAACAATTCTAGATCTTTATGCTTGGAAAAAATAATGAGGTCATCTGCACATATGCTATGCTCTATATATTTGAAGCTACCGATTATCTTACTGATTTCTTTGAAAGTGATTATAATTAAGACCACTGAAAGCGGTGATCCATGTAGGATACCGTTTTCAAGTTTATGAGCTGAGGAACAAACATTCGAAAGCTTGACACAGAAGAACCTGTTGGTAAGAAAAGATTTTATATATTAAATAGTTTAATATTAATATTCTATCGAATGCCTTATCGAAATCAATCAAAAGGATTGAAGCGTGATTTTTCTCTGATAAGGTAGAAGATATGTAATGATCTAGGTGAAGAATAGCATATAAGAAGAATAGTATATGTATAAAAATTTTCGAAACAAAATGTTTTCATTTTTTTTTGAAAAATCAATATTTTGCAAACGAGTGAATGATTTTATTATTATATTTGTAAACCATTTTTAAATTTCAAAGTACTTTTACATACTTTAGCATGTCCGATCCAGTCGGTCATTTTATTTATATACTTACTTATCTTATTTTATACCATAATAAATGTATGTATGGCTCTTATTCTTCAGTGAAGGATTTCACAATGCATTTCCACACTACCCATGAGGTATGCATCATAGCGCGTTAACCGTTTTTTTTGGTAAGGTGTTCGGTTTCCCCAATAGGCCTATTACACCATCCTAACCATCCTAAAAATAAAAAAAAAAAAATGTTGAGGGACTTTATTTAATTAAGTAAACAAATTCATACAAACCATTTTAATCTTTTTGATACGCCAACAGCTTTTCTTTTGATAAGAAGTTCGAACTTTTTGCTAAAAAGCTATATCTAAAACTGAAAATAGCTAATTTAAAAAGAAATATATACTATTTTTCAATCATCATATTTTTCAAGCATCAAATCATTTTCGACAGCAAAAAGGTTTACACTTACTTTACACTGTTTACATTTACCAACCTATTCCCTAATATAAAAAGCTGCCATAGGAATTACAACCACATTATCTTGGCATGTAGTTATTTCTTTGTTTAAATCGTCGCAAAGCAACCAAGTATGCCCAGTATCGGTTATTTTTCTAAAATAGGAAATAAAGTGATCCGACGTATTTGATTTATCCTTAGCGATAACTCCGGCTAATCTATATTGTTGGTCAAATTTTAAGGTGTCGGGAAAATCGTGCAAGGTACATTCTAAACTAGTGTTGAAAGTCAAGTCGGGTCTGACATCTAGTTCGATCCATATATGGTTTGTAAATGTTGTTACCTCAGCAACCACTCCAGAACATTTAGAAATTTCGCATTCAATGGGATTTTTTGACTTGTGTACAACGAGAGATTTTTGCAAGTTCTTAAATCCTTCAAATCCCAGTCCAAAAGAGAGATGGTTAACTCCCACAAGCTCTTCACCTCTTTTTAACTCCATCAGTCCACAGTTCGGGCTGCTGCATCGTTTATATCTAATAATACTTGGTGCCGAGGAAAAAAATTTCTTTAAAAGACCTCCAATGGAATCAGTTGCGTCCAAATGATGAGGGTGGAGAACGGTTGAACTGTAATCAGTTCTTATAGTATAGTGCGGTCTTAAAAGTTCAAGCCTCTTTTTGTAAAGCAATGCATTGGGCCCCGATTTAATTAATAAAACAACAAATTGTAATAATAAATTTGCAGATGATTCAATTGATTGAAAGTATTCCAAATTGTATACTGCACTTAAATAGATTACATGAACAATGGCATCGAAGCCGCATGTATTAACTACTTTGTAAAATAGTCCATTTGATTTTGAAGGCGGTAAGATACAACCGTTTTGAAGTAACTTTAAATTCACTCTTTCATTTTGAACTTTATTGACATTTAGAATTTTTTCAAAATAAAATCCTTTACTTTTAGGAATCATTTTATGTCTTCTTTGTTGCAGTTGCTCTTTTTGTTTAATTAAATCTTTTATTCTAGCATTATTTTTTTCTGCACTATTCCTATATGGGCTACTCGTAAAAGGTATCATTTTAAAGTCGTCATAAAATGATTTTTCGTTATCAGAGGTCGGAGGACAGTCATCATCCGCACTATTTTCCCGATTATTTGTTGAAAGACCACCCCAATTTTCAAATGTAAATAAATCAGAATCATCTTGATTCTCTTTACCGGGTATCTTCTGGGTGTGTTTCGATTGGGGGTTTGCAGAATGAGAAAATGGAAGTTTTCTTTGGAGGTGATTGATATGCTTCAAATTTGATGCAACTACCATTGTTCCAGTTTTAATTCCTGTCAAATGTTCATGAAGAAACCGATTAGCTGAAGTAGGTAATCTCACGTCAACCGAAAGTGTCCTTCTCAAACTGCCAAAGTATCCTTCTTGATACGCTGACGAAGCATGTTTTTCAGAACAGGGAATGGCAGCTGCAGTCCATAATGGAAACTCTTTTGCAAGTCTCTCTAAATTATTTACAAAGTCTGGTAAGAAGTATGCACTTGCTTCGCCTTTTAAAGTAGCGATCCCTGACTTTGGTTTTACCTGAGCAATTTTTTCTTTGATATACTTGTGTGTCAAGGTTATATCATCATTGTTATGAAAATTCTCTTCTGGTTCTGGGGAATCTTCTGAACGTTCTTCAAACGACGATATAGTTTCCTCCATTTCAAACATTTTTCGTTCTCTTTCAACCATATAATTTAAAAGGGCATTTCGTACTTCTCTTATATTTAAAACTTTTCCAGATATCTCAACGTGATTGTTTTCATATGGATTGAGTGCGACTGCACAAGTCAAAGAAAACACTTTTTCGAATTCTTGGATTTCTTGACAATCAATCATAAGAGCCACAGTGCGTAGGTAAAACCGTTTGATGTCGGGATGCGATGCTCTTTTTACGCAATCCCAACGTGCAACCAATGCCATTATATGCGCAACGTCTACGCGAATAAGAGTTTTAGCGGGCCGAGTATTATTTTTTTTAAATTCATCATAACTAGCCCATTGAAAACATGCATCGACATAGGTTTTCAGTGACATATTATTGAAAGACCGGCACATTCCTAACAAAATTGCCCTTCCATAGTCACTAACAGCTTGAGGTGGAGCTTTGATTCCTGCGCGAAGCCATCTGTCTAACCAAAATGTAATAAACCCCGTGTCATGGCTTTCTGTTATCATTTGGTTGACAGGAACTGTCTTGTGGTCAACATTAATAGTAACCGTATATAAAAAAATATGACCAGTTTTCTTTCCTTCAAATAACTCAAACTTTTTAATAAATTTTCCGGTTGCGTCTATGGATATTTCGGCTTTTTCACCCATTGTTCGCAAGTATTCCCTGTATATATGTGTTTGATTATTCGTGAAATAAATAGTAAAAAAATGTATGCATCCTAGCTCTCTTATGGCACCATCGTATTGATGGTCTCTCGACATTTTTTGAATCATTTTTATTACATCGTTTTTTTCTTTAGGCTTAATTCCTTGTTCAATTTTGGAGCTTTCCATTTTAATTTGCCTATAAATGTTGTTGGGTCGTATGTTGGTTGGAATATCTTGTCCAAATTGCATACTGTCTCTCATGAGTTTGTCCACATATTTTTCCACACTTACTCCCGATAAATATTTACCTATCATTTTCCTTTCCTCACCTTTTATGTTATTGTATACCCTTTCATGGTATAAATTTTTCCGCGTATCGACAGTTTTTACTATAAGATCCACATGTTCGCCATCTTGTGGTTCCTTTTTTGCGCAGCCCAAAATTTTGTTTTCGCATGTTTTACTGGCACAGTATCCAGAAAATTTCAAGTAATCCCCGTCATCTGACATATTTTTTATTTGACAATTTTTGAAATTGAATGCACATGGAAAATTATATCTTCTTCTTATAGCATCATTTATAATGGATGTCCAAGCGAATTTTCTCAATCGGCTTTGGTTTTGATCATCCGGTTTTATTTTTTTCTATTCATCATAAGTGAGAAAAAGATGAAAAATCTCCAAATTTTCTCGCTTTTCTTCATCACTATAGGAAGAATGAAAAAAGCTTTCTGAAGAGTCATTCTTTGAAGAATCTGGAGAATGGTCGCGTTTTAAACATGTTTTTTTTTCAGGAATATGAAGTCCCTTTTCTAGAAGTACTTGATGAAAGTGACCATTTCTATTTCCCCTTATATAATTGTAACATGTTATGGGCTTCCAGACTCCACCAAAGTCCTTACTCATCATCTTCCATATATCTGATGATACAGGTGGTAGATCATTTGTTGTCAATTGGTGAATATGTGAAGAGATAACTCTTAATATCTCTTCGGTTTTGAGCGTTGGCTTTCGACCAGTCATTTTTAAAAGAAAATGTCTATAACAAATCGTTAAATAAAATGTTCATTATTTGCTAGAAATTGTTTGTTTGTTTGATAAAGAAGTAAAAAGTAGCGCATAAGGCATAAAATTAAAACGAATGTTGGTAAATAAAAGGAGCAAATTAAGTTCGTTTGTTCTTCGGGTTTTAGATAAAACAAATTTTGATTTATGTATTCAAATCTTATAATTATTCTTGTGTTAAACAAATACAAATATAATTGAAAATAAAAGAAATTATATGTTTACAGGCTTCTTTATCTTCCAAGCCATTATTTGAATAGGTTTGACATTCTGGACGAAGATCACCCCAAAAACTACAGCAAAGTACAGCTTGGGTAATCCCAACCTAAATATGGTACTTTCTTCATTTTTGAATCACAAAAATCTGCCGACGTATTCCTCGCTCAAAAAACACTCTTTAACATTTGTCTAACCTCCGTATCGTACTATTCAAGCTTAAACACATCTAAAAGCTGTCTTATAAACATTTCTGACGAAATGGATTGTATTGGTGCAAAGTCTATAAATTCACACAATTAGCTTATAAAACAGGAAAAGTCACAGGCTAAGTTCTTCTTACATCCGACATATTCTGCCGACCATACGACGTAAACATTAGGTGGTACAATGTCAAAGTGGAAGAATATTTCCCAAACCCTGTAAGCTGCCAACAGTGCTAACCACACATAAAATCCACACGACTGCTTCATGAGCTTGCCAAAATGATTGCATACGTGTTTCACGCGCTAACTGTTTCTTCTTTCCAAGCAATGTTAGCGATACTTGCAAGCTATGGAAATTCTAAAAAAAAACTACAAAAAAATCTACCATGACCGATCTCAAACAAGAATCCAACTTTTGCACTCCTCTTACATACTCTACAGTCATTAAAAACAAGAAAAGAACCCTCACTCATAATTAATCCCTCTAACCCAGTTTCACAGTGAGAGTTTAAACTTACGTTCTGCTGAGCCTGAACTAGAGTTTAAATTTGAAGTTCAACTCGTTCGGTTTCACAGTCTTATCTGAACTTCAGTTCATTAAACGTAGTTTAAGTAAGTTGTTTTCTCTTTCTATCTGAATCAAAGAAAAAACAATCGAGGAAAGTTTGCTTTGTTTCAGTTGTGAGCTGTGACAGGAAAAAAAAATTAAATATGAAAATAAATTATATTTTCAAATGTCTGAAGGGGTTATTGAACTGCGGTTTAAACGACAGAATACTGACTTAAACTACAGAATGAACTCTGTTCAAGGACTGTGAAACCAAATTTATTGCTGAACTGAAAACCAAAAGTGGGGTTTAAACTTTCACTGTGAAACTGGGGGTAACTCTGAAACCACTAAAATTTTGATATCATCTCCAGTTGCAGAAAATATTCTATTCCATTTACATCAATACAGATCGTCCGAACTTCGAAATTAAAACCAGAAAACATTTGGGGGCTATCGTGAACAAAATTTCCATCGGAATTTTTCCCATATTTGAAAATTGGAAACGACAATACTTCTGCACTGTTCATTGTAAGCTGGTGGCTGGCCTGTTAAAATGAGAGCCAAAGTTCCCATGAAACTTAATTCTAAGGGAAATTTTTTTTTCAAGTTGACAATTTTGAAATCTGTAAAAATTCCAACGGAAATTTTGTTCACGAAAGCGCCTAATCCTACAACCCACACAAGTATAATATTCAACCAAATCCATTTTGCTCCAACGCAATCATGCCTCAAGAGCATACTGCAAGCCAAGCACAATCGAAAATCAAGTCTACTAATATTAATTTAACACAACCTCAATTTTGTTATAACACAATTTCCTCTTTTGAAAGTAAAGCTAAGTGTACACGATTGGTAGATCTTACAATATTGTCAGATCTGTCAGTGAAAAACATGCTTACAATGTCTTACAACCGTGTAATCTTACAATTAATTGTCAGAAAATTTGTCTGACAATTAATTGTTAGATCATTGTCTGACAATTAATTGTAAGAAATCTGACAATCATGTGTACGCTAGCTGACAATCGTGTAATCTTCCAATTAATTGTCAGAAAATGTATCTGACAATTAATTGTAAGACGGTAAATTGTAAGGTATTTGATAGTCGTGTACACACACAATTTATTGTCAGGCCTTCCAATTTTTATCGTTGTCTGACGTTTCTGACAATGAAGAAATTGTAAGATGTTCTTTTTTTAGCATCATACAATTTTTTCATTGTCAGACAATTGGCAGCCAAGGTTCAATTGTCACAGTTTCCATAACCACAAAAACTGACAATTAATTGTGTGTGTACACGGTTGGTAGGAAATCTACCAATCTCTTACAATTAATTGGTAGGTATTAAGTCGGCTATCTGAAAATGAATTGTCAGCCAACTTCTGACAATTAATTGTAAGAGATTGGTAGATTTTGTACCAACCGTGTACACACACAACTTATTTGTCAGCTCATTGGTAGATAATTGTCAGAAATTGTAAGATCTTACAATATTGTAAGATCTACCAATCGTGTACACTTAGCTTAACGAACGTAGAATTAAATTATTCGAAATTGTAAAACAACCTTGATTGCAAATTATAAACTCCTCTTTCGAAAAAATTAATAATTAAACCTAAACCCAAACTCAATAATATTGATTCCGTATATACCGACTCTGTGGCTCAGAGGTTGATTCATTCGAACTTCACCTCGACTCATTGCTTGGACCACAGATCCTTATTATTTGTCTTACTTAAACTTTTCTCAATATAACACAGCTCCCCTTTGGGACTCACCAGTTAGGACTTCTGGACATAACTCTCGTTTCTCCTCAGCTTCTGACTTCGATTTCATGGAACAAGTTCGACAACCTTTACGGTAGAACTACCCATCTTTAAATTTATTAAATTTATCTGTCCTTGTGCCAACTCAAGTTTCAAAAATCCTTCAGTTAAATTCCAAACTAATCGCGCTGGTTGGGATTATTTTCGAAATAAAGTATGCCGTTGATTTGTAAATAATAATTTCCCCTTCGTTAAATATAAATCAATTTTTTGGGTGTGATTGATTAAGAAAAATAATTAGTATAATTAGATGATAGTCCTTAAGTAGTTATTTACAAATGTGAGCGTCTTGCATACTCTAGTGGGAGCAATAGTGAGTGAGTATTACTCTATCAAATATGCAGTTTTTTCCAAAGTCTAAATAATTGTGATAACAACTTTACCATATTTTTATAATGTAGAGCTAAGCGCCCTGACTACAAATATCGAGATCCAATACATTACGCCTTCTTCGTGCAAGACGAGATAATAATATGGTATTAATAGTTTTTTGAATATGTAATTAATTGGTCTATGAGGCTAATTTTAAATGAAAGGATAATTTACGGACTTACCGTGATTATTTATTTTAATCAAATTTAGTAAGTCCGTAATTTATTCGTTCATTTAAATATCTAAGTACCACGATAAAAAACGCTTAAATCTACTATTATTTATAATATATAAAAGACCCTAAAAGACTTATAAGCAACCTAAGATAATATGCAAAGTTCATTTTAACCAATCAATTTTCTGGAGTGCTGTCTTAATTCAGTTAAGGCTAAAACACTCGGATTACATCGTGTTTCATACCTCTAGATCAAAAATGCACCAGTGTCATAAAAAAAATAACTGAGTTTTTATAACAAAATTTTCGACAGTGGTATTATTTCTCAATCATGCAAAACTGCAACTCTAATTTCTTTACTTAAAAATAATTATCAAAGAAGATCCTTTGGTACGCCGAAGGAAACAGCTTAACTAGCCGAAACCAAGTCGGACTCAAACATTGATGCAGCACAATCGACTATGTTCTTTATATCGACCTCAGTATTGTCCTGCAAAAATCATAAAAAGATTCTCTCTTTGGGCTTTGAAAAGGCATTTGACCGTATCTGAATTCACGTTGTTCTAAGCAATCTAATAAAATGGTAAACCGCAATCGTCCAGATATATAAAATCTTTCTAATTGATCAGAAAATTCAGAGCAAAAATCAATAATGTTTACTATAAATAATATAGTTTATCCATCAGTATTCCTCAAGGCTTGCCTCTTTCTGCAGTTCTATTCATCATTTCATGAGGTAAACAAACTGATTTCAAAGTTTAACAAACCTGACGATCTCTAAGTGATCGTTAAGTGCAATAACATACACCATATTAAATACACTGTCGAAGAACTCCTTCTTTGTCTATTAAACTGCGGTACCATATCTGGTGCTATTATCTTGGCAAGATGCAAAAAAAAACCTTATGCTCTAATTTTCATATAAATATAATAAAATATAAAATGTTAGTAACTGAAATGTGTTAGGTGTTATATTTGATAATAAATTAAGCTTTAAAGATCATTTTTTTAGAAATTAAGAATATACCGCCCACCTGGTTTAACATAGTTAAATATTTATTATCTAAAGATAGTCTTATTCACTTAAACACATTAGTCAAAAATCGACTAAACAATTCCGCATAATATTATATAACATGTCTATTTACATAATGGGGCCTATCGTGAATAAAATTTCCCTGGGAATTATTCCCAACTTTCAAAATTGTCATCTCGAATAATGTCGAAAGTTTTCCTTGGAATTTATTCATATCGAGAATTAAGTTTCATGGTGCCTGGCTCTTATTTAAAAAGACCAGTCGCCAGCTTACAATGAACAGTACAGAAGAAGGACCTTTCCAATTCCCCAATATGTATTTATTGATATTGCTGTAGACAAAATAACTGTACATTTATGTAAATTTAATAAATAATAATATTAAATCTTTATTAAAACAATATTTAGACAAAAGGCTTGTTTTTTTTCTATTTTTATAATATGTAGTATACCTACTTGTTCTGTTCTTTTCTTTACAGATTCATTTGTTCTTTTATTGATGTGTACCTCATCAAAAACTACAAACCTATAATTTTTAGCTGAACCTGAATGGCTTAGATGAGAAGCGCTTTTCACTTCCAGAGTTCCCGTAAAAATACAATCGGGTGGAAGAGTAAGAAATCGACCCCAAGATCTTACTGACCAATAGGCCACGACTTATCTTTATTATTGGTATATTAAATATGTATTATGTATGTACATGTTTTTAATTATTTCATATTTCATAGCATATTTTTCGTCCTAATGGAATATAAATGTACACCAAGAACAAGAACATGTACACTTTTATGGAATCAAAAAAAAAAAAAACACTGAAATGTAAAGACTTTTAAATATTTGGATTTCATTTTTGCCTTCAATTGAGGAATTATGTATACATAGTAAGTTATAAGTTCTGATTAGCTATCTGACACTAAGGTTTGGCGTAGTATCATAAGTTCACAAGCCGAAGGTAATATTTTGTGGATTTTAATAAACTCGCCTCTGTTGGTCCAAAGACTATTCTGGAATTTTGCCCATTAGATTTATGACTCACGTTAAAATATATGTGTCAGATAACATGTTAGAACTAAATCAAACTACTATGTAATATATTTCCAAAAAGTTGTTTTGAACAAAAGTAATTCATTAAGCACTTTAACTTATGAATGTATAAATTAATTATAAATTCAATATGACTCTTATTGCGAGTGTCGAAAATCGATCACCGAAAATTTAAGATATCTGAGGTTGTTCGTTTCAGATGCCATAAGCATCGAAGATATAGCTATCCATATTTGTTTAGAATCGAACTTTGAACGGCATTTGTAAGAATTCACAATTTTAATATTAATTACGAAGAACAAAAACACATTTTGAGTTAAACAAAAAGAGACAATGGACATACCTTGATTTTAAAAAAAAAATAATTTTCAAGATACCAATATATCTATATTGATATTTTATTTAATGCAGCTACAGCACTTTTGTAGAAATTACAATTACTTTCGATTTGTAGAAATTTCTTTTGATTTGTAGAATTATTTTATAGAAGCCGAACAAATAATTTTATTTAAAAACACAACTTTCGCTTGTTGAAATACAAGAAAAAGTAATGCAAGAAAGAGTTAAATTCAAACTTTTGAAAACAAGCTTTTTCAAAAATTTTGATCACAGCAACCCATGTTAGCCATAAGCGAAATGTTAGTGTATACTTGAAAAAAAAAAATCACTAAATCAGTGTAGTCAAAACCAATTTGAATTTTTTAGTGCTGTTTTATCATTTTCTGAATTATTCGTGATTTACACAATTGATAAAATGCCAGCATTTGCAATATAGCTTAGCCATTTATTGCCATATTCATGTTTAATAACAAATTTGTATTTGCAATTGACGCTAGATTACAAGACTGGCCTTTTATTAAAATAATAGTGTCTTATGACAAAAAAATATAAAATCGTAGTAAATTGTAAATCAATCGAAAGGTAAATCGTGATATTTTGTTTGCCGTTTTGTATCTTTTTTGTCATAAAACATGATTATGTTAATAATAATGAAAGTACAATCGAATCTCTCTAGGTCGAATTTTCACAAGATAGCAAAATAAGTGGGATTTAAAGGAATTTTTAGCAAAATTCGATTAAAGGGATTAATTTATTCATTTTCAAAACAAAATATTTGTCTACATTTGATACCTTCCAATAGTAGTTAAGTTTTATAACGCAAATAATGACGCGAGAGTCACAATTAGAGACTGCGATAGTGTATGCTACATGTTTGTACAATATTTTAATATTTTTTTTCTCAAAAGAAAAATTTTATTTAAAGGAATTTCAAAAAAGCCAACAATCGAAAGAGTTTGTTTCGGAAAATATGAAATAATAGCCGTGTTTTTTTGGAAAAGTTATATGTAGTACAGTAGGATTTTATATGAATAACAAATACAACATCCGTAGTAGGATCACTGCCGATAAAAGGAGAAGTGAAATCCTGCTGCGGATAGAGATTTGACGTTTATTCGAGTATCAGCAGTGATCCTACTGCGGATTTTGTATTTGTTATTCATATAAAATCCTACTGTATTAAGGATAAATTTTCCAAAAAAACACGGTTAATATTTACTTGCACTATAGTAGTTTATGTCAACTTATGAAAAAAGTTGTCAGCTTAATAACGTTCACAACTTTGCTTAACCTGCTAAGTTTTTAGAAATTATACATTTGAATTTCTATTAATTTTTTTGATTGACATACATAAAACCTGCAATTAAACGTTTTATAAAAAGTATGGTTTTTTGCTAGTCAAATTTAACACGCTGAACAGCAATCCAATTCCTGTTTGTTTTTGTTCAACGTGTACAATTTTACTGCGCTGCCAAAAAAACACAACTAATATTGAATTTTTCACAAAAAAAATAAGTAAAACTTAAAAAAAGTTTATGTATTTATAAGACTTTATTTTTTAACATTAATCTATAGGTACACTTTATATAACTGAATGTGTTTATTTTTCTTTGTTTATGCAGCAAAGTTCAAAAGTTTTTTTAAATTATGCATCAAGACAAGTACTCGAAAAATCCAGCACCAATCAAACAATGGATACATCAGAGGATAGATATGTAATCGCTTTTATTTTGTCGAAATTTTCTGTGTCGCCTTCCAAAGCAACCTATATGATAATATGATACAAATTTTAAATTGTAAAGAATAACACATTAATGTTTTTTAGTTTTATTAATATATTATAATTCAAAAATCTGGTTTAAATTATATTAGGGCCTTAAAGTTTTAGTAATTCCTCATCGTCTGTCTAAAGTTGATCGTGTACAAAAATTGGTTTCCTACATAATTTGCACACGATGTAATAGGTGAACAGTTGTAATTGTTTTCCATAGCTATCGATTTTTTTCCTACAATCGTGCTATATCTATAAAGAGACAATTTTATTTAAATGGAAACTAGAAACAAACCAATTTGAATTTGTTAACGCCGGCCAAAACCAGAGTGGCGTTTCGCTATCACTATCATACGTTCGTACTCCTTTTACGATACACCTAACTGTGTCGCTAAAAAGTTTGAAAATCTCAAAACCTGAAACCACACTAGGGATTATATTCCCGGGTAAATTTTTTCGGTTGGCGTGAGGATTTAATATACATGTAAATCCCTCTTCAAATGTGGATTTGAAGGTTTTGACCCCTGTGAAAGAAAAACCGATCGAGGGATCAAAATTCTCACACAGAAATTGATTTCTTACATGTGGTATAAAGCAAATCGTTATAAGTTCAATAAAAAGCGTTTATAACATTAATCACTTAGGCGAGGCGCGCACATTCAATTTTTAGTTGCGCAACTGCTTGGTTCGAGCAACTAAAAAGTTTGTGTTTTGACACAAACTAAACGATTGCCTAAAATGAGTTCGTTATTTTGTGTAACATATAATTATATGCACCTGCGCGGACATTCAACCAAATTGTTCATCTTTTTTCTATAAGCAACCAAACTGTTGTGCAACTAAAAATTGAATGTGCGCGCCTAGCCTTAGGCTAGCCGCGCACTAGCAACTTTTAGTTGCGAAACTGCTTGGTTCGAGCAACTAAAAAGTTTGTGTTTTGACACAAACTAAACGATTGCCTAAAATAAGTTCGCCATTTTATTCAACATATAATTATCTGCAAATTAACGGACATTCAACCAAACAGTTCATCGGTTTTCTATAAGTAACCAAACAGTTTCGCAACTAAAAATTGCTAGTGCGCGGCTAGCCTTAGTGTGTATAGCCGATGACATAGCACACCACACAAGATTCCACGCTTGTGTATCCCGCTTAGGGAAAGAACAAATCCGATAAATGGAGACTGACAGCAACAGCTGACATTTGACAGCATAAAGTATTTGACAGTAATTGGGACATAATTTTTATTACATGGGCTAGTTTTATGTTCTAATGTGGCTGTTTTTACCACGTTACGTTACGAATTGCAATTGTTTATAGAACTGTCATAGTTTTAACATTTTGTTAATTATTTATTGAAATACTTGTTCACTAAATTCGGGAGTTGGCTCACTAAATTCGCAACACCATTCCCCATCGATAGATACCAATAAAGACTACTTTTGTTTTCATCACCTGCTAACTATACGCGAAACCTTAAATTGTTAATAACTTTTAAACTATGATTCACCAAATTATAATATCGATTCACCAAATTTCACCAAATTCTCACCTAATTATAGGAACAAAAATTTTTGAAATCGGTGAAATGTCGCTGCTAAGTATACGCCGGTACATCTACCTCATTTATAACATTAGCCATTGGCTTTTGTATCTTCGATTGTTGCTTGCCCATTGTTCTTTTTTTTTTTCTAAATTACAGTTCGCAAATTCACTAAACTAATCTTACATATGTGTACATATATATTCCTTTCAAACACTCACTATTTTATTTTATTTTTTTTTTTTGACAAAACATGAATATTTTTAACTAAATTTTATTATGTTGCTGTTGAAAATCAAATTTTATTTGTTTTAAAATGTTCTGAAGGAACTAAAAAACTCTCACCTGTACATTCTATTTTGAAGAAATTATTAATAACTGAGACCAGGAACCAGGATCCTTTCTTTAAGTTGATAAATTTTTGGCAGGTATTCAAGATGAGGCTGCTTTTGTAGAGCTGGTCTTCTGGTTGGGCGCTGATGATTTTGCTGGTGTTTGCGCTGATGGCTTTGATGTAGCTTGTAGTTGTTGAGATGAAATTTTGTTGGACCGATGTGTCGGAATAATTGCTGATTACTGTTTTTGTCGGATGAGACACGTTTCACGTCGAAATGCTTAGCGACTATGAATGTAAGCAGAGCACATGAACACACGAGCACCCTTTATTTGTGTGGGCACGTAAGCCGTTGTCGACTGTGTCGAATTGCTTATTCCTTTTTTTTTTTTGATTTGGTTTGGTAGTAGCAATGATCGTTGGTGGTTGCATATGCTTCTGGTGGCAACAACGATCGATGGCGGTGGTAACTACGATGGCGATAATTAGTAAACAGCCACAACGATGAGTGGCGGTAGCAACAACAAGCGGCAGCAACAGTATAGCAATTTGCTCCAGCACATTATCGCACAATATCACCCGTGTTAATTAAAAAAATGAAATGAAAAGCACAACTTAATTTTTTTTTTTTTTTTTTATATTCTTTAAAATACTGGCAAGATCGCCATGAAATGAAAAGACGTCTATTTCGTTTAAAGGTACTTTTATTAATAATCAAAAGAAGAATATTCTTATGCGGCTCTGCCGCTAACTTTATTATCGTACATTTGTAATTTTCTGATGACGAGCAAATAATTCGTTCGTGAGAAAGCGTCAGTGTGGTTTCGTATGACGAACGAATTATCTGCTCGTGGGAACTTTATTATTGTACATTTGTAATTTTCTGATGACGAGCAAATAATTCGTTCGTGAGAAAGCGTCAGTGTGGCTTCGTATGACGAACAAATTATCTGCTCGTGGGAAATCGGAATGATGTTTAATATGATCAGCATTACGCATTACAGCGTACTAGGCTATCTTGAAAAATTTAGCACCATGGAACACACACGTAACCCCGTCGCCACAAAAAAAAGAAAAAATCTGAAAATTGGGAATGCTTCCGAGAAGGTAACGTATTTATTTTAAAATATGTCAATCAATTTAAAAAAGAATTATTTCTATGTACAGATTCTCCTCCAACAGCTTATTGAATAGAAAATTTCAATAATAAAGGACAAAAGTGTCGATACAAATTCTTTAAAGGCTAGCGCGAAGCCTGTCAGTTATTATTTTGCGCCGCCCAAGTTATCGAACATGTGGTGATACTTTGTTCTACATTGTGGCTTATCGTGTAAATTATTTCGACACTCTTCCGCCAAAAACCATGCTTGTCTGGCAATGTCTATGTAATTTATACTCTATCTCGTCTAGGCTCTATACCAATCGATTATACGTTTTGTCTCAAGTGTCAAAAAATAAACCGAAACTGTTTAATTGTAAAAATATATCGTATCTTATCTTTTCCTCTAAATTAACTAGTTAAAAAGGATTGTATTCGCTTTTAATTTGGTATTTAATTTAACTTAATTATAATTCATGTTTATTGAAATTTCCTTATCCCAAAGCTCTTTAATGCAACGATATAAATGCAATAAGTAGGAAAATACTAACGTAAACGTGCTCCACTCAATTAATTTAACTTGAAAAAAAAAACATAAAGCAGATAAGATGTGAATCAACAAGGTACCTTCACTTTGATATCCGAATCCGATAGGAAGAGTGACGTAAAGTTACGCTGAATTTTGTTTTGCTGTTTATTATTATTCTGCGCATTACGTCACGTGAATATTCAGAAATTTTTGACATTTGCCTGCGAGTTATATTTTTCATTGTTTTGAACTTTTGATCGTATTTTAACTTTTGTTTTTTCTCGTCCCAATATTTTGCTGTTGAAAATGTAAGATTTGTAATTAAGTTATTCGATTTTAGTTAAAAAATTTATTTGGTGTTGTTTTCTTGGTTTTGATGCATGAATATTTTAAAACATTTGGTGTTTTACACTGAAAAAAATCGGTTCTAATTTCACAATGCAACTTCTGTATTTCTGTAGGTGTTCCAATATTTTATGATGAGTTATTTGACAAAGGATGGGTTATTTCTTCATTAGCTTTGTTGAAAAACAAGAGAAGCTCGGTTTTGGTTTCTTCTTTATTTAATTATACATCTATTAACTAGATATATATATTCGAAGCATTTGAAAACAAGCTATTGTTATGATTCAGAGCGCTAATTATGTTTACTAATCAAATTGCTTGCCAGAAAACGAATTGAAACAATGAAACGAATATAGAAATCTTAAAGGCAACTAATACGGATACCCATAATCAATAAATAATTTATCATAATTTTATACTGGGTTTTAGTTCTCTTTAAAAAAAAAACACTAAGGAATGGTTGAGTTCATTGACCCAACAGTATAAAAACATAATTTATTCTCATAACAATGCAATAGTTTTTTGTCCAAAACAGGTACATTTATTCGCAAAATTCTACCACTTCTTTGTTTTGGTGAAGATGGCGAAGTTTAATAAACTGTTATAATTATTGCGATGTGTCGTTCGTACTATTAAGAAAATCCTTCTATATAGGCATTTCCTGTTATTGGTGAGTGTAGCTGAGGTTGTTTACGCTAGACAGCAGACAGGCGTTGAATGCATGCCTGATTCCCAGCAAAGGATGCCTTGTTAAATACATAAGGTTTTTCGTAACTTACCGCGTTTACTTTCTTAAGAAATAATTAATTATAATTTCTTTCACCGTAGTACCCCTGGCATAATGTTTAGTGCGTTGGACTGTCATGCGGAAGGTCTCAAGTTCGATTCTCAGCCGCTGCAAAAAAAATTTTATTTTCGGGGGTGTACTGCCTCTTGCGAGGAATTGACAAATTCTCCAAGAGTATCTCTTGTCATGCCAAGTGCTGCTCATTAGCCGTTCGGAATCGGCAGAAAATTGTAGGTCCTCTCCGTTCCTGGTAAAACGCACACAGGAATGGTTGAGAGTTGTAAGTCACTATACTCTGTCCAACAAAAATTGTCAGTACAGGGAAGATAGGACGTTTGTCTCTCATTCTGGTTGCATTGCCATGCATAAGTGTGTCGCCCTTTAAAGCTCTCACAGGGATTCCGTAGTTTATATTATAAATCGCCGCAAATGAGAGTAAAAAACGCGTAGAGCTACCGTCTGCCGATTCAAAACGACTGAAAACAATATTCAATTTACATTTTCCCACAACGCCAAGCGGTAAGATTATATGCGCGTTTTTTTTAAGTTGAAAAGCAATGTGACAACACTCAACATACTCATCTTCTTAAAATGTGTTCTCAAAAGCTTCAAATCCCAAAAGCTCCTTAATAAAAACCACTGAAAAAGCTCCTTGCTTGCAATTGAGAATGATAATGGTAACTCTGTTTTGATGTAGATAAAGAGCGCACGATCGTATTGAGTGACACTTGACACTCTTGAGGAGTATCTCATCAGCAGTGGGATACGACGGTCATGTTGGGGTGTATAACTTTTTGCAAAGAATTACAACAACAATTCCTTAAGAAAAGTCAGTGACTTGCTCTTTTTTTACTGGCATTTTTCCTAACGCATTGTAGTGAGGGTGCATCAGGCGCCCCTGCTTTAGAAAAAGCTCTCCCATAAGGCCTTTACTGACAATTTTTGTTGGACAGAGTATAGGTCCTGGTTTACTCCGAGCTGTTGCACCACCAAATTTAAATTTAATTTAAATTTCTTTCACCCGACGACGTTTCGAATATGTTTCAGTATTCGTGGTCACGGGATAAGACCGAAGTTTGATAGATGTTATAGTTGTTGTTTATTGGTACCCGTTGTTGAACTTTGATTATGGATAGTGTGTCAACAGTGTACTTGTACTTGGTTGTTGTTGCATTGAGTCAATGTATTTTTGGGTACATGCAAAGCTTACGACGTCAGGTGCAGGTTTCTTTGTTGTTGTTTTCCTGATTTTATTTATTAAAGGATCCCATGTTGTTGATAATTTAAAGCTTGAATATCTGTTGAAGTTTTCTTGCTTCTTTATTTCTATTGCCTCTCTTTCAATTCTCGGCACATAAAATCTTTCAACTGCGATGGATTTGGCTTGATCAAATCAAATAAAGTGATCTTCGTTGTAAGCCAGATGTTCACATATCGCAGGTTTTGTGACGGCATTGTTTTGGATGGCTTTAAAATGTTCATTTAAACGGTTTTGTTTCCCCAATCAATATAAGATAACCCACAACTGCAAGGAACCAAGTACATCCTACGGTTTTGGAGTGGAATTATATTGTTCGGTGATCTCAGAAGTTGACGAACTTTTGTTGGTGGTTTAAAAACGGTCTTTACACCGAATTTTCCCAAAATTCGTCCAATTCCATCCGTGATTCCCTTAATGTATGGTAAAAATGCCCTTTTTTTCTAATCTTATAGAAGAAGAATTTTGTACAGTTTCGCGCTTGGGCTTCCAGGATCTTTACCTAGAGCTATAGCCATTATTCTGAAGTGTTATGTCTACATGCTTCAACTCCTGCTGAAGGTGTTCAGAATCACAAATTATAGGAGCTCAGTTAATGAGAGCCGACACTACAGATGGGAATTAAGTTGGGTGGTGATGCGATGTAGCATGCAGATATCTATCTGTATAAGTATCTTTTCTGAACACTGTGTGGCCGATGGAGCCCTCTTGATACCTTATTATTTTAACGTCTAAGAATGCTAATGAGTTTTCTTTTTCTCTTTCAATTGTAAATTTAACTTTTTCATGGATGGAGTTAAGGTGAATCAGAAAACTATTCACATGAATCGAAGGTTTTATTGGCGATGTTTTTAATGCATGTTCTTCAAAATGTTGCATCCATATGTCCGCAACGATGGGTGCAATTGGGGATCCCATTGCATGTACCCAAAAATACATTGACTCAATGCAACAACAACCAAGTACAAGTACACTATCCACAAATAATCAAAGTGCAGTGTAGCGACAAAATAATTTGCACATGTATTCTAAAATTTCTGTGACGAGAGTTTTTCCTAATTTCTTAAACTTCAAAGAGCTGCTTGACTTATGAGGAATTAAGAACAAATATTCATATCTCTCTAAGAAAAACTACACCAAACTGATTTATACAATTTAAGTATACTAGTAAAAATAAGTAGCACATTTCATAAGTAACAAAACAAAAACATATAAAATAACATAACTAATATAAAATATCCGGTATTTGGTCCGGTAACCCTTATTTTTAATCACAGCTGCGTTTCATAGACGATGGAAGACACTGGCATCGTTGAACAGGTACTGATTACCATTCTTGCAGAATCTTCCCTTCAAAGTTTGTCGATATTTGAAATATCAGATCAATTTATCGCTGCGTCCACGACATTTCACAAGTGCTAAATAAAATTATGATCTAGGAACTAAGCTGGCTTATTCCTTAATAGCGATTCCTTGGATGGATAGCCATTGCTTCACAGACTTCCCGTAGGATTTCCTTGTATTATAAATGGTCCATAATACCCTCTATCTGATGAAGTAGTCCTATACCATGCCAAGAATAACATCCCTAAACAAAAATGATATCCCCACCATGCTTTGTGGAGTTGAATCCACCAGCAATATGTACAGAATATAATACATATTCCTGGTGGATTCCACGTCGCACATAGTTTTTTTCATATGACCGAAAGCGATTAAATTTAAAACTCATCGCTCCATAAGATATTTCTCCACCAATTTTGATCTTTTGAAATATGCTCCCTTGCAACCTGCAGCCGACGTGACAGGTCGCCCTTACAGACGTAAGAATGCTGGTTCATTTTACTTTCAATCTTTTAATATATTAATTAGACCAATTCCATTGTATGAGAAGCATCCCATTATACTAGGTAATCCATTTTTTAGCGTTTTTGTGGCGTATGTAGGATCATATTCGGTATTTGGTAGTCGTCTTACATACCGCCGAGGTCCATTACCACCATAAAGAACAATCGTCAATCGTCAGTCCAAAGAATATTCCTCCACTTTTCAGGAGTCCATCCCAAATGTTTTCTTGGGCAAACTTAATTCTGTGGGACTTTCCGTGGACTGCGTGCATTCAAATTGTGTTCCCTCAATCGTGTCCTTACTGTAAGGACACCGCATGGTAAATCAAGTTCACCCACTTTTTTCATGCTGCTGCAGTAGGATGTGTTCTTCAGAACCGAATAACACGTTTGAGCTTGCTTACGCCCGCGGGTTTTAGCCTTTTCTTCAAATTTTAAAAATGAGAAATAAGTATATAAATTATTTCTTAGGCACTCTTGATTAATAAATTTCTAATATGTTATAAAAATGGCTACGATTTTTAAAGAAATTATTTTAAAGCCTATTGTTCTCAGTCTTCAAGATATCACTGTTTTTGAAAACATAGGACAAAAGTTGGCAAAAACAAGAAAATTAAAAAATCCAATAGGTATTTTGGCTGGACTACGGAAGTTTTACAATAACAAACTCATCTTTATCTAACTCTAAGTTTATGCTCGATATCCATTATTTATGTAGAACACACTAGATCTTTAGGCTATAATGCAACAACCCCAATGCATTATTCAATCGTTCTCTTAATACATATTACCTCTCAAATACAAACAAAAATCTGAGATTATGACCAAAAAACAAAATACTTTTCCGCTTTATTAATAAAAATATCATTGCACTATATTTTTGGTCTTTATTGTATACTCCGATGAAGTTTTTGCATTTACTTATTAAACAGGCGACGTATAAGGCCGTCATACCGATCCTCAAAATGAACAAACGGTAACGTTTCAGTATTTTCATATTTCAATTTCGTTATCTGTTGATCTTTATTGTTCCTTTTATTCCGAAGCTGCTAATCAGGGTAATGTGGAATGATTAATCTATTCATATTTTCAAAACCAAAAAGAATCAAACTGCAGAATATAGCTCAGTGTGTCTCTAGGTTTCCCTTAATATGCAGTGATATTTCCCTAATGCTTTATAAAAAAATTATTTCTTAGACGAGTTAGAAGATAGCATTTATTTAACCCGCTATTGCATTTGTACCGTTGTGTAAGAGACAAGTATATTTTTTTAGAATATAATGTATATTAGAAAAACTAACATTCCATAACTTATCCTGAAGGGATCCTGTGCGTTGGGTATACTTTCCTTATTTTAATTTTGTTCTGTATGTTTTCAATGCACAAAGGCTAAGTTAAACTAGTTTTAAGTGACTTCCAACGATTGCCTGCAAACTTTAAACATTAAATACTTTATTTTGACACTTCTTGAATTGAATCTAGGAGACTGCTCCTTTGTGATGAAGCGTGTCAGACTTCTTATATATGAGTTTGTCACATCAGAGTCGGTCTTTGTTTGTTAACAAGAAAAGAAGACCCAATTCTCCGAATTGTTTTTGGATTTGATAGCCATAAATATTTTTTTGTACGAGTTCAGTATCCGGCGCTAGCTATCGGTATATATTTAATATTGTCTGTTTTTGCCCAGTGCTATTCGTTCATCATCAAGGTGTGTTTCCCCTATAGAACATTTTTCTATGTAGCTGTAGATATCCATACATGAATATTTAATGTATGCTTAAAATTATCTGGCAATTTTTCCATGGGCTTACACCCCACATGAAAGTGAATGTTTAACTGCGGTATCATTGTTATGATTTCGAATTCCAAGAGACATTTGAGCGATTGTATAACCATTGAAATGGATATCTTCTTTTATAATCGAAATTTTCTCTTGAAAAATGTTGATTAAGTAGTTGGAAAGACAAGTATATGTACATTTATATTCAGTCTAAAAACTTTGTAAGGGCCAGTATTTGCCTTGAGAAATGAACCTTGAACTTGACACTATTTTCGAACTTTAACATTTTGAACTAACTTGTTTTGCCTATCAAGCGTGTATGTAAATAGAATACAAAATAACAAAAATTAAGTTGAGATTTTACTTGTTAATGGATAAAAAGAGGATATTGGTTTTGGCATTGGTGGGAGACTGAATTTCTGTTCGGATTCCTTTCGAAATTTGAAACATTCATTAACGCATTATTTTTAATAAACTATTTTTGTACATTAATGGTTTTAAAAATTCTTCCTAGGTATGCCTTGTTTTCTAACTGTTTCTTTTTTTTGCGAATTTGTCTGTTTTCTGATTCTTTATTTGTTTTTTTATTGAATTATTGCCAATTGTTTTGATGATTTTATATATTACTAAATTTTTTGTTCTGCTTCATTCAATAACGTTGCACTGCACTGCTTAAGCGATTGTATATTTTTCATAATTTTAATTTCTCGTTTATTAAACTATCAATTATTATTGATTCGTAGTTCGTTTGCAGAGTAACAGCAAGCAGGGAGCCCTGGTAGAAGAATTAATTCAATACTTCAAAGTCCGAAGTGACTCTAGAGCGAACTTTAATAAACTAACAAAAAGTTTAGTAAGAAACAAAAATAAATCATGTTACTGAGAAAATATCAAATCAATGACACATTGCGATTATATGCAACTTTAAGTGCATTACAATTGCTTTGTTTTAATAAAAATCCAGACGATGGCGGCGGTTGGAACTCTGAACGCAACCGAACTAATTTGCTCCAGGAATCTGAAAATGTTTTCGTTGACTTGTTTCCCGAGCAATCAATATTCAATCAAGATGATATGAATTTAAGAAAAATTCTTGAAGAATCAACCTTTCAATCTTGGCAAAGCCATCTCGCAAGAAAATCCTTGGTTGAAGATCTAATCAGATTTGATAGAAATGACAATGATCGCAAAATAACATTATATCCGCTTGATATTCAAAATGAAACCCAAGAAACGTCGAATAGCAGTGTTAGTTTGAGCACTTATGATAGGAGACCATTTAGTTTATTTCAATTGCCAAATGATACCCGAAATTTTGATAGTATGGCTGCATATGGATTAGATGAGCGAAAACCTAGTTTCAATGATTTTCCCGCACAGGATGTGGTTTTGGATAATAGTTTTTATGATTTACATTTAAATACTATTTCTAATGCATCTAATTCATCATCATTACCATCATCATCATCGCATCGTAAAAGCAAAAAAAATCCATTGAAAAAAGACGCGGTATTACCTAATATAAATCGAATCAGAAGACAGGACATTGATTTCTTCAACAGATATACCAGAGAACTCAACGAAGCAGCACGACCAGCAATGAGAGAACAAGAATCTTTAACGATGATGACTAGTAATATTTACAAGCAAGATGTTGACTTGGGATACACATTTTCCAACTACAATACATCTTTTACGTCGCCTATGCCGCCCCCAATTGAAGAAGCTGAGAAAATCGAAGTCATTCAAAACTTAAATCAAAGTAAAATCAGTAATTCAAATGAACAAGGCTTAGATATTGGATATTTGTTGTCGTTATCTTCGACGAATGTAACAGGTAACGATGCTCCAAATGTAAGTTCCCATCAAAAGCTTTTAAAAATAGACGAAGATAGAAAGCTGGCGGAAATCTTGTATGAGCAGGATATAGACCTTGGATATATTTTGTCTGCAGCTAACTCCAAAGAGCCATCTCCCTTAAAAGTAATTGATCAACCAGCAAAAAAGATTAGCAAACAAGAAGATTCTAATGATGTCAACGATTTGTGGGCAGGAATCCCTTTCAAAATCGATAACGAAACAGGAGAGTATATTCGCCTTCCGTTTGAAGATATATTCAAGGATTTTATAGATGATAATGATTCAAAAGATGAAACTGAAAAGATCCAAGAACCTCCAAGTCCTCTTGACATTGATGCTACTATTGAGGATATTGCCAATCTATTCAATTCATCTTCTGAATTCTTTGGTGTACAGAACGCAGAGTCTAATTCGTATACAAGGCAAAACCCGAACTTATGTTATGAATCCCAACACGACCACCAAGCTTATGACTACAACAATCATAGAATAACTAACTATTACCAAGGGAATTTAGAACCAACACAAGCACAGAATTCAAACACTTTATATGGCGCAAGCGGTGGAACTCGCGAGGATGACAACGACTTGAGCGCTCGTACCGATGCATACTTGGATTCGATTTTAAATTCGGAATGTTTTAAAATGATGAGCTCAAACGGTAATGAAAGTTCTAGTACACGAAACCATGATAATCAAAAAGATAGTTCCAGTGCGGGTGGAAATAAAAACACTGATAAGCCTCCTAATTCTTCGGGGGTTGTTGGTGGTGACAACATAGCAAGTTTTTTGGATTTATCTTGTGGCAGTGCAGGCAGTACGTTGGGTTCTTTAGGCTCTGAAAGCCTTCCATCAACATCGGATGGCGAATGGGGAGAGGGAAGTGAATCAGGAACCGATTACCATCGAACAAATTTCTATGGCCCTTACGATTATAGCTCTAACAATGGCAATTTTACAACAACACAAATGCCAGTCGCACAAAAGAAGTACCATATGTTTGGTAAACGCTTTTTACAAGAAGAGCTGTCGAACAATACTTTAAATAATTCCAGGATAAATACTTTACAAGCGGAAAGTCCCATGAGTGAACTCGATGGAAAAGAAAATTCAACATATGATGATTTTGAAGATGAAATTAAACCACACACAAACTTAAAAAATATAAGTAAAGTTATTAAAAAAAACGTTAAGACCGAACGCGATAAGTTTAAAAATACTGACCAGAATCTTGTACACCATAATCATACATATGCTCTGTCGCACAGTCATGTTTCTAATCCAGCTCTGGACCGCGATAGTTCTGAATATGGTGACGGTCAATCAGAGGAAGGACATTTAACAAGAGATGAAAAGCGTGCACGCAATTTGAATGTTCCGATTCCAGTTCACGACATCATAAACTTACCAATGGATGAATTTAATGAATGCATATCCAAGTACGACCTAAGCGAAAATCAACTCTCGCTAATTCGCGATATAAGACGACGGGGAAAGAATAAAGTTGCAGCACAAAACTGTCGTAAAAGAAAGCTAGATACAATTCTATCTCTTGAGAGTGAAGTCGAAGAAGTGCGACGCAGAAAGGAAAAGCTGCACAATGAAAAGGCATTTGTCGCAATGGAAAAGAAAAGAATTGCCAACAAATTTGCAGCTCTACACAAACATATCTTTCATTATTTAAAAGATGATAATGGCAAGCCTTGTTCACCTTCTAAATTTAGTTTGCAACAAGCATCAGATGGTTCTATGTATCTTTTACCGAGAGAGAATTCCAAGCAGGATCCGAATTGTTATATGTCACTTCTAATGGGTGAAGCGAGTTCAGGTGGTGCCTGCAGAGATCAAAGTCGAATGAAAGGCTCGTTAAGTCGAACCAGTGCAGATGAAACACATTCAATAACAGAGTTGTAGAAGTCAATTAGGTAGTTGAATTACTAATTTGTTTCTTTAAATTTAAATTTTATTTAGACTTTTTGTTTATGTTTGTTTCTTTTTTATAATTTGAAAAAAAAGTGCTATTATGGATTTTGTTAATTTTGAATTCATTCAATGTGTTTAAAAGAAAAAAAGGTATTGGGTCAGTAAATAAATTATATTTTATTTAAATGTTGTTCTTTTCTTTATTAATAATTTTCTATTTTCTTTTTTCAATGTTGGAAAGCTGAATGATAAAAGTGTAAGTATTTTGTTAATGATTACAAAAGTACAAGAGAATAAAAAAAAAGACTTATCAAAGAAGTTGTTGTACAGTAAAAATTAAAAAAGGTTAACCTAACGTTAACCATTTAGCATTGGTAGAAAAAATACGAGTTTATATAACCAATATTCAAGTAAATGAAAAGTACAGGTCAGCTGAATGAATACTTTTGAAAAGTACATTATTTTCATTGTTGTACATATATCTTGTTCGAATGCCTCGAACGTTACTTGTTGAACATACTTATATAGATATGTCGTTCACTATTGAGAAAGACTACCATTATAAAAGTGGCACAAGTCTATTTCAGACATTGCAAACTATGGTATTATAGGTTTGTTCGTTGAGCCCTGAAGTCACCCTGGGGTCGCCCTAAATCGTTTTTTGAAAAACCTGAAGTCAAATTCTGTGTTTTTTGAGACCTGGGGTCGCCCTGAACTCGCCATGAAGTAGACCTAGGTATTTTGCTGGGGCGAGTTCAGGTAAAGAATAAACTGTCAAAAGTCATATGAGATTTCATATGTATTTCGTTTGTTGTCCTTTACCGACTCGCATGTTGCATGTTATTGCTTGTGTTTGCAATTGAATGTTTGGTGTACTCATCAAATGAAACATTCAGCAATAACGCAAAATTGTTTTCGTTCATTTTTAAAACTAATTTATAACAAATTTAAAGTTTTATCAGATCACAAAATTATTTTGTCCTACTTTTAGTTGTCAAGAAAACAGTTGACAGCCCTTGGGTGTTTTTTGAAAACCGAAAACCCCAGTTTTTGTTGACAACTCTGAGGGTTGTCAAGAGAACCTGGGTCAACCCTGGGTAAAGTTCAACGAACAAACCTTATGATAGGGTTCCGCTTGTCTTAACAAATGCGAATACTAGGAAAGTGGTTCTCTTTGAACTGACAAACACTGTTTGTCTATGAAAGACAAATGGAAATGGCGTAACTGACAAATAAAATGTTGCTTTGTATTTGAAAGACAAAAACAAATATTAGGTCAAAGTGCTTCATCATTTGCGAATAAAATACAAAATTTGACATCTTATGAAACTCGAATTGAAATTGGTTTTAGTAGTGTGACCGATTTCCTCCTGCAGTTCCAAATCTGTGTCAACAAACATTTAAAATGAGCCAAGAGCAATTCGTTTCCTCTAAAGTATAATTAAATAAAACAATTTTTTTGAATTTTATTTTAACATGATTGAAATTTAAAATTATATACCTTTTTATTGATGTTTGCAATTAACAGAAATTTCATTGAAAATGATGATTAAATATTGAGAGGGGGTTTGCACTGCGACCTAAAGATCTATTGTGCCCCCATCCAGAGCTAGATGAGTTGCTAATCCTACATCTCTTCGTACAAGTTTATCCATTTTATGAGTTTGAAGGAGTACCTTCAGAGAGAATAAATAACTCTCTTCTACCTGGTAGCGTCCCAGATGCTTGTTTCTTTGATGCATTAGTGCTTCGCATCCGTATGTGTTCCGACATTTCGTCATGAATATTGCAGAATCCGCATATGGGGCTATTTCCCGGGCTAAGAATACTCGAGTGTTTGTTAGTTTGCAGTGACCTATGAGGAGTCCCGTTACTATTCGTAGATTGTTCTTCATTAAGCTGATACAGTTCTTGAAACGATCTTGGTTGTAGTTCCCAAGAAGTTGTTTGGCCTGCCTCAGTTCTTAGATCCTTTTGCCTCTTCCTCTATTTTGATTTCGTTTTTAATCCTGGGGTGGTATCGCGTAATGTCATAGTTGATTATCAATTTTTTGATTGTCATTTTGACTATAGCGGTCTCTATCAGATCAACAAAGAAATATAGAGAGAGCAATTGTCAAAACGACAATCAATTAATTTAGTGATCCCTATACTCTTACGCGATACGGGCCCTGTTCTGCAGTAGGTCTCAAGCCTTATTAGAGGAGTCCTCGCGCTTATTTTTGCTAAGGAGTCTGCCTCCTCATTTTCTTGGGCACCTACATGTTCAGGTACGCATTGAAGTAAGACATTGGGCTCTATGCAGAAGCCATACCCAGTCTCATGAGAATGAACTCCTAATAGTGAGATTGAGCATTTGCAATGAGAGAAATCTCAATTTGGTATGCAAGACACTTGTCTCATTTCATGATCTCAGTCTAAAAATAAAACATTCATTTGAAAAATGTCTTCATCAAGTGAAAATGATCGAGATGGAAGATCACAAAATCCAAATCCTGTGGTTAATGGACTTGAAGGTAAGAAAATATTGTTTATAGCACATTTATTATTTCTTCATTACAAAAATGTTTGCAGGTGCAGTTAGGCTAGGCGCGCACAAACATTTTTTAGTTTCGCAACTGCTTAGTTCGAGCAGCTAAAAAGTTTGTGTTTTGACACAAACTAAACCTAAAATGTGTTCGCTATTTTGTGTAACATTTAGTTATATGCACCTGCGCGGACATTTAACCAAATAGTTCATCTGTTTTCTATAAGGCTAGGCGCGCACATTCAACTATTTAATTTCGATCACAGTTGCCAGTGCGCGGCTAGCCTAAGATTAATTCGCAACAGTTGAGCTGTTTTCTATAAGCGCAAGAGAGAAAAGAGTGTGAGCGTGAGTAAAGAGTTGCCAGTGCGCGGCTAGCCTAAGCAACCAAACAGTTGTGTAACTAAAAATTGAATGTGAGAGCCTACCCTTAGTGTAGCCGTTAGTCGAGACGAATCATCTAATTCCGTTACAAACGCAACAGAAATTTTGAATGCTAGCACTCGATAAAGAAAACGTTGAAAGAGAAGTTCTATCAAGATACGAGACAGATGAAACAGATAAACTTTCTCAAGTTGATTTACAAAACTAATTTTGCTTAAGCAAAATTTAGTTTTGACAAAGAAATTAAAACTCTTTAAAAAAGAACTGACAACATTAAAAAATTAAGTTGTATTATAAGCTTTTTTATTTTTCAGTTAAGTTTTTTCGTGTACAAAATATATTGAATAAAGTTAACGGTATGGGTTTAAAAAAAAGTAGCGCACTTTCATTTCTCTTTCTCTAACCCGCTTCTCCGAGTACCGCATCTTGTCTGCAATATCTACGATTGCTCTTGAAACGGAACTCTGGTTGATGCTGAAATCTTCGGCAATTCCAGTTTGGAAACCAGGATCTCCAGTGAAGCGTAAGAAAACTATCATTCTTATTTTACTACTTAATCGACTTGCCTGAAACTGCCAATAATTGTGTCTAGCATTATTTCATTTCATTTACTAATTGTAAAAATAATTAATCTAAGATACAATCGGCCCTAGCGAGGTATCCGAAAGGGTACCTCTCTAGGGCCGATCTTATAAACTAATTTCAGTATCATAGTTATATTTTTACAAAAATGAATTTCCAATTTTGTCTGGCTTTAGCTCGTAACTTTATATAACCGTGTTTAGTTCATACAATCGAGTACTTATAGTTTCTAATTTGTTTCAGTGGATTATTTTCATCTCGAATGAACCAAATTAAGAAATGTCTGCAATACTTTATTGAGTTCATTAAACTTAATCGTAACAGTTCATGGCGGCCATAATTTTGTATCTGTTTGTAAGTTTGCAAACACTTAAGACAAAACACCATAGCAAGTGACAGCTACTGTAGACTATGCACTGCGTTCGCTGCTGTGGAGAAAATGGAAACAAACCACGAAAATAAAATCTTGTTCCAAATTGTGTAACTGATAGTAACAAGCCTATTCAGTTTTTTATCTGATGAGGAGTGTATTTAAGCTGGAAACGTCAACATCATAACACCGTCTACTTATTGACCTTTTTTGTATGTATATACATATATCTGGGCAACAATCAATAACCGCTTAAGTCGACTTAAGACAAAAATCATTTTTTTGCTGTTATAGAAAAAAATCCAGGATTTGTAACTCTTTTTTTCGTCAAAATAATCCAAAAAGAAAAAACCGCTTAAGTCATTTTCATAGGTAGAAGCATTTGCAATACACGCTTAACTCACATAAGAACTTGTGAATTTCAAAATTTCGTAATCCAATAATAGCTTATATGGATTTAAGATACTTTTACAAAATAAAAAACTATTCACAAATCAATCAACCGTATTGTACTGAAAACAGCTTAAATCGACTTAAGCGTTTATTGCAAACTTAACAAAGTATTTTCGCTATAGCCAAACTGAGATAAGTCTTTATTGCAAATTTCTGTTTGTAACTTCGATGGAGACTATGTAGAGTAAGCGGTTTTTAAAAAATGTGTTTTCTACGAACTGCAGAATTAAGTTGATTTAAGTCGTTATTATTAATGCAAGGATGAAATATCAATTGACTTAAGAGATTTGGACGTCAGGTTCGTGAATTAATTTAGTTGAGATAAAAGTGTTTTGAGGATAATTAAAGTAAAAATAATTAGGAAATTTTAATACTGCTCGAAACGGTGTTTTAGGCAACATGAAGTTAATATATTTAAAGAACGGCAACGGCAGAAGACAAGCGATATATTTGAAAAAGAAAGTGATTTGAGTAAATTTTGTATATTAAGTTTTATGAATGTGTGTTTTCAGATTTTCGTTTTTGAATATGGACAAAATTGGTTGGCTATAGCCCACTTATCTGTTTCATACTAATTAATACAAACGTCAAACATTACTTATAAATTGTGCTTTTTGGCCAATAAGTATCTAATTTCAAGTAGTTATCAACGAAATAAAGTGATCTGCAAATGAAGTTTATTATGAAAATCTGAATATAATTTTTGAATAGTTTTGTGTCAACATTAGTAAAGAATCTGAACATGATTTCAGTACAGATGGCTGTACGCGATCCCTATTTCAAGCTTGCAGACATGGGCATTTCTTTAGATTATCCTGACGAAGAACTATTGCAGATTGGTACGCAATTTGAGGAAAGTTAAATTGTTTCTCTCCCACATAAAACAGTTAAGAACGAATCGGATTATGATTCAAGTAAAGTGATTCCAAAAAAAAGAAACAGAGGTGAATCACTCAAAAACTCGAAAAAACGTGAGTGATTGGGGCAAAAAAATGTGATCATCTTAATATCGACAAAATTAGTTTTAAAAAACGGAAGGAAATCTTTAAATCATATTGGGAATTAGGGACGTTCTACCAAAGAATTCTTTTAATCGGAGCTTAAATAGAAATGGAAGATAAGAAACACATTGAAAAAAAGTCATATTAGACCTCGAAACCGATGGCTTCATATAAAGTACTTCATTTATAGCCTTCTAGTAGGTAAAAGAAAAGATTCGGGTCCGTCAAAAGTGCTTTAAACAATGCTTCGATGCTACTGAAAGTTTTCTAGAATCTTGTAAATATTTGTATGTGGTTTTTGGATTTGACCTTCAACAGTGTCTGCAAACAACATACCTCCGAAATTCAGTAAGCTTTTACAAACAAACGGCAGTTGGCGGCGACGACAAACAAGACATTTGATTTTCCATAGTTCATTTGGCGGTCAAAATAAGAATTTATTTGTGAGCACGATGTTGTTAACATTTTGACAGCCAAGTCCAGCATTGAGGTTGTAGATCACAAGCTTTAATAGCTATGCCAAACTCATATGGAGTGTAACGTAGATCATGAATTACACAAAAAAAAGAAACCAAAAAGGTACCGATTCATCATCCTCACGATTGGTTTAATTTTATCCGATTTTGACTATGGTTGTGTTTCAAAAACAAAACTTTTGTGGAGTAGCCGAGACAATTTTATATGGAATAACGTGAACAAAGTTGGTAAAATTGAATACAAAACAACTCTGGGTAAAAATCAGCATTTTTCAACACCCACTGTTGAAAACACGGTATTAACTCACTCAAATGGTGTGAAATTCCCAGCTCCCAGCTATCAATGTAATAAAGCGTAAAAAAGCTGCGCTTCAAAGACTTCTTCCGTTTATTGATCATTTGTTTCATGAATTTTATAATAACCTAGACACAGAAATGTAACCCGAAGCTGAAATACATCCTGACTTAATGGATCCAGACAAAAATGAAGTTTAAATACTTTTTCTTATTTTTAAGTTTTTCCAATTAATTATTTACTAACTTAAATTGGCTATTTTTTACTTAATAAAAGTTTTTCCTTTTTTGTTACTGTGAATTACGTTTTTAATACATTTTAAATTATATGCTTTCCGAAAAGAAATATCGCTTAAGTTGATACAAATAAAAAAAATGATGACCAAAAACAGCTTATCTTATTTAAGAAGACATGGGCGAAAATTTTCAGTTTGCAATAACAGCTTAAGTGACATAGGCAAGCAACAAGGTGTTTAATTACTTTTGGAAAAATAACTTAAAATTGTTTTTTGCAATAAAATTAAAAATAAAGAAATTTTAAAAAGAAAAAATGGTTTAAACAAATAATATTGAAGTCTTATATTATAATCTGTACCATTTTTGTTTTTTAAATGCGTCATTTTATTCCAGACTTAAAAAGAAGTTTCAAAGTGCTTTCCTTGAAAATTGAATTTTTGGACTTGAGCGGTTTTTGATTGTGGCCACAAATATAATAATGTAAATTCGAGAGGTAGCTAATAAGTTCCCATATTTGAAATTAAAAACAGGTATTGAAATTTGGAATTAAGCGCAAAATCTATGAATAATAACCTTTGGATTGGTAATCAGGAAGAATAATTCGATACGTGTTAACGCTTCTTGTATAAATAAATAATAATAAATAAAAAACTGAAGTAGGGTTGAGCGCATACCGAAATCTCCTATAATCAAGTCTTTATGTTTTAAATGGATAGATCTATGGCCAAATTCCTAAACGCAAGATTTGCAAAGCAAAACACTTGCAAAGCAGATATAGAAAATCAGAATACGCATATGTAGGAGAATTGCGCAAGAAATATTTGACATTTGCACAAATGTCTCTGCATTTGCGCAAGAAAGTAGCATCGATTGCATTTTGGGACACTCTGCTTAGCAGAGATTTTTGTATTTGCATTTTGGAACTGTTTGCTTAGCAGAACTTGCGCAAGATATGCGTTTAGGAATTTGCCCTATGTACCCGGTCCAGATAAGCTAAATCAAAAATTCGAACGTCTATTCCAGGGAATACCTAAAAACGTTTGTACCTTATTTGAATTATATTAAAATTAAAGTTAAAATTAAAACAACGAACAATAATTGTATAACATGGTAAATTTACTTTCAGGTAAAAAAATATTTTGATGATTATTATATATTTTGTATATATTCCCGTGTATATTCATAACAAAATGCGATTTAAAAAAACATCGGCCCTGAGCCGGTTTATTATATAGCTTAAATCTAAAAAAAAAAATATTTTATATGTAGTTCAAAATTAAAGTACATAAAATGCCCTTCGCTGGTCGATAATTACAAGTGAAATAGATTTATTTTGTAGTAAGGCTGCTATTCAAATCCCATTTTTAGCTGATCCTCTGCAAACATAAGAACATTTTTATAATTTCATAATCTAAAAAAAAATCATAATGGAAAACAAACTAAACAAATGCAAGCAAATGGGCATATAAATAAAAAATAAAATGGATTTTATCGTGAAGAATTCAGGCTAGCAAACCAGGTATTTTAACACTTTAAACTTTAAAGGCACACCACACAGCAAGCTTATCTTCAAAAACATATTAACAATTTACAATTTAAGTTCTTCTGTGTCAGGTAGTTTAGCAAAAAAATTCGCCACACGCTCAGGAGTAACAGCTTCGATCGTACTTGGATTCCATTTTGCTTTTTGATCCTTGTCGATAAGCAGTGCACGAACTCCTTCTTTAAAGTCGCTATCTTCCAAGTGACGAACCACCATACGGTATTCCATTTTAAGGCACTGTGTTAGCGATAGATTTGCACCGTGTTCCAATTGGCGGTGAGTTACCTTCAAAGCTAGAGGTGACATTTTCTTCAAGATCTGCAAATTTAATAATAGAATAATATAGGCAATATATACAAAACTATTCATTACATCGAGGGTATTTAAAGCCCATTCTGTGCCATCTTCAGATAGATTCTTAAAAATATCCTCTACGGAAGGAGCAGAGAAACACTTGTTGATTGTTTCTAAATGTGGTCCTAGAACAAACTTCTTTTGCGGCTTAATCGTTAAGCTATTCATAATATCTGCGATATCATCTGGATCATTGCAATTTAGGAGAGCAGATTCCAGATGTTTTAGTTTATCGCTCGGGCAATAGTGAGTTGCGATTCCAGCATTTGCGACGTCCTCGCCTTTCAATCGAAAACCAGTCAAACCAAGATAGAGACCTAGTTTGCCATTCAAACGTGGCAGGAAATGCGACCCTCCCACATCGGGAAACAGTCCAATGGCTGTTTCGGGCATGGCAAACAAGGTACGTTCAGTAGCTACACGATATCTGCCATGAACAGATAGTCCAACACCTCCGCCCATTGTAATGCCATCCATAAAGGCAATATAAGGAATCTTATAGTTGCCAATCAAATGATTCAAAGTGTATTCTTCCCTAAAAAAGCTCTTAGATTCTTCGGTTGGTCCAGCTTCAACAATAGCACGTACATCTCCTCCGGCGCAGAAACTCTTATCGCCAGTTCCCTTAATTATGACCAACAATTTTGATTTTTCACACTTTTTAAGGTGCCTGTAGATCTTTCGGACCATTTCTAAATTGATTGCGTTCAATGCTTTTGGGCGGTTTAAAATCACCAATCCTTTGGAGGAACTTTCTGTGGCTAGGACAGTGTCAATTGAAGGTGACGATGACATCGCACGTAGGGCATTTAACCTGGTTCCATTTCCCAAAGCCGCTGGAATTAGGGTGCGGGTTAAGAGATTATAAAACTGAAAAAAAGATTAAATAATTTAAACCCAATGTTTACACTCTCTTATCTGATATGACTTAACAAATTAATCAAAGAATCATCCTTAGTTTTAAATAGATTACCATAGTTAAAGAAGAACGTGATTGTTGAATGTGGAACTAAATAGCAAATTAAAGCTAAATAAAAATGTGATGTTTTGCTTGCGCAAAATATAAGGAATAAAGTGTTAATTTTATTGTTTAAATAAAATTTGTCTTTTGTGTTCTTTGTCGTACATTTATCGTATTTGTTTTTTTTTTTAATGACGACAGATGCTCGTGGGTACGGTAGATGTTTGCGGTCGGTGCAAAGTAGGGTTTTAGTGACAGAAGGAAAAAAGATGTGACGTGTGACACTCCAATGATAGATTTATGGTTACGTTCAGCACACTTTTAAGAGTTGAAACAAAAATTAGAGGAACTAGACCTTTGTATATGGGCAATTCTACAGAACTTTTAAACTCTGTGTTATGAGCATATAGCTATGAATATCTTAGCTCCAAGTAAAAATATACTTGAATTTCTTTTTTATTCCAGTGAATTACTTTATTAAGAATATGTATTTTCCAAATTGAGTCATCTAAGTATTTATCTGCGCTTTTATAGTTTCTTAAACAAGCTAAATTTAAAAAATCTCAATTGTAATAATCTCGTTTATTTTTAAATTATGCTCTGATGTACTCGCGGCCCGCAACTTGAGTCATTACTTTTACAAGCAAAATGTTGTCTTTACCTATAAGAAATATTATCGTAAGTTTCGTAAGTGTGCACCAGTTTTGTGATAACTTATAGATCTTTTTATAAGTGTAATAACTTTTTAATAAAAATATGTTTTTCGATGTTTCGTTGTTTTTTGAAGACGGCCCAAGGAATATCACTATAATTTTCAATTATCTTTATTCCTCAAGTAAAAACGAAGAAATCAAGCCATGAATCAAGTATGTGCGCAATAAATTTTCGAGACTAGAAATGTTTTCAATTAGAGATCGAATTTCTGCAAGAATGGAAATTTGCACTTAAATGTATAGCACATCTTTCGCAAGGCTTAAAATCGATCTTTTCTGCTTCTGATCTTACTGTATGCTTATAGATTTCTAGAAAAACAATGGGCCACAAAAGTAATTATTGTTTTAAAACTATCAACCCTAATTAGAGTATTTATTCAAATAAATGAAATTTCGGGTCCTGCTCTTATAATTATGTATATATACCCTACCTCAACGGCCCGCGATAAAATCGATGCACGACTATATTTATTCAACATACTGATAGGTTCAATAAAAAGTGCGCAAAGTCTCAGTGGTGTGCGAAGTATTTGAAAAAATAAAGTTTCAAAATCACAAGTTTCAAAGTTCTGTAGATATGCCCATATATACAGCCTTATTTATAAACTCATTATCGAGTACATACATAAATTATGTCGATTTCCTTTACACACTTGGGATTTCGATCCCATGTCAAATTGTTTCTTTTGGTGTTCGTATTTCGTATACATGTAAATCCCTATTCAAATACGGATTCGAAGAACTTGATCTATGTCAAAACAAAAACATCGATTTTTTGGTGTGAAGGGACGTAAAATCTGTCGAGAGATCGAAATCTTCACACAGAACCTGATTTTTCGTGTGTAAAGAAAATCGACATTATATAGTTCTTTATGCTTCTAAGGCTAGGTGCGCACCTGCAACTGTGATCGAAATCAAATAGTTTAAAGACGAACATGTTCTCTTTATTATAGCATCTTCGTCTGGATTTTGTAAATTTGCGATATTTTCACATTTTTCTATAATTTTTGTTGACGGATGCATGATATGAAAAAAAAAAAAACATTAGGGGTATTCACGATCTAATGCAACAGGTCTAGTATCATTGTAAAAATGCAGAAGTATAAAATCTTACAACACTACAAAAACAAAATATACGGAGTGCAATTTTGCAATAGCGTCGCACTTTAGCTATAAACGAAACCTATTGCAACAGTAAAATACAACGGTGCAAGATTTGCAGTCTCTTTTTTGACAGCTCAATGGACCTAAAAGAAAAAAAAAAGCACCGCGCGGGAGGGAAAACCCATTTTCTGAAAATAAAATATACATGCATCTATGTATGTAGCTTTTTTATGATTTTATTTGATACCTTCGATCCACATAATTTTATCTGCAGCATCTTCTATTAAAAATTCTGTGATATTTTCTTTTTCTGTTTTTTTTTTTGGCATCCTTAACAAACTTGAACTTGAACAAAAAACAAATTCGAATTGAATTGAACTTTATTGAGACTTTTAAATTTTCGATTACATTATTATACTTATTCTAGCGATAGCTTAAATTAGACTGAAGTGGCTATAATGTATTGCCTTCTTTTTCGATTACGTGTTATGTACAGCCTCATGGCGGTCAATTGGTATATAATATGTATTATAGTGTTGAACTGCTCTTGCTCATAAGCATATATATCTTTAGCTTGCGACGATTGTCACCAATACATACAATTCTTAACCTAACTTACAAACTAACATACAAACGATTACAAACGATAATGCCTCTGGGCATTATATAGGTAGATTACCTTACATTTTGTGTGTTGTATTTTCTTTTTTTTTTTTTTTTTTTTAAATAGAGCGATCGATAGCGCACTATGCAAATTGAATACAATTGTAATTATGTATATAATAGAGAAATTATCACATATCGGTTGCAAGAATGTCACTTAGTTTTCGGTTTCAATAAAGTCACTTAGTTTTGAATGTTAAAACTTAAAAGTTATAAAGGTTTTGAGCCTCAGGAGCCACATCCGTGTTCAGTTGCGTTGAGGAGCTTCGGCCGGGAAGGCCTTCTTGTTACTGGGGATAGTCCTGAGTAGTCAATTGATGTTGAGTCATGTTACGGCTTCAGTTCATGAGCCGAGGAGCTTCAGCCAGGGAAGCTTCTTGTTGCTGGGGCAAGCCCTGAGTAGTCAATAGGTTTGAATCTTGTTGCGGCTAGGGTTCTGAGCCTCCGTACCCTCGATGGATTGCCCAGATGGGTTTGTTGTATAACCAGTTTTTAGAAACTTGGTTCTCAGTTTTGGTGACATAGTTTGTTGCGAGGCAAGAGGAGCGGAGGAGTGTCGGTATCGGGGTTAGGTAGGAAAAAGGAAAGGTTAGGAAACTGGAATAGGAATAGGTTAGAAAAGGGTAGAATGTCAAGTCCCGGGGACGCGGCCTGCTTGCATATGCACGGCGTCAGCTCGTCGGACGGGGGGGATCTTGCCCCCGGAAACTTAACCTCGCCTGCAGCCAAAAACACAAATCAAGCCTAAGGGTTAACTAGGGAAAAAAAAATAAATCGGACTAGCTATGACCACGGACGGACTATTGCCACATCAGGGCACTGCAGGTGTCATCGCAGTGTGGCCATTACCCACCCAACCATAGGAATTCGTGGCCATTTTTGAATTCCCCCAATATGGCGGATAGTCGGTTTCGAGTCAAACCATCTTCACCGAAAACTCAGCTACCCTTGGCACCCCTGAAAAAAAGTTTCTTCAAAAGTTCATGTTTTGTTTACACAAAACAACAAAAGACGATTTTTTTTTCATTTTTTAGGCGGTATGAAGTCACTTTTTATTGTTATGAAACTTTAAATTTAGCCATGGAACCTATAGATAAACGTTTAATTTTATTTATAATTTTAGAGATAAATTCATTGACGCAAACAGAAAGGCTTGAACTCAAAATTAAAAACTCGAAAAATAAGAAAAACAATAACAAATATGGACCTGGTCCCTTTCCAACAAAAAAAAATTATCAAACACCCTTTTTGGTGCACTACAAAAATCCTTAATTGGCGGCTCGAGATTTTTCCCTACCTCGATAGAGCTCTGTGGAGGGGGTAGTAACAAAAAAAAAACACAAAATAACCATCAAATGATTGGCTTACCGTACACGAAACGCGGCCAAAAATTAAAAAAAAATATTGGAAAAAACCAGAGTTCCACTTACAATTATAAATTTAGAAAAGAAATTAAATAATCAAGGAAATATATCTAAAAAAAAAACTTGTTAAACAGACTATAGTATGAATTTAAAAACTTCAACTTATGTATATTTGAATCCAACCGCAAAAAAAAATCGCAAAAATTAACCAACAAAAAAACAGGATCGGCCGGAACAACAGGAACAACAACGGTAAGAATGACGAATTTTTATGTTTAATATTATACGTTCACATTTATCAGAATGTGGTAAATTAACTCGTTCTTTTGATTTTCTTTATTTATTGTTTTCTTCGTGTATATTGTTTTACGTAATTTCGTCGATTTTAGTTTTAAGTCTTAATTTCGTACCTGGATAAATGTTGATTTTTGTTTTTGTTTTGTTTTCTTTCCAAGGGACTCACTGTACTCGACAGGAAAGCCAAGGCGAAATAAAATATCCCCGGAACAATAAGGCACTGCGGTACTTCAATATCCGGATCAACTAACACCGGAACAAATAGTTTATTGATCTTACTCATCAATGATAATCGGAACAATCTTTTTGGAAACAACCTTCGAAGGACCACAGAAAAACTGAAGAAAAAGTTATGCGGCGGCCCGTACTGCAGTATGTACTTATCAGGGGCCGCCGAGAATTTACCTGAAATTTTATAACTCCTTACTCACTGTTCATTAAAAACTTTTTCTAAGAAAACTCACCACTTCGAACGATTTATTCAATTTTTATGATAAAACGAACACGTAAGGAGGTTTTAGACGGCCCTCGCGTAAGTGAATTCTAAGGGGAATATTTACAAGATATCGAAACTTTACTTTTGAAACAGAATGGCAGACAAAAACAACGCACCGTATAAATTGTATTATTTTTCTTTTTCTCTGAATTTTCGTTTTATATAAATAAACTATTATTTTTAACTATTTTTTCTTGTTGGGTTGACTTCTTTTTGGAATTTCCGCCAGTAGGTTTTCTTGATGACTTTAAATGAGCATTCAATGAGTGCCTGAAGAACCAGCTGTCAGAAAAACCCTCATGCTTAATACCCGACTACTCGAGGTTTTTCTCTTTTAGTATGGGTGTGTCAAACTGAATAAACCGGGCAAAAACTATTCATAAAAAAATTCTCGGATGATTTTTCAGTTACTGAACAACATCATCCGATTCACATCTCTATGAATGGCATACATAAACACATATCTTAATAGAGAAACACATGATCGGTTAATGCCTTAGTATGGGTGAGCGAACATAAGCCTGACATGACATTATTCCTCACTTTCGAACTTCGATACTCTATGGGTATGTTCATGAACAATGGGACCTGTGAAACTTACTTTGAAGCCGATCCTTGTCGACAGATGGGGCTGTAAAAGTTTCAACTTATAAATTAAATTAGATTTTTTTTTTTTTTTTACATCTATTGAAAACTCGTTAAAAAAAGGTGAAACTTTTAATTTCACAAACAAGGAATAAGAAATAGAAAATCGTAATTAACAGTATTATTACCAACAAAAAGAAACTCTCACGACATACCAATAAAAAAACTAAACACAGCATCAGCAAATACAAAAAATGACTAGTGTAAACGAACACTCATAAAGACCGCCACTAGAATATAAAAATATGGTATAGCTGCGTATATTTATACAAAAATAGTCGAATATTTATTATTTTTCATATTCAGCAGGAATTAGCCTTAAGGAGAATTTGCCGCAACTTTTGCCCCATATTTAAGGTAGGCGCGCACATTCGACTTTCTGCTGCACGACTGTTTGATTCGAGCAACTAAAAAGTTTGGGTCCCGACACAAACCAAACGATTGCCTAAAATGAGTTCGCTGTTTTATGTAACAGATAATTATATATATTTACGCGGACATTCAACCAAATAGTTCATCTGTTTTCTCCAAGTAACCCAAACAGTTGCACAACCAAAAATTGAATGTGCGCGCCTTCAACAGCTGGGCTACATCCAACTCGGCGGTCGTAACAAATTTTGTTTGTTTATTGGATACACTCCAAGAAAACGAACAAAAAAAAGGACGCCGTAGTTACACGCCATACCCTTGAAAGTAAACATTTTGATTTTTGGAGACATTTGAATTTTATTTAAGTGAGGTGAATATGGATTCTGATGCCAATATCCTAACAAATGGACCTTTCAAACCAGTTAGTTAAGTTTACATGAGTGGAGAGTTGGAAAAATCGGTTGAAATGACTTTTGCTGTCTCTCTATAATTTTTTTTCCCGTGGCCTTACCCATAGAAAAAAGACAAGATGGATGCCAAAGCCACAGACTACCAAAAAAATAGATGACCTCGTCCACAGAATAACAACTCCAGAGTCCAGAATATCAAACAATAAAAACAACACCGCCATTTAGGACACATACGAGGACAAGCCAATTCACGATTTCAGATGGGTAAGTTTTTTAATTTTATTAGTTGTTTTTTTGTAGATATTTTACTTTATGTTGTTTTCTTAGGTATATTAACTTACTATTCGCATCAAATATTAATCGTTTTTGTTTTATTTCAGATTGTTTTCAGAAGCTTGCGACTGGAAATAAAGGGACAAGCAGCTGGATGGATGAATTCAACTCGTAAGTATGTATGTACATACATTATTACATATTGATTCAATTTTTTTCATTAATGTCTATTATATTCTGCTTACAGATATATTGTCTTAGTGGGGAGCTACCCACGCTACGCCGGGCTAAGAATAGTTCCAGCAAGAAGCATCTAAGCCACCGACGCGATGCCAATTCTTAACCGTAAAGGTAAGTACCGTGCCTATTAAATAGCTACATTATTTAACATTTTTGTTTTCTCTATTTCAGCTCGCATATAATTGGTGCAAGGTCAATCACCCTGCTGTTAATTTGGACCTACCTCCATGTATTGTCGGATAAACTTTTTTTTTTCTCTGGTGAGTGGTTTCAGTGCTCTTTTGATGGCTTTTTATTAGTAAACAGTGCCAGTAACTGTGCAACATGCAGAAAAAACAGTGCAACGAAAATACATAAATAAATAGCATGCAGACAAATGGTGGTCTATAACCAAAATAAATAGGAACAAAAAGCATGCAAATAAATAAATAAAAGTTAAAGTTATTATCACAGTTAATCAATAAAAGCTTAAAGTTAATATCACAGATTTTAAAATACAGTAAATGACTAAACCTTAAGGGTAAATAAATAAAAAAGTAAATATCACAGATGTAGAAAGTAAATTACTAATCCTAAAGTGTAAATAAAAAATATAAATATCACAGTAGTTTTAAATCATTGCGGATAAGTTATCACCGTTTAGTTTATAATCTTTGCGGATTATTATATCACAGATTAGTCAATTAGAAAATAATAGAATTAATAAATAAAAAGTTAATAAATAAGTACATATATAACTACAATAAAAAAAAATGTAAATAACTAAGTGACTAGATATAAGCATGCAATAAATACGATATTAACAACTAGAATTTGTTTGTTTTTATCACAATTACTTCAGTGAAATGGGGGGTTTCATAAATCTTCGCATAACAAATACTTTTTTTTCAAAGTTTTCGGGCGTCACAGCGTTTTTTTTTTCTTCTAAGAACTAGCAGGTACTAAGTGAAACTAAATTGACATATACAAAGAATCGGACAATAATAAATAAATAAATAATGAATAATTTAACAACACCTATGGATAGCGATACGATTAGCGAATAATTTTCCAGTGAATAAACGAATAATTTTATAAAATGATCAATATTTCTGTGAATTAATTAAAGTTTTTATCGGTTTGCTTATTGTTTCAAGTCTTTCGCGTGGAATATACCTATTCGTTTTCCATTCAGGTTTTCAATTTCGTACATTTGATTGCCCACTCGTTTAATTATTCGGCATTTAATATATTTTGGAGCAAGCTTTGCCGATAAGTATTTTGAGGAATCACTCAATATAAAATTTCTTCGATACGCCTCTTGTCCGGGTGAATATTGAACCTTTTTAGTACGGACGTTATATACTTTCGCGGATTTTTCATTGGCTTTCAAAATGTTTTCGCGTATTTGATTTCGAATACATTGCAATCGACTCTGTCGGGGCAGAGTTAACAACTCGTTGTCGTCTATCGCGTTCAACTTTCTTGCAAGTTCATAACTACTACCGTGCATCATCATATTAGTACCAAACATGGCAAAATATGGCGATACACCAGTAGAACTATGAACTGCGGTCCTTAACGCACACGCTATTTCGCCGAGGTGCGTATCCCAGTTTCTTTGGTCGTCCTTAAGGTATGATCGGATAGTAGCTAACAACGAGCGGTTAACCCTCTCCGACGCGTTAGATTGCGGGGCATAATACGCCGTTTTAAAATGTCTTACGCCATATTTATTCATAAAATTTTGGAATTCTTTTGCTACAAACTGTTTACCGTTATCGGAGTGAATAATGTTAGGTACTCCGAACATATCAAAAACATCTTCTTTTAAAATTTTAATTACGCTTGACGTATTCGCACTTCGTAAAGCTTTTAACAACACAAATTTGGACAAATGGTCTAAGACAACGAACACGTATACATTTCCTGATTTGGACCTCGGATAAGGGCCTAAAAAGTCAATGTATATTTTTTCAAAAGGACGATTACTACAATAAGACGTTACAATAGGGGGACGAGAAACTTGGTTAGACGCTTTACATTGTTTACACACACTACAATTAGAAACATATTCATGGACCTGTACCGTCATATTAGGCCAATAAAAATAATTCCTAAGCCGGTTTAAAGTTTTTGCTATGCCACCGTGAGCAAACTTAGGAGGATCATGGGCCCTACTAATAATTTGTTCAGTCAGACCTGAAGGAACCCAAAGTAGCCAAGAATGTTCTACCATTTCTTCTTCACCTAATTTTTTAAAAGCTTTCTTGTAAACATATTTATCTTCGTATTTTAAATCAGGAAGCTCGTCTTTATGTTCAATCACCGTTTCTATCAGATCTAAATATTCATCGGATAGGAATTCCGCTGACTCTAAGTCAATCAACGGGGCAACATCTTCAAGTGCCAGAGAATCTACGTGTACCCGAGAAAGAGTATCCGGTACTACATGTTGGCTGCCTTTACGGTGCTGTATGTCGAAGGTATAGGACTGCAATGACAAACTCCACCTTGCCAGTTTACCACTCAGATCCTTCATGGACATGAGCCACTGAAGGCTGGAATGGTCAGTAATGACAGTGAAGTCCATACCCTCGACATACGGCCTGAATTTCTTCACAGCCATCACCGCGGCCATACACTCCTTCTCGGTGACACTGTAGTTTCTCTGACTTTTGTTAAATTTTTGAGAAAAGTAAGCAATAGGGACTTCCTCTCCTTCCTCGTCCAATTGAGACAGTACGGCACCAATTCCCGCGTCCGAAGCGTCACATTGGATATAAAATCTTTTTGTAAACTCCGGGCGCGAAAGAACCGGTGCCGAGATCAACGCTTTCTTTAGATCCTCAAATGCTCTCAGCGCTTCGTCAGTCATCTTGAATTTTTCGCTCCTCTTCTTCAACAGGTCAGTCAAGGGTGCAGTCAGGGTTGAGAAATCCTTTATGAATTTACGATACCACCCTGCCATACCAAGCAACCGCCGAACCTGCCTCGGTGTTTTCGGGAGTGGGAAATCCACAATCGCCTCCACCTTAGCAGGATCGGTTTTAAACTTCCCACCACCAACAATGAAGCCCAAATATTTTAGCTCTTTGAAGCAAAATTTTGATTTCTTCATGTTGATGGTGAGATTAGCTTTGCGCAAGCAGTCGGCTACTTCGGATAGCAGGGCAATATGCGTCTCGAAATCCGGCGCCATGATGAGCAAATCATCGAGATATACGAAAACACGCTCCCTGAGTCGTGCAGGGATCACCTTGTCCATCAACTGGCTCAACCGCTGAGCTGCATTACACAACCCAAACGGCATCACTGTGAACTGGTACAAGGGTCTCCCCGGTACCGCAAATGCAGTCTTTTCCCTACTCTGTCTCTCCAGCGGTATCTGCCAAAACGCTTCTTTTAAATCTATACTACTCATGTAGATCGCGTCTGGAAATCGGCTGGTGAGTCCCTCGATATGGGGGAGAGGGTTAGCATTCTTCTTCGTCAGTGAGTTCACCTTACGGGAATCCAAGCAAAGTCGATTTTTGCCGGGTTTCCGCAAGAGAACCACTGGCGAACACCACGGGCTCTCACTCTCCTCAATAACGCCGAGACTCAACATCCGATCCAGTTCTTCGTATAGTATTGCTTGTATCGCTGGAGACACAGGGTAGTGACGCTGCTTCACAGGAAGAGCATCTCCTGTATCGATGACGTGCTCCATTAGCGCCGTCTTTCCTAGACCATCCCGTTCAAAACATAAAAATTTCTGCCTGACCGCATCCAGCCTGGCCTGTTGATCAGAGTTCAACTGATGAGCATTTGAGGAATCCGATTGTTCGTCGATCGAAATACTACCTATGATCCCTGGAGCTAACTGGAAAACTCTCCAAAAGTCAACCCCAAGGTAGATTTCCTGATCCAAACTGGGAACGAGGAAGAAAGTAAGCCCCTCGCTTTTATCTTTATATTGGACTTTTACTTCAACTTTGCCCACGATTGATTGACTTTTACCGTCAGCGGTCCTAACCCCCGAACTAAATGGAATTATAGGACAGCCTAGTTGCTGAATCAATCGTTGGCAATTTTTGCCTAAAATGCTTACGCTGGCCCCGCTGTCCAGCAAGCCTAAAAATTCTTTTGATCCTATACGGATTTTAGCATAAGGTCGAGGATCCGATTCCAAATTTAAAATTGTCGACGATATTTTTTTCTTTGTATCCTTCCTAGCCTTAAATCTGGCCCTAGCATTTAAAATCTTTTTAGAAGGTAAGCTAATCGCACTGTTAAAAATTCTAGTTTTAGCTTCTTCATATTCTTTAAGCCGAATATGTAAGGGCTTTATTTGATATATATGTTTTTCCCTAACGCTAGCTTTTTCATTTTCAACCTTCCATTCACGTTTTAAAATTTTTATATTTTGCTCTCCCTCTTTTGGAAGAGTTTCTAATTTTTTTTCTTTTTCATTTTCTATTTTATCTTTACTATTTAAAGGGGGTTCTATTTTGAGGTGGCACGCGATTCCCCCAGAGCCTTCGCGTCCCTCACTTGGTTTTCCGGGTGGCATCGCGGACAACTTGGTGTCTTTACTCTCTCCAGACCACACTTAAAACAAAACAAATTTCTAACATCGGACTCACAGTCAAAGTACGTATGGCCTTGAACTTTACAATTCCAACACACAAGAGATGTAGTGTCGGTATATCTTCTGGGTGGATTTTTAGAACGTGCCCCACCAAATTGGTAAGCAGCCAGTTGCTCATCCGGAGGCTCGTATTCTTCTTTATACTCCAACTCATTCACACTGTATTTATTCGGAGGCCTACCAGCTGATTTTGGTACGGGGTGTTCCCGTTCTCTCTTCGGAAGAGCGGCTTCCGCTTCCCTACATACAAATCGAAGCTGATCGAGAGAAAAGATAGCTTGCGGAAACACTAAATTTCGGATTTTCTCGTTCAAATTTCGCTTGATAATTTTGACCATGTCTGTCTCTGGAATCGGCATTTTCAATTGGAACCTCATTTTATTTATGGCAGCAAAGAATTCTTCGCTACTTTCGTAGGAATACTGTTTCCGATCGAGTATGTTTCGAACTATCTCAAGATCGGTCATAGGGTTTTGGTATCGACTCAATAACGCCTCTTTTAAAGTGGGCCAATCGAATTCCCTATCAACTTGGAACTGCCAAAACCAATCGTATGCTGAACCTGAGAGTAATTGGTGAAAGTCTCTCAAAATTTCGTTCCACGAACAAGCATAACGACTCTGTAACTTTTCGATTCTAAAAACGAAATCTTCAACAGTTAACTTGTCTGAAAGACCATCGAACTTTAAGCCCCATTTATCCACCTTAATAGGGGTTTTGTATCCGGAATGTGCAAATGGATGTATAACTGGTGGTGGATACGGAAACGGAGTGAACGGAGTTTGGTAGCCCCCAAAAACTGGTGGGTTGGTCTGAGGTTGGAAAGACCTTTCTGAAGCTACCGAAACAGGATTGGTTCTACGATGTTGACCTACCGGTACGAAGGCACTCCTATTTTGATAAACGGAAGGATTTGGTAACGCTGGTGGTGGCCCTGCAAGAGCGGGGTTGTAAATTGGCATCGGTGCTGGACCTGCTGGCAAAGTATTTAACGTCGGCGGTGGCCCTGCTGGAAAGGTTGGCTGTCGAGGCAACGGGTTGTTTGCGGCTGGGGCTGGAATAGCCAAACTCAATTTTTCGAGAAAACCACTAAGTTGTTTCTCGATTTCTACACTTAACTTCGCCGTCACATCCTGTTCCAGTCCTTTTCTACAGGTAGATATTCCTCTTGCTATTCCCACGTTTATAAAATACTGTAGCTCTTCAGAAATGACTTTTTTTTGTGTACTTCTAGGTAACGTTCTAGCAATACTTTCGAGGATTCTCCTCGAACCATGGTTCGAGGGAATATCGTGTGACCTATCCTCATTCTCCCTATAAATGTTTTGCCTGACTGTGTCGTCGGGTGAACCGAAAATTTCTTGCCGAGGTGCTGAAGAGGCAGCCTCAGCGTTACTTATTTCACTGTAAGGCGGGGTTGATATGTCAGATGTATGAGCGCTCGTATTTTGGACACTTGGAGCAGTAACGGCAGAACTTTCTACCATCTGAGGTGTGGATCGGACGCGTCTATCAGCAACTAGAGGCGAATGTAATACTCGGTGCCTAGCACCTGAATCTAAATTTTGTGTAGCTGACCTAGTTATTCTCGTTTCCTCTATTTCAGCATCCCTGATCAAATTACGGATGCGATCGCGTTCATCTCCACCTCCTTGTGCCATTTTCAATTTCAACTTTAAAATATCAACAAAGAAAAACTCAACGACAAAACGGATTACAACAAAAAAAAATGGTGAGTTTTCGAATAAAAAGTATTTTTTTTTTCTCTATTTGCAAAAACCTTTTTTTCAAAACTAACTCAATGTAATTGCAATTTTAAGAAAAACGAATTTGTAACAGAAAAAAAATATAAAAAATAAGTAACTAAAACTTGCAGAATGAAAAGAATGTATAGAAATATGAAAGAACTATGTAAATTTAAACGAAATCTAATTTGAAAAAATATGAAAAATGATTTAATGACCAAAAAAAATATAACTCAAACTGAAAATGTAAATGTATTAACAAAAATAATAAAAAAAGAAAAAAAAAAATAAAGAAAAATGTAAATAAATAACGAAAATAAGTTGTTTTATGTATAATTAACAAACGAGAATTAAGATGAAGTAACGAAATGAATAAAGATAAATATTTTGAAAAACAATCAAAAATTTTCCAAAACAAAGTATTTGAACTTAAATTTGAAAAAAAAACAAAAAAAAACAACTTAAAAAGAAGGAAAATGACTAGAAAACAAAAAAAATGTAATTAATCAAAAGTTTTCGAGCTTTTCGAAAACCAATAACTTGAAAACAAAAAACTAATTTGAAAAATTTAAAGTATTTTTTTCTCTTAGAAAAAAAACTAAACTTAACAAAAAGAAGGAATTATTTTCGAAAATATTCTTTAATATCAGAATTTTATCTAAATAAAAAAACGAATTAAAGTTTAAAGAAAACAAAAACTTGAAAAATTACTAAATACAGAAATGGTAATTCCAAAACCTAACAAAAAGAAAACGTTTAAACGAAAACGTATATAAAAAAAATTTGGTTTTTTCAAAAACAAAGTTTTTCCAAAAGCTGAATTTTTCAAAACAAAAACTATCAATATAATCTAAATTTCACTTATTTTTCAAAAACTAAACCTAAAAAAAACAAAAAAAATTATTGAAAAGATTGTAAATTTTATAATTTTCCTCACTTTTAAAAAGCTAAACTCTTTAGCCAAGAAAAAGTTACTCTTCAGAAAAAATTTGACTTAAACAAAAAAAAATATAAAGAAAACAGAAACAGAAAAACAATTAAACCAATTTCAAAAAAAAATATATTTTTCTTTTCAAAAAGTTGTTAAGGAATAAACGTATTTCGAATCAACCATAAAGTTATTTGACTTTTAAAGTTTCAAAAAAAACAATAATGTTTCACATTAGCAGATTTGTTTTTTAACAAAGTAGGTACTCGTAATTTATGTAGTTGTATCATGAATTGCGGGGTGCTTCGGGTTGCTTCTACTCGGTGGTTTCTTTTCGACATGGTAGTACTCTACTTACGACATCACTAAAAAAAAAGGACATCAGACGGACGAAAGAGACTTCCCTGATGTGACAATAATAGAAAAGGAAAACTACTAGAGACACTAACAAATCACATTACAAAGTATTCCCTTACCGTTCCCGCAATCCTAGACTGTCTTAAGGACCTTGCTAGAAGACATGAAACGGTAAGGTAAAACTTACAAAAAAAAATTGGAACGATGATGTTGGACTATACGTCGCGCACAATCAATCGTCCAAGTAGAAAATGACAAGACTAAAGGATAAGAAAATTGAAATTTAGAAATTGAAAAGTAAAAAAAAAATAGGAAAGGATGGGAATAGGTAAAAACGATACTCAAATACGCTATCTGACACTACTCAAGCTTTCGCCAAGGAACGTCGCGATACGTCTAGGTACGTCTGTGACCTTCCTGACGCAGACATACGCCCTTGTCAAAAACTCCAGTAATACCAGACAAACGCAGAACATTTACTAACCGCAGTCACTGTGAATTTTCAAACTCTCGTCGCGATTTATCTAGGTATGTCCGAGACTTTCCTGATAAAGACTTACGAGGTTTAAAAATCCACAGCAAGTTTGGTTGGGGACTATACAACACAAGCGAACTGAAACTAAGACTACAAAAACTATATCGTCAAAAAAAACGTTCCAACTAGGTTGGAGAACCGTTCTAGCGACGTTGGGCGCCATTTTGTTGCGAGGCAAGAGGAGCGGAGGAGTGTCGGTATCGGGGTTAGGTAGGAAAAAGGAAAGGTTAGGAAACTGGAATAGGAATAGGTTAGAAAAGGGTAGAATGTCAAGTCCCGGGGACGCGGCCTGCTTGCATATGCACGGCGTCAGCTCGTCGGACGGGGGGGATCTTGCCCCCGGAAACTTAACCTCGCCTGCAGCCAAAAACACAAATCAAGCCTAAGGGTTAACTAGGGAAAAAAAAATAAATCGGACTAGCTATGACCACGGACGGACTATTGCCACATCAGGGCACTGCAGGTGTCATCGCAGTGTGGCCATTACCCACCCAACCATAGGAATTCGTGGCCATTTTTGAATTCCCCCAATATGGCGGATAGTCGGTTTCGAGTCAAACCATCTTCACCGAAAACTCAGCTACCCTTGGCACCCCTGAAAAAAAGTTTCTTCAAAAGTTCATGTTTTGTTTACACAAAACAACAAAAGACGATTTTTTTTTCATTTTTTAGGCGGTATGAAGTCACTTTTTATTGTTATGAAACTTTAAATTTAGCCATGGAACCTATAGATAAACGTTTAATTTTATTTATAATTTTAGAGATAAATTCATTGACGCAAACAGAAAGGCTTGAACTCAAAATTAAAAACTCGAAAAATAAGAAAAACAATAACAAATATGGACCTGGTCCCTTTCCAACAAAAAAAAATTATCAAACACCCTTTTTGGTGCACTACAAAAATCCTTAATTGGCGGCTCGAGATTTTTCCCTACCTCGATAGAGCTCTGTGGAGGGGGTAGTAACAAAAAAAAAACACAAAATAACCATCAAATGATTGGCTTACCGTACACGAAACGCGGCCAAAAATTAAAAAAAAATATTGGAAAAAACCAGAGTTCCACTTACAATTATAAATTTAGAAAAGAAATTAAATAATCAAGGAAATATATCTAAAAAAAAAACTTGTTAAACAGACTATAGTATGAATTTAAAAACTTCAACTTATGTATATTTGAATCCAACCGCAAAAAAAAATCGCAAAAATTAACCAACAAAAAAACAGGATCGGCCGGAACAACAGGAACAACAACGGTAAGAATGACGAATTTTTATGTTTAATATTATACGTTCACATTTATCAGAATGTGGTAAATTAACTCGTTCTTTTGATTTTCTTTATTTATTGTTTTCTTCGTGTATATTGTTTTACGTAATTTCGTCGATTTTAGTTTTAAGTCTTAATTTCGTACCTGGATAAATGTTGATTTTTGTTTTTGTTTTGTTTTCTTTCCAAGGGACTCACTGTACTCGACAGGAAAGCCAAGGCGAAATAAAATATCCCCGGAACAATAAGGCACTGCGGTACTTCAATATCCGGATCAACTAACACCGGAACAAATAGTTTATTGATCTTACTCATCAATGATAATCGGAACAATCTTTTTGGAAACAACCTTCGAAGGACCACAGAAAAACTGAAGAAAAAGTTATGCGGCGGCCCGTACTGCAGTATGTACTTATCAGGGGCCGCCGAGAATTTACCTGAAATTTTATAACTCCTTACTCACTGTTCATTAAAAACTTTTTCTAAGAAAACTCACCACTTCGAACGATTTATTCAATTTTTATGATAAAACGAACACGTAAGGAGGTTTTAGACGGCCCTCGCGTAAGTGAATTCTAAGGGGAATATTTACAAGATATCGAAACTTTACTTTTGAAACAGAATGGCAGACAAAAACAACGCACCGTATAAATTGTATTATTTTTCTTTTTCTCTGAATTTTCGTTTTATATAAATAAACTATTATTTTTAACTATTTTTTCTTGTTGGGTTGACTTCTTTTTGGAATTTCCGCCAGTAGGTTTTCTTGATGACTTTAAATGAGCATTCAATGAGTGCCTGAAGAACCAGCTGTCAGAAAAACCCTCATGCTTAATACCCGACTACTCGAGGTTTTTCTCTTTTAGTATGGGTGTGTCAAACTGAATAAACCGGGCAAAAACTATTCATAAAAAAATTCTCGGATGATTTTTCAGTTACTGAACAACATCATCCGATTCACATCTCTATGAATGGCATACATAAACACATATCTTAATAGAGAAACACATGATCGGTTAATGCCTTAGTATGGGTGAGCGAACATAAGCCTGACATGACATTATTCCTCACTTTCGAACTTCGATACTCTATGGGTATGTTCATGAACAATGGGACCTGTGAAACTTACTTTGAAGCCGATCCTTGTCGACAGATGGGGCTGTAAAAGTTTCAACTTATAAATTAAATTAGATTTTTTTTTTTTTTTTACATCTATTGAAAACTCGTTAAAAAAAGGTGAAACTTTTAATTTCACAAACAAGGAATAAGAAATAGAAAATCGTAATTAACAGTATTATTACCAACAAAAAGAAACTCTCACGACATACCAATAAAAAAACTAAACACAGCATCAGCAAATACAAAAAATGACTAGTGTAAACGAACACTCATAAAGACCGCCACTAGAATATAAAAATATGGTATAGCTGCGTATATTTATACAAAAATAGTCGAATATTTATTATTTTTCATATTCAGCAGGAATTAGCCTTAAGGAGAATTTGCCGCAACTTTTGCCCCATATTTAAGGTAGGCGCGCACATTCGACTTTCTGCTGCACGACTGTTTGATTCGAGCAACTAAAAAGTTTGGGTCCCGACACAAACCAAACGATTGCCTAAAATGAGTTCGCTGTTTTATGTAACAGATAATTATATATATTTACGCGGACATTCAACCAAATAGTTCATCTGTTTTCTCCAAGTAACCCAAACAGTTGCACAACCAAAAATTGAATGTGCGCGCCTTCAACAGCTGGGCTACATCCAACTCGGCGGTCGTAACAAGTTAGTACACCCGGTTTAGTAGTATCTTCAGTCCCAGGTCCAGGATTGAAGTTTGGTTGCTGTTCGGCAGACTAATGCCCGCAGAACTGTAGTTGCGGATTTTTTTTGAGCAGGTTCGCTTCCTGCTGGAAATGAGCCGTATCGGCGTCATCGATTTCTGTGTTGTATAAAACACTGTTGCTTAATGCATGGCGTTGGTGGGTTGCATCAAGCTTCTCCTTTCCGGGTCGTCCTCCACAGTTTAGAATTCTACCGTCACCACTCCTACTTTAAGTTAAAGTGATCCTATTTTATCCGCGTAATCTTTGCCCAACCGGCGCACAGTGCGTCGATTGTATGCAAGTAGTGGAAAAAAATCTATTTTTCAAAATCAAGATAACTGTGATCAAAAATTGGTTGCTAAATGTAATAAATAGGGAATTTTACTCAATTTGAGGAATTTTCACGCCCCCTACCACGCCCATTTTTGGTAATAAATTGGTTACATGAAAACTTCTAGTACGATAGTGATTTTAATTATTAATATTCTGGTCGGTGAAGAAATTATGAGTTAAAATAGCGCAAATTTCGCCCACTGACACACGCCCACTTTTGCTATAAAATTGATTTTTTTTTTAAATTTTTCGTATGATATTTAAAAAAATGTACAAAATTAATGTGTTTGATAAGAAAAATTTATTTGAACAAAAATCCACCCACTGCCACGCCTACAATTGTAAAATGATTAGTTAGAAGCCAAACATTTAAAAAATTTGATGATTATTCGATATACAAAAGTTGTAATATTTTAAAGGTTAGTAGGAAAATATACATTTTTTCAAAGCACAACGACCACAGAATATATCGCATAAGAGATCTTGCAAAACATAATGGATGCTTTTATTGTTGACAAAAATAATTGATATGAAGGTTTTTATAATACAAACTCTATATACTACTGAAATAAATCAGCCAAGTAGAAGACTTAGCACTATTATTGGACTTGTTGAATTATTGATTCAAATTAGCTTTTTTGGCCTTTAGTCCACAAAAATTGGCGTTTCGTCCGGGTGATCTCACATGGACTCATCAGTTGACTTGTGAGGACCTTGTCAATACGCAATTTTTGTTAAGTTCAGTTCATCTTACATGAATTTTTTGACAAAAATCCATGTGAGATCACCCGGACGAAACGCCAATTTTTGTGGACTAAAGGCCAAAAAAGCTAATTTGAATCAATAATTCAACAAGTCCAATAATAGTGCTAAGTCTTCTACTTGGCTGATTTATTTCAGTAGTATATAGAGTTTGTATTATAAAAACCTTCATATCAATATTCAATGCCAGGCCACGGGCAAAAAAAAATTCCAACATTAATGATTACAATCCTAATCTTTGTTGGATATAGTTCACATTGGATTTTTGTCAAAAAATTCATGTAAGATGAACTGAACTTAACAAAAATTGCGTATTGACAAGGTCCTCACAAGTCAACTGATGAGTCCATGTGAGATCACCCGGACGAAACGCCAATTTTTGTGGACTAAAGGCCAAAAAAGCTAATTTGAATCGACAAAAATAATTGTTCAAAAAAAGTAATAACAAAAAGAAAAACCGAAAAATAAAAAATTACGAAAAAAGATCACTATCCGAGTCTTCGAGTGTATAAGCGATTAAAGTGACAACGTTTATTTATTTCTGAGCAAGTTGTTGATGCGTGTCTTGCTAAGATTTTCTGATCTTCAGTTTCTAAATTTGATTGCATATTTAATTTTATATCCATAAACTGCAATACACCAGGTACTGGGGCTGTTGAGTTGGAAAACCAAACATCAAAAAGCTCTCTGTTTGAACATATTCTGTAAAAAAAGCTCGTAAACAAACACTTGTTGCAAGAAAAAGTGCAAGTTGTTGCAAAAAAAACTTATTTTTTTTAAAAGATATGATTGTTTTCTTTCTTTAAATAAGAACACTTTTTTCCCATATTGCACCACACAAAATATATGACTTATCAAAGTCAGTGCTTAACACGAAAAAAGAAGCTTTGAATTGGACTCTCAAAAAAAAATTTAAGTTTACATGTAAAAAAAAATATGCAGTTAGAATAACTATATTTTCTCTCCTGATTGTGAGGATAGCGAAAAAAATATCGTATGTTCTTTTCTTTTCTTCAGTAAACGCTCTTTCAACCGGTAAGTACAAATCCTACAAATCACTATTTGTTATTTTGCTGATCTTCTGACGATCTCTGACAACAGAAAATTGAACTTTATCATAAATAAACTGTCGATTCATTCATTTAGACTTATTACCTTGAATTTGGCATACTTGCTTCACATTTTTGGCACATTTTTTTTTTTTATTTTTTTCCACTAGTCGCCGCACTGTGCGGCGTTGGGAATTATTTTAGGGTGTTAAGGAAGTTCGCTCTTGTTGTAAGGGAAAATTATTTCGTCAAAAAGACATATTAAAAACGGAAAAAAATTTAATTCAAACCGTACCACGTTTTTATTTTTGGCTAAAACCTATGATAATTCAATTTTTTGGAGAGTGCAGACGCAACGACACGTCTGCACTCTCGGACAGTCAATCACCTTTTTCCCGAACAAAAAAACAAATGCAAAACTCATTTTGACATTTATTTCAGTGTTGCAAGCATGTGAGAAAAAGTGCGTTCATGGTCTACTAAAAAATAATAAAATTTCGCATTTTTACTAGGCTCGTTGCACCAAATCGGGAATACCCCTATTAAATTGAAATGGAAGAAAACGGAGGTGAGTTAAATTTTCATTGCATGGTTTCGTATTAACAGGCCAACAAGTTATAGCAGTTTATAGGAAGTAAAAAAGAGTTAACACCTATGTATTCTCTCCCACTTTCGGGTTTCGACATACATCTGCCTCTCTCTACTTTTCTGAATTTTGCAGATGCAGAAACATGTAAATCCACTTTAAGGAAATTCATTGAACGAATGGAAAATTTAAAACAAAAAGGAAGTGATCGTAGTACGATTCTCTCTATTAGGTGTGTTTTTTTTCGCAAGTCCATATAGAATTATTAGGTGTGTTTTTTTTGCAAGTCCATATAGAATTGTAAAAAAAACGACATCGGGACTAAGCGCTTTACATGCAAATGCAACAACTACTTAAATCTATACAGAGTTAGCTAAGACCAGATAATTATCGAGCGTTAATCTAAGACCCGATAAAAATGGTGATGCCAAAATAGTATTATCTATATGTTATCGATAATTTGCTCAGAGACGTCAAAAGTGAAGTTTTTGGATTGGTTGATGCTAGTCGTCAATAAGCTGACAAATGTCATAGCGTACACAGTGCTTCCAGCTATGTGGAAAAAAAGCTCCTAAATCCCGATGTCGTTTTTTTTTACAATTCTATATGGACTTGCAAAAAAAACACCTATTGTAAAAAAAAACGACATCGGGATTTAGGAGCTTTTTTTCCAAATAACTGGAAGCACTGTGTACGCTATGACATATTTTGTCAGCTGTATTGACGACTAGCATCAACCAGCATCCAAAAACGTCACTTTTGACGTCTCTGAGCAAATTATCGATAACATATTATAGATAATACTATTTTGGCATCACCATTTTTATCGGGTCTTAGATTAACTCTCGAAAATTATCTGGTCTTAGCTAACTCTGTATAAATTTAAGTAGTTGTTGCATTTGCATGTAAAGCGCTTAGTCCCGATGTCGTTTTTTTCTACAATTCTATATGGACTTGCAAAAAAAACACACCTATTAGGCGTGTTTTGTTGAGCTTCTTAATGTGCACATTAAGAAATGTTACATTAAAATTACTGAAGAATGAATGTACTGTTAACTTGTTGTTGTTGTATTTACATGTGCAAAATAAGCTTAATGTGTAACATTTCTTAATGTGTACATTAAGAAGCTCAACAAAACACGCCTATTGTGATTAAAAATCGCGAATTGAATAGCGTGATTTAGGCTCCTATTCACCGAGCGCTCCTAAACGGCTCTTAACTTTACGAGGCTCTTTACTTGAAATTTCTGTGGGGTATTCACCAACCACTCGCAAGTGTTTTTCGAAGTTCGAAAATGAGAGCCACTCTCTCTTGTTCAGGCATACCCAAACTGTGAAATGTTGTGGAATGTTGGTCTTGACAGCAAATGGATACTCTTCTACTTGGCATTGCTCACATGGATTCGAGTCAAATGCGTGCGTGGCACATACACAAGCGAACAAACTTTCGAAGAGAGCGCTCGTAAGTTAGGAGTGGTCGGGACCACTCCTAACTTTTAAGAGCGCTCGTAGATCTTCACTAATATTTAGGCCTATTCTGCAACATCTGTTATTCTGCTATGGATTTTCTGTTATGAATCGTAAAAGATTTCCATCTTAAAAGATCTTTTATAATTGGTATTCAGGGGCTCGAACTTTTATAAAAGTCTGTTATGCAACTTCGAAAACGAAATCTGTTATGAAACTGAACTAAATCTGCTATCATAATCAGCTGTGATTAAATAAAATAATTCATCTGACAAAATTAAAATGGATGACGAACAAAAAAGTAATCTCTTCTCTTACACATTATTGGTGTCCTCTACTCTACTTACGTACATATACATATGCAGCCGTATTTATTAGAATTCGCTAAACGCGTGAATAGTTATGCAATGCATAAGGACTTATTCATCCACTATGCAAATTCATATTTATAAAACATTTGCCTACCCTGCATAGTTATAATGAGCTTGTGTCAAATAAAGTACCAAAAAGTAAGAATCTATTACATTTAGCCTTCATAACACTCAGCTGTTTGTCTATCGAATTTAATAAACAAAAACGAAACTACCAAAAGCTAAAAGAATTCGAACAATTAATTTTGATTCATCAGGTAAAGTATGTTATTTTCTCTAGCACAATACTGGAAATCCAATTGTTATTCGTTTCATCCTAGCTGGAATACTCCTCAGACAAGTTGTTGAGGATAAAATTCAATAATAAAAAATAAAAATTACAACACTAACACACCGGATAAAGAAGGATGCGTGGAGAGAGATCACCAACAAGTACATTTATCTATTTAATTATAAACAATTTTCAATTCAATTTGTTTTTATTATATTAGTATAATTTTTTTTTCAATAAATAAAAATAACACAATATCAAGTCAAAGGCATTTTATTTTGTTGATAATCTTTATAATTCAATGTGATGTCAAAGTGAATGTGACAGTTCAATACTAAAATGTCCTTATGTAGGCACTATTCAACCTCCAAACGCGTTTAGCTTATAATGCCTCTATTCAACGTCACATAAGTTTTATAAATAACGATTTTGCGTTTAGAGGCATTATAAGGGTTGCATAGCCTTATGTACTCACTATAATGAGTTTATAAATATGGCTGATGATGTTTATATAATACTCGTATGTGTGTAAATATATTTTCTTTCATTTGTCTCATTTTAAAAAGATTTCGTTGACGAAATAAAAAATATATCGTCGTCGTTCTATGAAACGTCCATTCTTAACAAAAATGTAATTTAATTTTTATTTAATTCATTCCAGATCAGCCATATTTGCAAAATATTGTATTGCACAATGGACGACGATGATATATCAATTTTTCATTGATATACTCGTATCTGTGTATGTATTGAAATCTTTTATGATAAAAGTCACAGAAGTTTGTCTTTTATTCTTTTATGATTTTTAACAGATTTCATAACAGATTCTGGCATGCTGAATACCAAAAATGCTATTCGTAAAAGATTTTTTCTATGTTCGAACGTTTGACAGTTCATAAAAGTTTTCTTAGCAGATTTTATAACAGATTTTAGCGTGCTGAATACCAAAATTAAAATTCATAAAAGATTTGTTGACAGCTCAAACATTTGTATGGAAATTCATAGCAGAATAACAGAATAGAAGAATAAAAGATCTCGCCGAATAGGCCTAATTGCTTGGTGAATAGGCTTATGAGCTTCTTAAGTTATGAGCGCTCGGTGAATACCGGCCTTAAAGCAGTCAATTGTACATGTTTTGATAGGACACGGCCAACGTATTCAGCTAGGCAAATTTTATTTATTAAAACGTCAAATGAACAAATGTCAAAAAAACAACACCGGCGGCCATTCAAAGCTGATAAAAAAAAAAGTAAACATAAATAGACAAAAACAATCCCAGAGCCCAGACCCAAGCTAAAGAAAACGTTTCAATAATCACAAGTGACTAGTAAATCACGATCAAAATGTCTTTTAAAACAAACCACAATAGGTCCCGGAACAAAAACCTTAAGCCTCATAACAAAGAGGTTGTACCAGTTGACGAAACAAATCCAATAATCATTTCATTCAAACAATATGCACTTGAATTAGACGATAAACACGATCGCTATGAACGTATAGTGAAGCTAGGTCGTGATACTACCATCGAATCCAAGCGCATAATCTTTTTGTTGCATACAATCGATCCCAAGTAAGCAAAAAAATTGATCTAACGTTGAATATGATAGCTATTTTTCATTTTAGTAAAAACAATAAAGAGAAGATTGTGCTTGAAGCGAAAACTCGGTTGGACAATCTTATTTCTAACAAATTCCTTGAAGTGGCCAAAGAGTTGGAAAATCGTGACCCCTATCAGTACATGCGTGCATATTGTGGTGGCTTGCAGGAATTCATAGAAGCATACACCTACTATGAATATCTTAATGAATCGAATTTATCCGATTGGAATGTTTTGCAGGAAAGAATGAAATTCACTTTCACAATCGAACCTATCGAAGACGTTGAACATGTGACTGAAGAATCTATTGAAAAGGTTGAAAAGACTGTAGTTTGTCATGTCGATCCTACTGAGTATATTCTTGGACTAGGCGATTTGACCGGAGAACTTATGCGTCGTTGTATTAATTCATTAGGAAGCGGTGATACAATCACTTGTCGGGATTCCTGTAAAGTCTTACAGAATTTTTATAAAGGGTAAGTTAAATTATTTGAAAAAATTCTCATCTAATGCTTATTTTTATAGATTTTTAGGCCTCCATGGGGTGAGAAACCGTGAATTTGGAAGAAAACTCTACACATTGCATCAGAGCGTTATCAAAGCCGAACATGTTTGTTATAATGTAAAAGTTCGTGGTGGGGAGGCAGCTCGTCGCGGGACTATGGCTGATGATAAGCCAGCTGACGATTTCGATGAAGGTTTCTTTTAATAAAAAAAAAATTCTTTTAAGTGCAGTTCGATTCTTTTGCAATTAAAATGTTTGACTATGAAAATATTATAAACTAACTTGTTTTTTCCTTACCACCCTAGTGATTAAACCATTCTCTAAATTTCTAATTCCAATTATCACAACTATCAGGTTAAGGCGGTTTAGTTTTCCAATGTTAAAAAGCCGAATTAACTGAGGAAAGTTGTTATAAGCCCAAACAAATTCGTTCTTCTCTCAACAACGAACAACGAAGAAGCATTCACATTGATTCGGTTTTGTTTTTAGTTCGTTCTATTAACAACAAAATGGATAACAACACATTGTTAGCAGTAGCGGCACTATTAATTGTTCAAAAAAAAAAAAAAAAAAGAAGATCCTGTTGGACGAAGAGTTGGTTGCTGAAAAGAAAACATTTATCACACACAAATATAATAGAAGAGTTAAGACTTCAGCCAGACGATTTCCGGAATTATTTGCGAATGCCCGAAGAAACATATGTTGAGCTTCTTGGTTTGGTGAAACCACTTATTGAAAAAACAAGACATTCGTTTACGAAAATCTATATCAGCACATGAACGACTGACTGCAACCTTGCGCTTCCTTGCGTCAGGAAGAAAATATAACGATTTAAAATTCTCAACAATAGTTTCGGCGCCGTCCTTATGTTATAAATATTATTCCGGAAACATGTGCTGCAGTAATAAAAGTTCTTCAAAATTACATATACTCTTTTGATTTTATTTTCCATAAATATGGAAAGCTTTTGTATAAGTCACCAAACTCCTCAATTACTTCTTTTGATAAATTCCTTAAATCAGACATTTTTCAATCAATGCAACATCAATATGAACGTACACGAGAAAGAATTAAAAAAAAAATGATTATAAAGAACATGAGATAGGTGTGTTTTGTTTTGTTTCAATTTTCCTCATTGTTTTTGTTCGTCTGCTACTATGAACTGAAGGATAATTAAAAATATAGTGATAGTTGTACATATATAACAAAAAATTATAAATGTCCCTACAAGTTGCACGCTACTGCCAAACAATATTTATTTAAACAGTTTTCATATTTAAACACACGTTGCCGGGGAAACGAACAACGAATATGGAAATTTCCGAGCTCCTTTGAATTTGTACGTTCTTTATTCGTTGTTAGTTCGTTGTTCGTTTTTATCATTTACATTCTCGTTGTTCCGTGTACGTACAACAACGTACAACGTACACAGACGACAAGAACGAAAGTCTAAGGCCGGTATTCACCGAGCGCTCATAACTTAAGAAGCTCATAAACCTATTCACCAAGCAATATTAGTGAAGATCTACGAGCGCTCTTAAAAGTTAGGAGTGGTCCCGACCACTCCTAACTTACGAGCGCTCTCTTCGAAAGTTTGTTCGCTTGTGCGTGTGCCACGCACGCATTTGACTCGAATCCATGTGAGCAATGCCAAGTAGAAGAGTGTCCATTTGCTGTCAAGACCAACATTCCACAACATTTCACAGTTTGGGTATGCCTAAACAAGAGAGAGTGGCTCTCATTTTCGAACTTCGAAAAACACTTGCGAGTGGTTGGTGAATACCCCACAGAAATTTCCTAAGACTCGTATTCACCGAGCGCTCCTAAACGGCTCTTAACTTTACGAGGCTCCTAACTTGAAAGTTCTGTGGAGTATTCACCAACCACTCGCAAGTGTTTTTCGAAGTTCGAAAATGAGAGCCACTTTCTCTTGTTCAGGCATACCCAAACTGTGAAATGTTGTGGAATGTTGGTCTTGACAGCAAATGGATACTATTCTACTTGGCATTGCTCACATGGATTCGAGTCAAATGCGTGCGTGGCACACGCACAAGCGAACAAACTTTCGAAGAGAGCGCTCGTAAGTTAGGAGTGGTCGGGACCACTCCTAACTTTTAAGAGCGTTCGTAGATCTTCACTAATATTGCTTGGTGAATAGGTTTATGAGCTTCTTAAGTTATGAGCGCTCGGTGAATACCGGCCTAAATGAAGCTTTAATTCGGTTTTGTTTTTTGTTCGTTCTTAACAACAAAATGGATAACAACACATTGTTGGCAGTAGCGGCACTATTAATTGTTCAAAAAAAAAAAGATCTTGTTGGACGAAGGGTTGGTTGCTGAAAAGAAAACATTTATCACACACAAATATAATAGAAGAGTTAAGACTTCAGACAGACGATTTCCAGAATTATTTGCGAATGTCCGAAGAAACACACGTTAAGCTTCTTGGTTTGGTGAAAGATTTTGTATAAGTCAATAAACTCCTCAATTACTTCTTTTGATAAATTCCTTAAATCAGACATTTTTTTAATCAATACAACATCAATATGAACGTACACGATGAAAGTATTTTTAAAAAAATGATTATAAAGAACATGAGATAGGTGTATTTTTTTTCAATTCTCCTCATTGTTTTTGTTCGTCTGCTACTATGAACTGAATAGACTAAGAGCCCACAGCAATTTTTGGGTGTGATTGATAACAAAAAATAATTAGCATAATTAGATAGGCCTTTTATAGTTATTTACAAATGTGAAAGTCTTGCATACTCTAGTGGGAGCAATAGTGCGTCAAGTATGCAGTTTTTTCCAAGTCCAAATAATTGTGATAAAAACTTTGCCAAAATGTAGAGTTAAGCCCCCTGATTGAAAATATCGAGGTCCAAGACGTTTTACAGACAGCCTTCTGCCGCCAGACGCGATAAGAATAGGCTACTTCTTGCACCAAGAAGGCCACCTTCAAAACGTCTTGGACCTCGATATTTGCAATGAGGGCACTTAGCTGGTCATTTTGAAGTTATGGCAAATTTTGTATCCCAATTTTTTAGAATTTGGAAAGAACTGCATACTTGATGCACTATAATGCACTATTGTGCCCACTAGAGTATGCCAGACGTTCACATTCATAAATAACTATAGGAAGGCCTATCTAATTATGCTAATTATTTTTGGTTATCAATCACACCAAAAAATTTCTGTGGGCTCTCGGTCTAGAAGGATAATTAAAAGTATAGTGATAGTTGTACATACATATACACATAAATATATACATATATAAAAAAAAATTATAAGTGTCCCTACAAGTTGCACGCTACTGCCAAACAATAGTCTTTTTTTATTGGGAATTGTATAGGCAGCGCAGTAAAATTTTACACAGTAAACAGCAACAAAGGAATAGTGCGTATAAACTAGGCAGTAATAAGAGTGCACATAATAGTGCTGATAAAGTTTTGGAGCATCTGGATTACAGTGACACTCAAATTGGTTGCAAAAGTTTTATTTTTCGTGAGGTTGGCAGGTTTTGATTATTCGAGAATGTGTTCGGTGATATTTGTTCATTTTATGGTAAATTTTCACAAGCGCAAAATTATGTGGTTTGAAATATTAATTTACGATTAGACGGTAAACGTTAATAGTCAATGGTCAAAATTTTGCCTCTTAATGCGTGTGCATGTTCCCTATCTGTCACGTGAGAGTATGAAAATCATCGAAGGTAGGCTGCGATGCCAAACGATTAAAAAGGACATGAAAATGATTTTTTTCTGACACCGAGCCCTTAATTTGACTTTGTGTACATACATGCCATTGAGATTTTATTTTATTAATAATTTTGCCACTTGTTTGACAACAAATTTTTCAGTGATGTTAATTCAGCATAAGCCACATCAAAACGTATACTTTTCCAACGCATCCCTTAGCTTATTCAAAAGTGGATTGTTTATTCGTAGGTATATATTTCATTTTTGGTTTTCGTTTTCTTTTACTTTGTTCACTTAATGAGTCTGGAATATCTACTAAATTAAGATGATTTGTTAAAAGAAACTCAGAAATAATGTACATATAGCCCTTTTCTGTTTTGGATCTTTATTCATTTCAATTTGTATTATTTTTGTAAGAAATTACATATTTATTTTGCTTCTTTTCCAAATCAGCTGATTTTGACACGGGTATAAATGCAAAGCATACCAACTTTAAAATTTAAAGTAAAAGTGTATATGCAGTCAAAAAAGCATTTTATTCGGACTTCCATTGCTGCACTATGTATACATTACCAATAAAATACGCCTAATGTTTATTTAAACAGTTTTCATATTTAAACACACGTTGCCGGGGTAACAACGAACAACGAATATGGAATTTTCCGAGCTCCTTTGAATTTGTACGTTCTTCATTCGTTGTTCGTTTTTATCATTTACATTCTCGTTGTTCCGTGCACGTACAACAACGTACAACGTACACAGACGACAAGAGCGAAAGTCTAAATGAAGCTTAACATTTGATGAAACAAATGTTTTATTTGTTCAACAATTATTTCAAAGATACTGCAACAATGTCCTTTTTGTCAAAAGCAAACAGATGCGCAGTATTTTGCATGCAGCGAAATTGAATTAAACAGGTTCTTATGTGAGTTGATTCATTCTAGGCCTGCATGCAGCCAATCGCTGCATGGTGTCTCCCATTTCCAATTTGGCTGCGCATCTTCTAATGAATGAGACTTCATTTGCCTTTCATTCATTAAGTTCGTATTTTTGGATACCTACACAAATTTGCATACATAGAAAATAAAGGTCAATGCATTTAATTTCCCATGGCGCCATGGCCTTCGGATAAGGAAAAGTTCCCATAGGAAAATGATGCATCGACAACTTATGGATTGCGAAGCAACACAAATGTCCTGTCATCAGGTTTGCTGACCTGACTTTCATTTGTGTAACAGACAAGACATGCTGCACAATCTATTTTAGCCATACAAAATTAGTGTCCAGCCAGGGAACTACGTTACAGACAAATTAAACCCGCAAGTTCGTTAAATTCTAAATTGACAAGAATTAAAAGAAAGAAACAAAGATATTCCAAAGAAAGAGATTAGTATGTCCGGTATTACACGGCGCGTGTTTAGCCTCGCGTGAATGAAGTGCAAAAGAGAAAGAAAGAACGAAAAGATGAAACAGAAATAAATTTATCTGAACACGCACGGGTAGAAATTTCCTTGCGTGTTTTTGACGTTTCTCTTTCAACTCTTTCTTTGTTTTTCGGATTTGCTTTATTTCATTTTGGATGTTGATGAATAAGCACAATTTTTTGTTGAATCTAATACTGGGCAAATAAGATAAAATAGGTGTTTTTTTTGCAAGTCCATATAGAATTGTAAAAAAAAACGACATCGGGATTTAGGAGCTTTTTTCCACATAGCTGGAAGCACTGTGTACGCTATGACATTTGTCAGCTTATTGACGACTAGCATCAACCAATCCAAAAACTTCACTTTTGACGTCTCTGAGCAAATTATCGATAACATATAGATAATACTATTTTGGCATCACCATTTTTATCGGGTCTTAGATTAACGCTCGATAATTATCTGGTCTTAGCTAACTCTGTATAGATTTAAGTAGTTGTTGCATTTGCATGTAAAGCGCTTAGTCCCGATGTCGTTTTTTTTTACAATTCTATATGGACTTGCAAAAAAAACACACCTAGGCTCGTATTCACCGAGCGCTCCTAAACGGCTCTTAACTTTACGAGGCTCTTAACTTGAAATTTCTGTGGGGTATTCACCAACCACTAGCAAGTGTTTTTCGAAGTTCGAAAATGAGAGCCACTCTCTCTTGTTCAGGCACACCCAAACTGTGAAATGTTATGGAATGTTGGTCTTGGTAGCAAATGGATACTCTTCTACTTGGCCTTGCTCACATGGATTCGAGTCAAATGCGTGCGTGGCACACGCACAAGCGAACAAACTTTCGAAGAGAGCGCTCGTAAGTTAGGAGTGGTCGGGACCACTCCTAACTTCTAAGAGCGCTCGTAGATCTTCACTAATATTGCTTGGTGAATAGGTTTATGAGCTTCTTAAGTTATGAGCGCTCGGTGAATACCGGCCCTAATGAAAAAACCTGTCAAATAAACGCGCAGTACTGAAATGAGAAAAGGCTTCGTGTAATAACATGCGCGTCACGGAATGAATGTTCAAAAGAAAATAACCAAGAGTTGCGCGTTAAACTCACGCGCCGTGTAATACATGACTATAATATTGTTTTTGGGCACGTTCATTTCATCGAGTTTTCACATCAGCAACTCTTATACTACGTTTTCACCAAAGGTAAATCCGGGATTTAAGTGGATTTACCATAAATCTCCTTTAAATCTCGTAGATTTACCATACAAATATAAATCACCTCAAATGAAGATTTAAAATAAATCTCCTTGAAATCTTCTCACAATCAGAAGATTTGCAAAACAAACAAACCTTATTTTGTAGAACGCACCTATGAACGCACCTTTCTTCATTGAGAATCAACACAAAATAGAAATATCTGTTTTTTCCTGTTTACTATCCAACTGCAATTTTTTTTTCTCTTGTACAAATTGACAATTGAATGACAAGACAGAGTGAAAACGTCAAATAAATCTCAGTTTCTTTGGTGAAAACACTTCAAGATTTATTTTAAATCTCTAGCGGATTTACTCTTGGTGAAAACGTAGTATTACTAGTAGATATAGAATTTAGGACTTTGGCCTATCGACGCTGTTGGCGTTGCTGTTCTTATGTGTGTTGAACAATTTGTTGCGAGGCAAGAGGAATATTAGGATGTCGGTAAGGTGGTAGGTTAGGAAAAATAAGGAAAGGAAAGGAAATTGGAAAAGGAACCGTTCAGAGAAGGGTAGGAGTGCTAAGTTTCGAGTGACACGGCCTGCTTGCGATGCACAGCTTAGCTCGCCGGAATGGGGGGGGATCTTGTCACCGAAACTCAACTTCACCAGCAACAAAAACACAAATCAGGCCTATGAATAAAACAAAATTCATTGAAATTGACAGCGGACGGACGATTACCACTTCTAGGCACTGCTGATGTTGATGCAGTGTTGCCAAACCCACCCAACCATAGGAATCCGGTGGCCATTTTTGGATTCCCCCAAGAAGGATGATGCTCGCGTTCAGGTCACTCCATCTTCACCTCGGTAGCTTTACTACCTTCCACACCCCTGAAACTTACTACTTCAAAACATTCTGATTTCTGCTCCGAAATCAATGAAACACAAAATTTTCATCCAAAACTGGCGTTGTGTGAAGTTTTATTGAGCGATTGTTAATCAACATTGAGCCAAAGTCTAGGTAGATATTTAATTAACCGGAAAGTTACAAAAAAACTAAATTTTGGAACTTTTTCCTATAATTTACATAAAAACTAAAAAAAAAATGTTATCCTTAACCAAAAGAAAAATCAAAACCACTTATAAAAATGTGACTCGGATGTGTTTCTTACAGGTTTTACCAAATAACCCGAAAACGAAGCCGGAAGTACCAGCTTGGTTACCTGGAGACTACTTAATTTTCCTTTTACACCAATTGGACCTACCCCTATAGAGCTCTTTGGAGGTGGCTTAAGGAAGAACCCAAAATGAACCGACAAAATTATCCTGGAAACAATACCCTTATCACTTACAATAAAAATCGTGGCTAGATTAGGAAAATTATTAAATGTAATAAAGTCAAAAGCACTTTAATCAATAATAATATAAATCAATATCAACAAAGAAAATAACTTCACCGCCTTTAAATCACAAGAATCAAATTAACACAAAAAGGTAATTACGAATTGACAAACACAAAAAAAAATCCGGAAATCCTTCTTTTCTTCCTTTTCTTTCACCTCGTACGGGATATATGTATATAATCGTATGTTATTGCCTTTATCAGACCGGAACTTAAAATCGTTTCTCGTATCTTTTGATTTTTTTTTTTTCTGTTAGACTCACTGTGCTATCGCCCATTCATTACTAGTGGCCATGCATCCGCTAGGAGGCCTATCGAACCTCAAACGGTATCCTGACGTGCGGAGAGCTGGACTCAAACTCTGACCAGTCTAAAAACAAAACTGTCAATGTGGCTGTAGTGGTCGCTCCAGTGAAGAATCACGTCAAAAATTGGCAATACAAAATTACACCAACTAAAATTTTTTTTTGAGGCGGCGGCCCAGCGCTCCGCTGGCAAGCTGGTACCGCCAGAACAGCACAACGGGATGTGTATTTATCCTAAATTAAAGTACCGCGTTTAGGCACATATTCTTAAGTCAAGTTGGTCACTTAAAACTCACCTCGCTATTAGTTCTATCCCAAAAGGAAATAATTTTAGATACAGCAACTTGCCGCACTCAGAAAATCGATGGAAAGCAATTTCAAAACACACTGTATTTTATATTAAAAACTATAAAACGCAAACAAAAATAAAATTAAAATCCAACTCACAATTTCACAAAAAAAATTATTTCCTTACTTTTAATTCTAAATTTTAGAAAAAATATGGATTATTTCCACCAAAAAAAACAATTTCTTCCGACCAACAAGAAAAACTCCGTGTCATCCGTCTTTAACCTAATACAGCAATATGACATTTAACTTTTGAAGTACTAGCCAACGAACAGGCCACTTTTTTCCTCGTCAAATTTCTCCTCCCACATCTATAGCATCGTATGATTCCATATGCCCGCTAGATTGCTGGTTTTAGTTTTTTAGAGATGTCATTGTATTTGTTATCAGACTACTCTCTTTTCGCTTCAACTCTCATTTTTACTCTTGGCAAACCATCTCCTCCGCCATATTTGTCAAATTCGCTCATTCCACTCCCTAACAGATGGCGTGACTTGAAATTTGTCTACACATGACATCAGCAATTTGCTCAACCCATTTCCTTCCATTTATTTTCCTAAAATTCTTCTACAAATTCTTTAAGTATCTGATGAGACCAAAAATCATATGGCTTATTCGATAGTTTTCTAAAATATTTGTCTTTAATTATAATAACCTCACCAAATGACATAAAACACCTACCTCACCCAATAATAGTCAACTGTCAATCTCTACACAAACTAGTTATCTCTCCTATGTTGACGTTTACAAGAGAATTAACAAGTTGAGAGATCGAGACTGGGTTGAAAAGTTAGATATCTCTTTTTAATTCGTCTTTGTAATATGCCATTCACAAGTCAGAATTACCACCAACTACCAACAGCAACAGCAGCAGCAGAAAATTTAATATATAATTGGTAAGTTTAGTTTATTATTATTATTTTTTTTTCTCTATTGTTCCTATTGTACCATTTGCTAATCTTTTTAAATATTTTCAGGTCCTCGCCATGACACGGCGGTACGCAACAACATTTGTTTGTTTATTGGATATATTCCAAAAAAACAAACAAACAAAAAAAAGGACGCCGTCGCGATGTTCCTCTTGCCTCTTGTTACGCAAGGGACGTGGGGAGTCAACCCACCGTATACAATGCCGGGCAAAAAAAAACATTTGGTTTGGTTCTCATCCAGAAGGTGGAATAGGTATGTATCATATTACATGCAATATAGGTTGAGTGCGTAATCGCTTGGTAATTATTGTTTTGTTTTTATATTTCAGAAAGAGTTCGCTTTATTTTGTTTGCGACTGGATAACCCCAGGTGTTTATTTGGAAATCGGCACCTCACTGATGCATAAGTAAACTAAGGTACGTAAGGTGCAATTTATGCTAGTTCCCCTATTAAACTTTCAATTATTTTAGGTGGTTTGCGAAACTGAGGTTTGACGATACCCCTTCTGATAAAACGACCAGTATGTAGGCTGGCGGCTTATGACACCTGGGTGAGGAAAAGCTGTTGGTTGTACGAAAACCATCGGACAAGAACCCGGGCAAAAGCAGTCATTATACTTTCACCAGCTAGTCTACCGTCGCTCGGTGAGTGAACATTTAAGGAAAAGTATTTTTATAATCAATTAGAGTATAAATAAAATAAATTAACGATTATTAGACTAAGAGAAGTAAAATATCACAGTTAGGGAATTTGTTTTTATTAGTAAACTAATTGTAAATATCACAGAGGTTCGTAGTTTTTTATCATTGCAGATAGTTTATCACAGTTATTACTAAAACTAAAGAAAAAAAATATCACAGATGTTTCTAATAAAGCTAATTATAATTAGGTTGTAAATATCACAGATAATTTATAGTTTATAATCATTACGGATTCTTATTATTAGTATCACAGGTGTAAATAATTAATAGTTAATAAATAAATAAATAACATTTAAGACAAAAGCATGCGATAAAGAGATACTAAAAAAATAAATAAATTTGTTTTATTCTATAAAGGAATTTTCAGGTACAAAGTAAACAAATAAGAAAATAGAAGATTTATAGTGCAGGTACTATGTGCATTTTAGTTTTTTCTTCTAAAACAAAATATAAAGGCTATCGTTAATTTTCTAAAGTTGTTTAACGTGAAGAAATACATTTAAACATATTAAAATACGGATCTACGGATGTGGTTAAGTGAAGATTGTGACTTTTTCCTTGACTTTGCGTCTCATTTTAAAATATGTTATCCTTTGGTATGGAATATTTTCGCGGGAGGAATTATTCAATGTTTTAAATCTTTTGCGTGAAAAATACCGATTTTTCTTCCGGCTAAATTCTCCAATTCATACATCTGATTGCCAACTTGTTTTGAAATACGGCATTTGATGTATTTTGGAGATAGTTTAGCGGACAAATATTTCGAGGAATCACTCAATATGAAATTCTTTCTGTAGACTTCCTGTCCGGGTCGAAAAATTACTTTTTTAGTTCGGGTGTTATACATTTTTGCCGATCTTTCATTGGCTTTAGAAATATTTTCGCGAATTCGGTTCCGTATACACTGCAGTCTGTTTTGTCGGGGGATTGTTAGCAGTTCGCTATCATCTACTGCGTTTAATTTTCGTGCCAGTTCATAGCTAGAACCATGAGTAATCATGTTCATACCGAACAAGGCATAGTATGGGGATAATCCAGTAGAGCTATGAACTGAGCTTCTAAGTGCACACGCAATGTCACTAAGGTGTACGTCCCATTCGCGTTGGTCGTTTTTCAAGTATGAGCGAATCGCTGCTAACAAAGAGCGATTAACCCTCTCCGACGCATTAGATTGCGGTGCGTAATTGGCAGTTTTAAAATGTCTTATTCCATATTTAGACAACAAATTTTGAAATTCTTTGGCCATAAACTGCTTGCCGTTATCGGAGTGTATAATGTTTGGAACTCCAAACATATTGAAAACATCTTGTTGTAGAAATTGAATAACACTTGAAGTATTTGCATTTCGTAGAGCCTTTAATAAAACAAACTTAGACAGATGGTCTAAAACTACAAAAACATAGGCATTTCCTGACTTTGACCGTGGATATGGTCCTAAAAAGTCGACATATAACTTTTCAAAAGGACGATTAGAACAATACGACGTGACGATAGGTGGACGAGAGACTTGGTTGGACGCTTTACTCTGTTTACATACAGAACAATTAGACACATATTCTCGAATTTGCACTGTCATATTTGGCCAATGGAAGTATTGCCTGATTCGGTGAAGGGTTTTGGCTATACCACCATGTGCTACTTGAGGCGGGTTGTGAGCTTTACTAATAATTTCTTCTGTCAACCCAGAAGGAACCCAAAGAAGCCAAGTATGTTCTAAGAAGACTTCTTCACCTTCTCTTCTAAACGCTCGCTTGTACACAAAGCCATCTTCCACTTTCAAATCTGGCAGCTTGTCTGGATGTGCCTTGACAGTTTCTCTTAAACTCGTGTACTCTTCTGAGTGGAACTCTTCGGACTTCAAATCAATCATCGGTGCGACTTCTTCAATAGCCAGAGAATCTACATGTACCCGAGAAAGAGTGTCAGGTACGACATTAAGTGCGCCTTTTCTGTGCTGTATGTCGAAGGCATACGATTGTAATAACAGACTCCACCTGGCGAGCTTTCCACTAAGGTCCTTCATGCTCATTAGCCATCGAAGGCTAGAGTGATCAGTTATTATGGTAAAGTCCATGCCCTCGACATACGGCCTGAACTTTTGCACTGCCATCACCGCGGCCATGCACTCCCTCTCGGTCACACTATAGTTTCTCTGGCTCTTGTTAAATTTTTGTGAGAAGTACGCGATCGGAGTTTCTTCGTCTTCGGTATTCTTTTGGAATAGTACCGCACCTATTCCTGTATCCGATGCATCGCATTGAATGTAAAATTTTTTTGTGAAGTCCGGATGTGAGAGGACGGGAGCTGTGGTTAATGCTTTCTTTAGGTTCTCGAACGCTTCCAGTGCCTCTTCCGTCATTTTAAATTTATCATTCCTCTTTTTCAGCAGGTCTGTCAGGGGCGCAGTCAAACTCGAAAAATTCTTTATAAACTTCCGATACCACCCTGCTAAACCAAGTAACCTCCGAACCTGCCTTGGGGTTTTGGGAAGTGGAAAATCCACTATCGCTTCCACCTTAGCAGGGTCGGTTTTAAGCTTCCCACCACCAACTATGAAGCCCAAATATTTTAACTCCTTGAAGCCAAACTTTGATTTCTTCAAGTTGATGGTGAGGTTAGCTTTGCGTAAGCAATCGGCTACTTCGCTCAACAGGGCAATATGGGTCTCGAAGTCTGACGCCATGACCAGAAGATCGTCAAGATACACAAATACTCGCTCCCGGAGTCGTGCAGGAATCACCTTGTCCATTAACTGGCACAACCTTTGGGCGGCATTACACAACCCAAAGGGCATGACAGTAAAATGGTACAAGGGTCTTCCCGGTACCGCAAATGCAGTCTTTTCTCTACTCTGCCTCTCCAGCGGTATCTGCCAGAATGCTTCCTTTAGATCTATACTACTAATGTAGTATGCATTCGGTAGTCGGCTGATGAGCCCCTCGATATGAGGGAGCGGGTTAGCATTTTTCTTAGTGAGTGAGTTCACCTTGCGAGAATCCAGACATAGTCGGTTTTTGCCGGGTTTTCGCAAGAGAACCACTGGTGAGCACCACGGGCTCTCGCTCTCCTCAATAACGCCGAGACTCAACATCCGATCTAACTCCTCGTATAATATGGCTTGTATCGCCGGAGAGACAGGATAGTGACGCTGCTTCACAGGGAGCGCATCTCCTGTATCAATAACGTGCTCCATCAGCGTCGTCCTCCCAAGACCATCGCGGTCGTAACAAAGAAATCTTCGCTTGACTGCATCCAACCTGGCCTGCTGATCAGAGGTCAACTGATGAGCGTTCGATAAATCCAAATCATCATTAACCGCAGCACAACTTATTATATTAGGGGCTAACTCGAAAGCTCTCCAGAAGTCTACCCCAAGGTAAACCTCCTGGTCCAAATTTGGAACGAGGTAGAACGTTAGCTCTTCAACTTTACCCTTATATCCTACTTTAACATCTATTTTTCCTACAATGGATTGACTTTTGCCATCAGCTGTCTTGACTCCAGAATGAAACGGAACAATTTTCCTTTGGAGTTCATTCGCTAGTCGCATACAATTTTTCCCTAAAATGCTAACACTAGCGCCGCTGTCTAGCAAACCCAAAACTTCTTTTTCACCTATTCTGATTTTTGCGTAAGGTCTAGGATCAGATGCCAAATTCACCACCGTAGAAGAAATTCGCTTTCGAGTTTCTTTTCTGGATTTGAATCGGATCCTAGCCTTGAGTACTTTCTTTGAAGGTAAATAAATCGCGCTGTTGAAAATTCTCTTTCGTGCTTTGTTATATTCTTCAATTCTCACGTGTAGAGGTTTGATTTGAAATTGTTTGCATGTTATATCTATATCTTTTTTTAAATCTATGTTACTATCCCGTTTTAAAATTTTCATAGTTTGTTTGCCCTCTTTCGTAAGAGGGCTTTGAATATCATAGGATTCATTTTTAATAGGGCACTCTAAAATTATTGGGGGTTCTGGTTTGGGTTGGTTCGCGATTCCCCCGAAGCAGTCGCGTCCCTCAAACGGTTTCCCGGATTGCAACGTGAACAACGAGGAGTTATTACCCCCTCTTGTCCACACTTGTAACAAAATAAATTTCTTACCTCGGAATCGCATTCAAAGTAAGTGTGACCCTGCACCTTGCAGTTCCAACATACCAAATTTTGAGCGTCTGCATATTTCCGAGGAGGATTTTTTGGTCGAGCCCCTCCGAACTGGTATGCAGCAAGTTGTTCTTCAATTGGCTGGTACTCTTCTTCATATTCCAGTTCGTTGGCAACATACTTAGACTGGGGCTTGACGAAAGGCTTTGGTAGATCTCGGTCTCTCCTCGGAAATGCTGTTTCTGCATCCTTGCAGGCAATCCTCAGCTGATCCAAGGAGAAGATAGGTTGTGGGTAGACTAACCTTCCAACTTTTTCATTTAAATTTCTTTTCAGAATCCTCACCATCTCTACCTCTGGAATGGGGATTCTCAACTGAAACCTCAACTTATTAATTGCCGTGAAGAACTCTTCGCTACTCTCCCAGGAATTCTGCCTACGATCCATGATGTCACGAATTATTTCAAAATCTGAACGAGTGTTCCTAAACTGACGCATAAGAGCATCTTTCAGTGTCGGCCAGTCGGATCGATAATTGTTCCGCTGAAATTGCCAGAACCATTCGTGGGCAGTTCCTGAGAGAAGTAGGTGGAAATCGCGCAAGATTTCTGTCCACGGACAGGCATATTGACTCTGAAGAGTCTCTAAACGAAAGACGAAGTCTTCGACCGACAGAGTTGATGATTGACCATCGAACTTTAAGCCCCACTTGTCAATATTAATGGGTGCTTTAAATCCTTGAGGCGGAAATGGACTGAAATAAGGAGGAGGATAGACGTACGGATTGGGAGTGTTAATAGAAGCCCTAAAGTTACAACCAGGAGCCTGTTGAGCCTCATGAAGCCCTCCAGATTGGTAACTCCTATCTTGACTTCTTCTATTCTGTTCTGGTTGAGACCTGCGCTGCTGTCCTAACGTTACAAAAGCGCTTCTGCTTGGATCGGCTGGAGGATTTTGATGTTGTCCTGCTGGTGCAGGGTCATATACACGTTGGGTTGGTCTTGACGAGACTTGATCATCACCGGGTTGATTCGATGGACTTATCTTCAGATTCTTGAGGAATTCCCCAAGTTGATTCTGAATTTCTCCTTTTACGGTAGTTATAACTTCCCTTTGTATCGCATCTTTGGTAATTGCAAGGCCTTCTACTAGGGCTAGATTAAGGTAAGCTTTTACGTCTTCCGAAAGCACTCGTCTTCTATCTTTTTCTCTACTTACAGACGGTCTTTGGGCTAAGCTTTCGAGAATGTCCCTAGAACTACCTAGATTTGTGTGGTTTGGTCGGGCATCTATAGTTCGCCTCACCGTTTCGTTCATGGAATCTGTGCTGTCTCGAGGAGTTGGTCTATCTTCAGCGCCTAAGCCACTGAGATGAGAATAGGACGGAGTTGGAATCGAATCGAGAGAGCTATTCACGTGATCGTTTGAGTTCTGAAAATCAGCATTAGCGGGCACATTAGATGAAGAACGAACATGTCTATCGGATATGAGAGGAGAATGCATCCTTCTACGTCTCTCGGTAACATCAAGATTTTGACTAACTGACCTGGTTAATCTAGAATTTTCTTGTATTTCAGCATTTCTTATTAAATTATTAATGCGCTCTTCTTCCTCTTTATGATTGGAAGCCATCTTTGACGAGTTGAAAATGAAGCAACAAAATAGACAAAAAAACTGGATTTAACGAACTAATCGGGTGAGTTTTACAAATATCGACTTTTAAAGCGGTTGTGAAAAAAAAATTATTTCCTAAACGGAACAAAAACAAAAAATTTAACTAGTCCTTTCAAAATTTTGAAGGTGTTTCTTCTTAAAAAAAAAATCCTAAATACTAAAGAATGCGTAACTTGTAATTATATCGAAACAACAAAAAACAAAAAAAAAAATCCAAAAATAGAAAAACTTATACTCTGAAAAAAACGTATTTCAAAAAAAAAACAAATAAAAAGGATAATATAAACAAATAATTGGCTTTAGTTTCTCTTAATATTTAAGGTACTTTTTTTGTATTAACAAAAAAAAAGAACCAAATAAACGAGAAAAAAGCAACGAAAAAAAAAAACGAAAAACGAAAATTAAGATTAATATCAAAAACGTTATGTTTCTAACAAAAACTTCTTTCCTTTTCCAAGAAACAAAGCTTTTCTTAAACCTAAAAAAAATAAACTTTGAACAAGCTTTCGTTACAAGAAAATTTAAGTATTTTTTTCTTTCAAAAAAAAACTAAACTAAATGCGAAAACTTAATCAAATCAATGAAAAACTATAATTCAAAAACAAAACGAAAAATTAAGAAATGTAACAAAAAAACTTATTAAACGAAGAAAAAATAATGATTAAAAACTATCAACTATAGAAGTAATTTTGAATTCCGCTCACGCTCTTCAAAAATTAAGTTTTATTCCTCTAAAACTTTCAAACAAAATTATTTATAAGTAATAGTATGAAGATTTATGCTTCAACAAAAAAAAACAAATTAGAGGATTTCAAAAAAAATCAACGAAACGAATTTATAATTTTGAAAAAAGTTTTCAAACGAAAAACTAAGTATATCTTTTTTTCTTGGTTTTAGGTTTTATCATGTTGGTACGGGGTGCTTCAGGTAGCGTCTTTGGTGGTTTCTTTTCAATATGTTGTGACCTTACTTGCAGCATCTTTGAATAGTTAGACTTCAGACGGACGAAACTAATCCCTTGAAGTGGTAATGTAGAAGGAAAAACATAAAGTAGAACGACTAACACTACTAGAAACAAAAACTATAAGAAGTTTGAACGGTGCATCGATGTTCGACGGCTCGTCAAACATGGTCACTGCGTTCAAGTACCTTAGCTAAATTGACTGGACAAAAAGGATCAGAAATTGAAAATATAGTAGATAGAAAAGTAAAAAAAATAAGTAAGGAATAGGAAAAAGGAAAACGATACCAAAACGTTGTTTATTGCTACTGCAAGTTTATGCTAAATGACGTCGCAAATACACCTAAGTACGTCAGGGACCTTCTTGATGCAGACATACGCATTTTTCAAAACCTTGCAGAAACCCTAAAGAAAACGTTAAACAAACACTAACCGCAGTCATTATGAATTTTAAAGAAATCGTCGCAATACATCTAGGTATGTCCTAGACTTTCCTGATGCAGACATACGATCCTTAAAAATTCATAATAAGTTTGGTTGAGGACTTGCACATAAACGTAACTACAAAAATCTTAACATTAAAGCTAAGACGTTGGGCGCCATATTTGTTGCGAGGCAAGAGGAATATTAGGATGTCGGTAAGGTGGTAGGTTAGGAAAAATAAGGAAAGGAAAGGAAATTGGAAAAGGAACCGTTCAGAGAAGGGTAGGAGTGCTAAGTTTCGAGTGACACGGCCTGCTTGCGATGCACAGCTTAGCTCGCCGGAATGGGGGGGGATCTTGTCACCGAAACTCAACTTCACCAGCAACAAAAACACAAATCAGGCCTATGAATAAAACAAAATTCATTGAAATTGACAGCGGACGGACGATTACCACTTCTAGGCACTGCTGATGTTGATGCAGTGTTGCCAAACCCACCCAACCATAGGAATCCGGTGGCCATTTTTGGATTCCCCCAAGAAGGATGATGCTCGCGTTCAGGTCACTCCATCTTCACCTCGGTAGCTTTACTACCTTCCACACCCCTGAAACTTACTACTTCAAAACATTCTGATTTCTGCTCCGAAATCAATGAAACACAAAATTTTCATCCAAAACTGGCGTTGTGTGAAGTTTTATTGAGCGATTGTTAATCAACATTGAGCCAAAGTCTAGGTAGATATTTAATTAACCGGAAAGTTACAAAAAAACTAAATTTTGGAACTTTTTCCTATAATTTACATAAAAACTAAAAAAAAATGTTATCCTTAACCAAAAGAAAAATCAAAACCACTTATAAAAATGTGACTCGGATGTGTTTCTTACAGGTTTTACCAAATAACCCGAAAACGAAGCCGGAAGTACCAGCTTGGTTACCTGGAGACTACTTAATTTTCCTTTTACACCAATTGGACCTACCCCTATAGAGCTCTTTGGAGGTGGCTTAAGGAAGAACCCAAAATGAACCGACAAAATTATCCTGGAAACAATACCCTTATCACTTACAATAAAAATCGTGGCTAGATTAGGAAAATTATTAAATGTAATAAAGTCAAAAGCACTTTAATCAATAATAATATAAATCAATATCAACAAAGAAAATAACTTCACCGCCTTTAAATCACAAGAATCAAATTAACACAAAAAGGTAATTACGAATTGACAAACACAAAAAAAAATCCGGAAATCCTTCTTTTCTTCCTTTTCTTTCACCTCGTACGGGATATATGTATATAATCGTATGTTATTGCCTTTATCAGACCGGAACTTAAAATCGTTTCTCGTATCTTTTGATTTTTTTTTTTTCTGTTAGACTCACTGTGCTATCGCCCATTCATTACTAGTGGCCATGCATCCGCTAGGAGGCCTATCGAACCTCAAACGGTATCCTGACGTGCGGAGAGCTGGACTCAAACTCTGACCAGTCTAAAAACAAAACTGTCAATGTGGCTGTAGTGGTCGCTCCAGTGAAGAATCACGTCAAAAATTGGCAATACAAAATTACACCAACTAAAATTTTTTTTTGAGGCGGCGGCCCAGCGCTCCGCTGGCAAGCTGGTACCGCCAGAACAGCACAACGGGATGTGTATTTATCCTAAATTAAAGTACCGCGTTTAGGCACATATTCTTAAGTCAAGTTGGTCACTTAAAACTCACCTCGCTATTAGTTCTATCCCAAAAGGAAATAATTTTAGATACAGCAACTTGCCGCACTCAGAAAATCGATGGAAAGCAATTTCAAAACACACTGTATTTTATATTAAAAACTATAAAACGCAAACAAAAATAAAATTAAAATCCAACTCACAATTTCACAAAAAAAATTATTTCCTTACTTTTAATTCTAAATTTTAGAAAAAATATGGATTATTTCCACAAAAAAAAACAATTTCTTCCGACCAACAAGAAAAACTCCGTGTCATCCGTCTTTAACCTAATACAGCAATATGACATTTAACTTTTGAAGTACTAGCCAACGAACAGGCCACTTTTTTCCTCGTCAAATTTCTCCTCCCACATCTATAGCATCGTATGATTCCATATGCCCGCTAGATTGCTGGTTTTAGTTTTTTAGAGATGTCATTGTATTTGTTATCAGACTACTCTCTTTTCGCTTCAACTCTCATTTTTACTCTTGGCAAACCATCTCCTCCGCCATATTTGTCAAATTCGCTCATTCCACTCCCTAACAGATGGCGTGACTTGAAATTTGTCTACACATGACATCAGCAATTTGCTCAACCCATTTCCTTCCATTTATTTTCCTAAAATTCTTCTACAAATTCTTTAAGTATCTGATGAGACCAAAAATCATATGGCTTATTCGATAGTTTTCTAAAATATTTGTCTTTAATTATAATAACCTCACCAAATGACATAAAACACCTACCTCACCCAATAATAGTCAACTGTCAATCTCTACACAAACTAGTTATCTCTCCTATGTTGACGTTTACAAGAGAATTAACAAGTTGAGAGATCGAGACTGGGTTGAAAAGTTAGATATCTCTTTTTAATTCGTCTTTGTAATATGCCATTCACAAGTCAGAATTACCACCAACTACCAACAGCAACAGCAGCAGCAGAAAATTTAATATATAATTGGTAAGTTTAGTTTATTATTATTATTTTTTTTTTCTCTATTGTTCCTATTGTACCATTTGCTAATCTTTTTAAATATTTTCAGGTCCTCGCCATGACACGGCGGTACGCAACAAATTGAAATACATTGCCTCTAAATTAATGGCTGCCGCTGTTGCTGTTGACGGTGCTGTTGCTGGTTCAATCTGTTCCGCGCTTTATACTACGTTTTCACCGCACTAAAATTTAAAAAGAAAGTTTCATTTGTGACAAAAAAGATGAAAAATCATCGAGAAAATTTAGCACGCACGATATGGAAATACACACAGTCACAAAAGTAAGTATACAACCAAGCTAATACGTAAATAGACGAAAAAATACCGTTAATATCAAATCCATATCTATTCTCTGCATATGGCACAAGTGTCTTGTCATATACATTACTGCTATTAAGCAAAATAACGGTACAATTTGTATCCACTTCTTTGCTATCTCATTATTTGTAATCACGGGTAAAAAAAATAGGTTACAAAAGTTAGTATACAGACAGTTTTTCTTATGTGATGTTGCATGAATAAACACTTTTGAGTCGATTTTTTGTTTTTTTATTAAAAAGGTAAGGCAGAACTACTAGACTAGCCTATTTCAGTTCAAATTATTCCTTTTAAAATTAGAAATGGCACCACGTGGAAAAGAGCTCTCCTTGGACTCACAAAAATTAATAGTTAAGTACTCAAGAGAAGGAAAGTGGATTCGGAAAGTAGCTGTACTTGTTGATAGGAGCCCAGCAACCGTCCAAAAAATATTGGAATAGCAGAAACAATGTGGAACAGTTACGAACATGGCTCGCAGTAGCCGCCCGCGAACGTTCTCTGAACATGAGAAGCGACTAATAATTCGCAAAGTAAAGAAAAATGCGAAAATAAGCGCATTAAAACTGCAGGACGAGATAGAAGAAGAGACAGGTAAGTCATGCTGTACCCAAACTATACGTCGCATCCTTCACGAAGTCGGGTATAAGGCTGTGCTATTAGGAAAAAATCATTCATTAGCAAGGTCAATCGCCAAAAGCGGATTGAATTTGCCAGAAGTCATATTCAGACCGATTTGGCTTTCTGAATACCGTTATATTTTCTGACGAGAGCAAATTCAACATCCATGGCTCTGATGGACGTGCAAAAGTGTGAAGAAAACCTAATACGGCGTTAAATCCTAAACACCTGACTGGAACTGTTAAACATGGTGGTGGTTCGGTTATGGTTTGGGGGTGCTTGGCGGCATCTAGAGTGGTAACCTGGTTTTTTTTGAGAGTACGATAGATCGTTTTGGTTACCTCCACATCTTAAAAACTAATCTTCATCAATGTGCACAAAAACTAGGTTGTGAGAGGTCATTCATCTTTCAACAAGATTATGATCCCAAACATACCTCGCAAATCGTGAGAAAATGGCTGCTATATAATGTGCGAAGACAAGTCAAGCAACTCCTCAAACACGAGATTTAAATGTTATTGAGCATTTATGGGATCATCTGGAGCGTCAAATACGCAAACATGAGATAAAATCAAAAGTAGAGATTAAAAGGATCCTTCAAAAAGAATGGAACAAAATAACCCTAAGTGTTACCCAAAAACTTGTTTCGTCAATGCCATCGAGAATAAACGCCGTAATTAAATCAAAAGATTACCCAACAAGCTACTAAATTCTAATATTAAGTTAAAAATGTTGTAATTTCTATTAGTGTATACTTACTTTTGTGATCAAAATTCTGAGAGAGTTTAAGTTTTAAGTTGATATCTGTCACAATTGACCAAATGTAGACGTTTTTATTCAGCAGGCAAACAAAAGAAAAACTGAACTAATAAACTATAGTTAATACGAAACTTTATTATAAGTAATTTATAAATTGTTTTTCACAAATTTAATGCCAGTTTTAATGCCAGCTAAAAAACTTCGTCTGGTTGGGCGTTGGTTCGAAAATCAAATCCAAGAAAATTCTTTAAACCTTCGGGGCCTTTTAGTCTCGTTCGTTTGTAGCTTGGCTTGTTAATTTAATTTGACATATCCGCTTCTAGATGTCGTTGTCGGCGACACTCCCCCCTGGTAAGACGGTTGCAATCGACTTACCATCTTGAACGTCGAGAACGGCAATCTTTACCGCTGGTCGAACAAAAATCCCATCTCTGGTTTGAACTGTCACTTTTCTTACCTGCCCATCACTATCAGGACTGCATTTTATAACGCGGCCTTTTGGCCACAAATTGCGAAGATTTTTGTCATCAACAATAATCACAACGTCTCCGACTGCGATAGGTTTTGCTGGTGCCCACCACTTTCCTCTTCGGGTGATTGTAGGAAGATACTCCTTCAGCCATCGTTTCCAGAATCTGTTGGCGAATTGTTGCGACATCATCCAATGTTTTCTCAGGACTCGGTCCCCAGTGAAGATGCTATCTGGTTTGTGTCCGTCCGATGATCCCAACAGGAAATGATTCGGAGTCAACGCTTCATCTTCTTCAGTATCAAGTGGTAAGTATGTAAGTGGATGGCAATTAATAGTTTTTTCCACTTCCAGTAGCATACTATAAAGCAACTCATCCGAAGGATTGTGAACTGGAGCTATTTCTTTGAGAACTTTTTTGACTGTTTGTACCATCCGCTCCCAAGTGCCTCCCATATGAGGTGATGATGGTGGATTGAATATCCATTTTGTCCTTGGCGATGAAAATTTCTTGGCTACATCTGGCTGATGTTTGAAAACATCTCGAAGCTCATTTTTCGCCCCATGGAAATTTGTTCCATTGTCGCAATGGAATTCAATGGGAGTACCACGACGTGCTATGAAACGTTTTATAGCTAAGATGCAGGAGTCACTAGATAAGCTTGAAGCCACTTCGATATGTACTGCTCGTGTTGTCATGCATGTAATCAAAACACCCCATCTCTTCTCCGATCTTCTTCCTATGGCCACGTTAATAGGGCCAAAATAATCTATGCCGGAATACGAAAAAGGGCGATGATACGTGGCGAGTCTGGCTGGTGGAAGTTTTCCCATCATGGGCGCCTGCGGAATTGCTTTTCGATTCTTACAGTACTGGCAATTCTTGAGTTCTTGTTTTACAGAAACTCTGATGTGAGGAATCCGAAATCTTTGTCGCAATTCATTGACGACTGTTTCGTTATGCAAATGATGAAACTGTTCATGTGTATGTTGAATTATAAAATTTGTAATGATGTGATTTCTCGGAAGTATTATTGGTCGCTTAACATCACGGTTCACTTGAGCAACAGCATCTATTCGTCCATAAGAACGGAGTACTCCATTACGGTCCAAATATGGAGAAAGCTTGTAGATAGAACTAGTTTTATCCACACTCCTTAGATGTTTCAACTTTGGTTTTTGTTTTGTCAGCATCAGGAACTCATTGAAGTAAACATCGAGTTGAGCTGAGCGAAATAGGTATGCTTCAGCATGTTGATATTCCTCTTTTGATAATTCACCTGACCGTATAGGTACCTCGTTCTTTTTGTGCCGGATGTTGTGGATGAATCGAAACATGAAGGCCGTGCTTCTCAACAATCGCATCCACCTCGAAAAACGCGTTGGATCAATTAGGATTTTTGATTCATATTTGTTTATGAACAGATGTGGTTTGATTTCTTCTTCCGTTGTGGGAATCACTAGAATGCTTTTTGTTGGCCATTCAGATTCAGGAAGTGACAGAAAAGGTGGCCCTGTATACCAGCGTCCATTGGATTCAAATGAAGGTTGCTTCTTCGGCCACTTCGTCCCTTCATCTGCCACATTGAGTTTAGTTGGCACATATTTCCATTCCTCGACTTTAGTTGATTCCAAGATCTCAGATACTCTGAAGGCCACGAACTGTCGATATTTACGATGATCAGCGCGAATCCAACTCAGTACTGTATTAGAGTCTGACCAGAATACCTTTCTTGAGATGGTGACTGAATGCTCCTTCGCGATGGAGATGGCTAAACGGACTCCGAGTTTTGCGGCTTCTAATTCCAGACGTGGAATTGAGATCAATTTCAAAGGCGCTACTCTCGTCTTAGCACTCACCAGTCTACATTCAACATGGTCTCCTCGGATGCATCGAAAATATGCCAAGGCAGCATAAGCGCTGCTGCTGGCGTCCACAAAGACATGTAGCTCGGTTTTAACCTCATTATCGAATTGAATGTCGGAGAGATAACATCTTGGAATTCTTAGTTTTTCGATGCTTTCTAGCTTACGGATCCACTGGCACCATCGCTCGAATTGTTCTTCATTTATTTGGTCATCCCAGTCTATTGAACTTCTCCAGATATCTTGTAGTAATATCTTGAGGAATACCAGAAAATGTGCAATTAATCCCAGTGGATCGTAAATCGTCATCAGAATGCGTAGGACTTCCCTTTTCGTTGGCTTTTGAGTTCCTCGTAGAATACTGTTGTTGCTTCCGTTCTTGGTAACGACGAACGTGAAACAATCTGTAGATGTACACCACCACATGCCAAGAACCTTATCTGCTTCGACCTCAAGAGACATGTTAAGATTATGACGTTGTTTAGCGTGTGCTTCTCCTAATTCGCTGACCAGTTTTGATGAATTGGAGATCCATTTTCCAATTTCGAAACCACCGTGCCGATGAATCCGTATTACATCATGGCAAAGTTTGGTGGCCTCCGCTTCAGTGTCCACGCTGTCTAAAAGGTCGTCTACGTAGTGGTTTTCTAGAATACATCTTACTGCTCTGGGGTATTCATCGATGAAGGTAAGGGCATTTTTGTTTTTGACGAATTGTGCGCAGCTGGGGGAACATGTGGCGCCAAACGTCATGACTTGACTTACATAGACATCGGGATCTTTCTTCGACTCATCAAGTTGCCAAAGGAAACGTTGAGCGTGTTGGTCATCTTCATTAATTCGAACTTGGTGATACATTTCTCGAATATCCCCGCAGATCGCAATCTTCCTTTCCCTGAATCGATGTAATACACCCAGCAGTGACGTCAGCTGATCGGGGTCTTTTAGTAGTAGGGAGTTCAAAGAGATTCCTCTAACCTAAGCGGCAGCATCCCAGACGATGCGTATCTTTTGAGGTTTCTTCGGATTCATTACGGGAAAAATTGGTAGATACCAGGTTCGACGATGATTTTGTTCCAGCTCTTCTTTGCAAAGTTTGCGAATATAGCCCTTTCTTATATATTCGGCTATCTGATGGTCCAGGTTGTCTTTTAGTTCTGAATTCTGATCCAATTTAGCTTGTAGGCAGCGAAAACGTCGAGCAGCCATAGGAAAGCTGTCCGGAAGTTCGACTTCATCGTATTTCCAAAGCAATCCTGTCTCGTATCGATCGTCATCATCAGTTCGAACTGTTTTGGACTCCATTATTTCAAGAGCACGCTGGTCATCAGGTGAGATCAAAGATTTCGATGTGTTGGCGAAAACACCTAGGCTGTCAAGCGTAAAATATTGTTTCATCATATCGTGAAGCTTATCGTCTGATGGTTGCGTGCATTCGCAATGATGGAAACTATGATGAATGTGAATTGCTGAAATAGTTTCTTGAGGTTGACATACTCCATGAATCGTCCAGCCCAAACGTGTCTTGGATGCTATCGGTTGATTTATGGTTCCTTCTCTATATTTTAGCTGAGTACCCAAATGCCAGTTATTAAGGCCAATCAATATACGCGGAGTCGATGAGCTATATGAACTAATTGGAAGTCCCTTTAGGTAGGAATAGCTTGACTGTAAGTTCTTCATGCATATTGACTGCGTTGGTAATTTTAGTGCTGATACTGTTCGAACATCGGAGATTGTATATTTTCTGTTTGTGTTTTCGGAAGATATTTGGACTGAAACGACTTTAGAATTTTGTTCCATCCGATGGGTGTCTCCGGTCCACTTAAGGCACAAAGCTTCGTGTGGTCCTTGTAACTCAAGTTCATCAGCTAGAGAGGCGTCCATTAAGGAGAGCGACGACCCTTCATCGAAAAAGACAAATACTTTTACAGGACCTCGTTTACCATGGATTATTACTGGAAGAATTCGAAACAGCACGCCCATTTTGTTGTCGATATGGGTGTTGATTCGGGCAGTTGCAATGGCATCTTCGTCGTAGTTATGTAGTAGACGGTGGTGCTTATATGTACACCCGTTGATTCCGCAAGCTGCAGTCACTCGACATCGGGAACGTAAGTGAGAAAAGAGGCACAATCGACAAAGCCTTTTCTCTTTGGCGATATTCCATCTTTGGGAGGTGTTGAAGTTGTTGAAACTGGAGCAGTTTTCAACCTGTTATATACTGGCATCACTCAAGAAAAGAGTAATGCCTGTGATTGAGAACAGCTGAGATGGATTTGAATTAACGACCGAGTCGTTGTCAAGCCATTGAATAAAACAGATCATCATCTCTAAAAAATACTGAGTTTTATTTAACTATTTATAAAAACATTAAGTTGAGAACTTAACATTTTGGCGACGAGAATCAAAAAGGTAAAAAGATGCTTACAACAAGCAAATCAGTAGAATCTCATCTAGGTGGAAGGGGTCAACTCGATAGCTTTTCTGTGGAATCGTCGTGGACAAGCTACAAGGAAAGGATGGAGTTCTATTTCGAAGCCAATGATATCACGGACGAGACTAAAAAGAAAGCTATTTTCCTCTCCAGCCTAAAAGCAGATATTTACGAAATTATTCGCTCTCTGACAAGACCAAAGACACCAAAAGATTTCTCTTTTACCCAAATAATTGAAAAACTAGATGCACATTTTACCCCGACACCAAATGAAATTGTACAACGTTTTAATTTCCATAGAAGACAACAGGCAACCGACGAATCCATTTCAGTGTTTGTTAATGATCTTCGTAAATTAAGCGAGTTTTGTAACTTCCAAGAACTTGATAATATGCTGAGAGACCGCATAGTTTGTGGCGTCGCAGATTCATCACTTCAAAAACGTCTTTTCGCTGAACCTAGTTTGGATTTCAAGAAAGCATACGATATTTCCATAGCACATGAAGCAGCTACACGGAGTGTAGTAGACATTCGTGGCGTGACAGACAACTCGGAAGTTCTTCAGGTACAGAACAGGTCCACGAAGAAAGGTGTCACACCCCGGACAGACAGATCAAAAGGTTGTTTTCGTTGCGGAGATCTTAGTCACAGTGCTGATGGCTGCAGATTTAAGAATACCAAATGTGGCTACTGCAGCAAAAAAGGCCATTTGAGTAAAGTCTGTTTCAAAAAGAAAGCAGATTCTGCCAACGGATGCAACGCTGTTCTGGAAGAAGAATCCGAAGCAAATTATTGTTCTCAGAACAACTTTGAATTACCAACTCAGGAATCATTCGAATTAAACAACGTCGATGTATCAAACACAGCACAACCAAATGTGCTAGCAAAAGTCAAACTAAACGGTTTCACAGAGCTGATGGAAGTAGACTCAGGCGCAGCATTTTCCCTCATATCACTCAGTACATGGAACAAAATATGTAATTCAAGCAGACGACTTGAAAAGGTGCAATTGACCCTTAGAATGTGGTCAAAACAGTCACTCGAGATTTTGGGACAAGCAAACGTGGGTGTCGAGTTCAAAGGAAAATGTGTAAACCTTCCAATTATCGTGTTATCTCAGGAGCATGGCAGAAGTCTTCTTGGCAGAAATTGGTTTCCGCAGCTCGGCATAGCTGTTCATGGTGTTAATGCTATTGATAGACAGAGCATCCAGTTACTATGTAAGGAATACAGTGACATTTTAACCGAAGAATTAGGAGCACACAATGGACAGCCTGTTCAAATCCAATTAGTGGCAAATTCGCAACCAATTTTCAGAAAGTACCGCCAAGTCCCATTTGCAATAAGGAATAGCGTCGAACAAGAACTTCAAAAATTGGTCAGACAAAGAATTCTGGAACCAGTTGAGTTTTCCAGATGGGCTACTCCAGTCGTCCCTGTGCGAAAAAAAGATGGTTCAATTAGAATCTGTGGAGACTATCGCAGCACAGTAAATTCAGTCATCAAATCTAATTCATACCCACTACCAACTACATCGGAAGTCTTAGTCGCAATATCACCTGGAAAAATTTTCACGAAATTGGATTTACAACAGGCATACCAGCAGTTAGTGGTAGACGAACAATCGGCTGAGATATTAACAATTAATACCCACAAAGGTTTGTTTAAAACGCTCAGATTACCTTTTGGCATATCAGCTGCACCTGGTATATTCCAAAGATTTATGGAAAATTTGCTACTAGGAATCTCAGGGGTAATAGCCTATCTCGATGATATCATCATCTCCGGAACAACTGAGACTCAACACTATGAGAGAGTCGAGGAAGTTTTCAAACGATTACGAAGATCCAACATCACGGTTCGAAAAGACAAATGTTTGTTTGCTGTAAATGAATTGGAATTTTTGGGATATAATATTAGTGCTGATGGTGTTAGACCAAGTAAAACAAAAGTCGAAGCTATACACAACGCACCGGAGCCAAAAAACAAAGAGATGCTACAGTCATTCCTTGGGTTGCTTAACTTTTACAATCGATTCCTACACCATAAGGCAACTTCCGCTGAAAAACTACACAGGCTGTTGGACAATAAGACTAAATGGAAGTGGACAAAAGAACATGCTAAAGTATTCAAAGAACTAAAAGAATTAATTCATTCAGATTCCATTTTAACGTTCTTCGACGAGTCTAAAGAGGTAGTCGTTTCATGTGACGCTTCACCTTATGGCGTTGGCGCAGTCCTAGCACACCGAGAAGTTGATGGGTCCGAACGTCCAATCGCCTTTGCTTCCAGAACGTTGGGGAAAAGCGAAAGGAACTATGCACACATCGACAAAGAGGCTTTGGCTGTAATTTTCGGGGTTCATCATTTCCATCAATACCTGGCTGGTCGCGAGTTTCGGATAATTACGGATCATAAACCTCTGTTAGGAATATTTAATCGCAACAAACAGATTCCTGTCATGATTTCACCAAGAATGCTTCGATGGTGCCTACAATTAACGGCATACGACTACACCCTTGAACATAGATCAGGAAAAAACAATGGGAACGCCGATTGCCTAAGTAGACTGCCAATTAACAAGTTAATTGAAGAAAAGATTCCACCTGGAGATATCCTACTCCTGGAAGCAATGATTGATCCTCCAATTACAGCAGAACAAGTTAGTTTCGAGACAAGAAAAGATATAGTGCTCAGCCGGGTACTACGTTGGGTGCTACATGGTTGGCCACAAACTATGGACGACCCTAATGGCAATTTCAAAGCTTATGCTAGCAGACGTTTGGAGATCTCAACACATAGAGGCTGTTTACTCTGGGGAAACCGAGTGATAATTCCACTAACTCTCCGAGAACGGGCAATTAAAACTCTTCATGCGAATCATCCAGGAATCACCGCAATGAAAGCAACTGCCAGAAGCTACTTCTGGTGGCCGAAGCTTGATGAAGATGTAGAACATTGTGTACGCCAGTGTCATCAGTGCCAGGAGAGTCGACCCAATCCAAGGAAAGCGCCCCCACAATTCATTGCACCAACAGAAAATCCATGGGAAAAACTTCACCTTGATTTTGCCGGTCCTTTTAAAGGTAAGATTTTTCTCATTATCGTTGATTCAATGTCCAAATGGGTAGAGGTGAAAATCGTAAGAAGGCAGTCATCAGCTGAAGTTATCGTATGTCTACGAGAATTGTTTGCTACTCACGGTATACCACATACAATCATAACCGACAATGGCACAGCATTTGTTTCGGAAGAGATCAAACAGTTTTTCCGGAGGAATGGAGTTAGATCTCACACAGCTGCACCCTACCACCCATCGAGCAACGGACAAGCAGAACGGGTAGTTCAGTCTGTGAAAAAAGCATTAACAACATTAACAGAAGGCGACCTTGATTTAAAAATTGCTAGATATTTATTTTCACAACACACAACAATCCATGCAACGACAGGTCAGACACCTGCAGAGTTGTTAATGGGTCGTCGAATCCGTACAGTGTTAGATCGTTTACATCCGGACAGTATCGATACAGAAAAGCGCAGAACAACGACTTCACAAGCGAGACAATTCATCGAAGGCGATAAAGTTTATTTTCGCAACTATTCATCAGGGCACAAATGGATTCCAGGACAGATTGTACAAATAACCGGTCCGGTTTCATACGTCATAGAGTCTACCGATGAACAAATTTATAGAAGACATATTGATCAAATCCGAGGAAGAGAAGAGGCAGAGGTGGAAGAACGTCGTGGTGCGGTCATACTCGATCAACAGAAATTATCAGCTCCAGTTGCAGGTACATTAACAGCTCCAGATCAACCGCAGCATCCAGTAACTCAACAAGAAAAACAAATAGAATTTCAGATGCAGAGACAACCAGCTGACATTGACAGTGGAGTTGGGGATAGAGATAACAGAGAGCCTGCATGTGTCAATAATGATGTATCTAAGCAAGCAACGACATCAGCACCTCATCAGATGCAGACTTTTTCCAGACGTTCTACACGAGAGACCAAGATGCCGAATTATTTAAAAGATTTTGTTTTTAATTAAAAAGGGAGGGATGTTATATACTGGCATCACTCAAGAAAAGAGTAATGCCTGTGATTGAGAACAGCTGAGATGGATTTGAATTAACGACCGAGTCGTTGTCAAGCCATTGAATAAAACAGATCATCATCTCTAAAAAATACTGAGTTTTATTTAACTATTTATAAAAACATTAAGTTGAGAACTTAACACAACCTTAGGGCAGTTTTGATCGCATATACAGCATCTTTTACGGCTTGATGGACGTGAGTCAGAATTGGTATTATGTACGGCAACCTGACCTCTAGCAGTAGATTTTTCGCATCGTGTTTGGATTTGCGGAATGTTATAAGTAACGCTGCTCACAGTACCAGCTAGCTGCATCAGCCAAGTACCCAAGTTCACTTCGATGTTCGATGAATATGTTGCCCAGTTTAACTTAATTTGGGCTGGTAGTTTCTCAATAAGTTCCTGTAAGAGAACGGGGTTATTTAAATGATTTAACATACCACATGCTTCCATGGTAGAACACATGTTATCGACTGCTAGTGCAAATGGAATAATGGTTTCCAATTTCTCTGATTTTGGATTTGGTTCTGCACGAACCTTCTGCAACAATGAATGGATGATTGTTTCGGGTCGTCCAAAAATTATTTTCAGCGTCTCAATTATGGTGGGAACGTTTTGAGGAAATAGAAGTCGGCTTCGGACTGCTTCCAATGCCGGACCCTTCAAGCATTTTTGGAGTCGGTGAATATTCTCCATATGGGTTATTCCACACGCTGCAGTGGTTCCCTCGAAGCAACTTATAAAGATAGGCCATTCTTCTGGCTTACCACTGAATATCGGCAGATCGTTTGGTAGAGCTTGTCTTGCTGCCAGTTGACTTTGTGTAAATAGTGGTGGCGAGGCAGCAAATTCTGGCAGTCCTGGAGCTGAAATTCCATATCTTGGAAAGGCAGCAGGAGGAGATGAAATATTTGCGTTTTCAATGCCTGGCCGCAGAGGAGGAGCACATGGACGTCTTGGCTCCAACATCTTTTCAGGTTGTGCTTTGTAGACAGTGCGACTTGCCTGAATAGATTGTGCTTCTATCCAGTTGTCCACTTGGTTTTGGTTTGGACAAACAGTTTCTTCGTTCAATTCGGGTTCTTGTTCGTCAGAATCATCCTGCAGCAACAGATTGAAACGTGCATCCATGTACGCCTGGTCCTCCTTGAGCTGTTGGGCCTTTCTTTTCTCCTGCAGTGCTCTTTCTTCCTCGAGCTGTTGGGCCTTTCTTTTCTCTTGCAGTGCTCTTTCTTCCTCGATCCGTTGTAATTGGAGCTTAATGCGACGTGATCGTGTTGAGCGTACGGTGCTGGTTACAGATTTTGTTTGGGAGTGCGCTGATGCAGTTTCTGCAGCAGAGTTAGTACAGTCCTCACACGTCCAATTACGGTTTGCTATGGATTCGTCCACGGCAACGCATGTGAAATGAAACCATGCATCGCATGAGTCACATTGTACCATCTGCGCGCTGTCCTCAGATTTGCACAGTTTGCAGCTAAAGGTAGCTAATTTGCCACTTCTCGTATGGCGACCACTGTTCACTGGGGTGGCTACGTGCTTTTCTGCCATTTTGCAGATACGATTATATATGTTAGTTCGGATACAAAAGAATTTTCGTTGTGACCAAAGTTTTTTACACCAGAAGTTTTTTAGACCAGAAGTTTTTTAGAATGTCACAATTGACCAAATGTAGACGTTTTTATTCAGCAGGCAAACAAAAGAAAAACTGAACTAATAAACTATAGTTAATACGAAACTTTATTATAAGTAATTTATAAATTGTTTTTCACAAATTTAATGCCAGTTTTAATGCCAGCTAAAAAACTTCGTCTGGTTGGGCGTTGGTTCGAAAATCAAATCCAAGAAAATTCTTTAAACCTTCGGGGCCTTTTAGTCTCGTTCGTTTGTAGCTTGGCTTGTTAATTTAATTTGACATATCCGCTTCTAGATGTCGTTGTCGGCGACAATATCTAAGCCATTTAAAAAAAAAAAGTTTTGTTAATTGATTTTATGAAAAGAGAATACAATTTTCTCAAAAATATACGCCAAATGTTTCATAACATATGCTTATTCAATTTTTTCCTCTCTGCTTAACATTTTGTTTCCTGCTGTATACTTACTTTTGTGATTGTGTGTAGGTCAGTTCGAACTATACAACAATTTATTCAATGAAGATTAAACAAGATTAATTTCTAATCTACTAGATTTACAAAAAAAAAAATGTGTAAGTCCAGGATTATCTTTTGGTGAAAAAGTAGTATTATAGTTTGTGGAAAAAACAGAGCACGCAAAAAAAGAAGACAAATTTCTCCTTCATTAAAAAACTTGCGAACACATTTTGGTTTATCATAAATAATAGCCGTGTTTTTTGGGAAAAGTTATCCGTAGTATAGTAGAATTTTATATGAATAACAAATACAACACCCGCAGTAGGATCACTGCCGAGAAAAGGAGAAGTGAAATCCTGCTGCGGATAGAGATTTGACGTTTATTCGAGTATCGGCAGTGATCCTACTGCGGATGTTGTATTTGTTATTCATATAAAATCCTACTGTACTACGGATAACTTTTCCAAAAAAACACGGCTAATGTAACACAGCTATCAGTTTCATTCAATTTCATTTTAATATAAAATTATAAGGTGTCGGATGTGAAAATAAACTGCTGAAAATATGTAAATAAGTTATTTACAAAACCGATTAAAACCGAGTAAAATTGGATTGTTGAAGGTGTTGTATATCAAACAGATCTAATATCAAACAAATAGGATTTGGTAGAATTATTTTTGCTTTTACTGTTTTCTCAATCAGACAGCTGAGAAATTAAAAAAAATGGAGACTTCGTAAATAAAAAGAAAAGAATCTACCGGGCAACACTTTCCATGCAGATGCAGACACAGCGTTCAGGATCAGGAACTATCATCACTATTTGAAATTGCTATAATGGTAAGATTTATCTAATTCAAGGTTAAATAGAAATAAGTATGTACCTAATTTTTCATAAAAAAGCATCATTTCGAAATTTTCAGTACAGATACAAACTTATTTATACCTTCTTTTTTCAGTTTTCCAATGATCTGACTCGTACCATTATTCCAGTTGCGCTTCGCAACAGGAAGATCTTGTTCCCTTTGCGTACCATGGTATCTTCTCCAACAAGTGATTCTTTATTGATAAATGAAAATAAGCATTATGCAACAATTATAATAAATCGACCAAAAGTCCTTAATGCTTTGAATATGGAAATGATCAGAAAGATTGATACACATTTGAAAAAATTCGAAAAAATTTCCAAGTCTTTTGTCATCATAAAGGGATCGGGAGACAGAAGCTTTTCCGTTGGAGGCGACATAGCAGCTCTTCTTAAAGCTGGTTTCGAAGAGTCAAAACTTTTTTTCAGAGAAGTGTATACTTTACTATATTCCATATCGAAAAATAAGGTTCCCAATATTGCTTTCATTGATGGAGTGACAATGGGAGGAGGTGTTGGTTTAGCTGTACATGGAAGGTATTCTGTAGCAACAGAGCGCACCTTATTGGCCATGCCCGAAACAGGTATCGGCCTTTTCCCAGATGTTGGAAGTTCCTACTTCCTCAATCGATTAAATGGAAAACTTGGACTTTACCTTGGAATGACCGGAAATAGATTGGTGGGAGAAGATGTTACTAGAGTGGGATTAGCGACACATTTTTGTGAAAGCAGTCAACTACCTAATCTGGAATTTGAGTTGGTAAAATCTACTAATTCAAATGAAGTTCCTAAAATTTTAAATGATTTTTCTGTGAAATTTCCAAAAGACGAAGGTATTAGTTTGTTAATTAACAAAATTAATACCAACTTTACTGCGACAACAGTTGAAGAGATTTTTGAAAACCTCGAAAAAGACGGCAGTGAATGGGCACTGAATACTCTCGGGGTAAGTTTTAAGCTTGTTAATTATGGATTTTTATATTTTTTTTTACTTTTTTAGACTTTAAAGAGAAAGTGCCCACTTTCTTTGAAACTCACGCACAGGCAGATGGAACTGGGTAAAAATATGCCTTTAGATAATTGTTTAAAAATGGAATATCGTATGGCGTCACGTTGTCTGGGAAATTGTGATTTTCAAGAAGGGGTTCGTGCCCTATTAATTGATAAAGACAAAAACCCAGCTTGGAATCCAGCAACTCTTAATGGCGTGACTGAAGATTTCATTGCGAAATTCTTCACAAGATTGCCGGAGAGCAAAGAATTAAAGCTGTGATACAATAAGGGTCTTCTTGTTTCTTAAAAGTGATTATTACATTCTGAAGTATCTATTGGAGTAGCCCATTATGAGGCATATGATCAGTTTTCATTCATAACTAGATTAAGGGTTATATACAAGTAAAATATACCTACTTGCAAATGCACTTAATTCACTGCAAGGTAAATCGCCAGGGTGTATTAGATAATTTGGGGAATGTTTCAATCAATTGTTATTGTTTATTTTGGAAGTTATGAGTAATAAATGAAAAAGGTATTTACAAATAAACTATTATTTTAATTTTTCTGCTCAAATAAAAATTAAGAAGCTCATGTTTAATTCCTTAATTTGGCTTGTGTTGCCAAATTCCGTAGGTAATGGCTCAACTGGTATATTATGAGGCAATGATTTCTTCTTCTATTCTCTCTGTATCAACTAAGTTGTACCTGCGACGTATGTCGTGCGAAGCACAAGCAACATTTTACAATTTTTGTTACTTTTACTGGTGTTATGCAGCTTACTTTCATTAAAGATTTATCTGAATCGGCTTTTAAAACTCGTATAGTTCCTTTTATAATATTTATTGCCTTTGAATGTAAAGTATTAAACAATATTTTTCTAGACAATGAGTCTGCGTTTCTAAATGGAGTAGACAAATACGGGTGCAGGGGATAACCAGAATCTCGTATACGAAATTATTTTTCCTTATAAGTGTGTTTAGGAAAACGTTTTTTTTTTTTTAAATATACCAATGTACACTGATCTTTCGCCATTTTGCAACAATCTTTTTAAAATTTCTTTAAGTTCCCGTGACGATTCCACACAAAAAAATCATGAGTGGAACTAGGATATCAGGCATCAACATACCGAATATTCATGTTATGATCCCAAGAATAAAAGAAAGAAGAATTGTAACGTGAAATTAACAAAAACAAAAAATCCTTCATTCATTGAATTTAAGCTATAAAAGACCGGACAGAGTTTTGCTTCAAGCAATGTAATAACCTCTTCCAAAACGATTTAGACAATTGGCTGGAAAATTTCCAATCGTTTTCCACGCAGCTTTGGTAACTCACTTCCAAGGAATCGATCCGCACAAGCCAATTTTATTCCAAATTCGTGAGTTTTGTATATTAATGGGGTCTTCGGGATTAATTACTCAAGACTAACTATTTATGTGTGTACTAATAATTTTTCCAGGAATAATCGTAATTATTCAAAATGAGTTTTGCATTTTTTGTATAACAAGCCACAACATACCTTTTTAAAAGTTTTCATACGTTGAATTCAACTTAAGCTTCAAAAATCAGAAACAATTTAGGTATTTACAAATCCATTACTAACACATAACTAAATTGCTAAATTAAGATTATAAATAATTGCAAGGAAAAATGTTGCTTTAAATTTACATGCATTAACTATTGTCTTATCAAACAAATTGTTTTATTTATTATTGTAAAAATTAAATAGTAATAGAAAATACAAAAGTTCTAAAAAAAAAAAAGTTTATAAAAAAATCGAGAAAGACGAATTATTCCATATTTAAGTAGTGGAGCAAAAGAAAGACCCCCTATATTTGACAATAAGTCCGAAATTGGGTGAAGTTATGGTAAAATGATGAACATTCATAGCTAGGCGAGTATTATTGCGGATGCGGAATTTTTTGAGGGGAGGGAAACTGGCTATTTTATTTGAGCACTGTTGATAAAAAAACGATACAAGAAATCAAAGAGGAGACGGTGGGTCGGAGTTCAAGAGAAAGACAAATTACCTTCATGGATGTGGAGTCTTAAGACTTTCTTCTTAAAGTCACCAAATGTATTTAAAGTCTCGCAATACCTATTTGTTTTATAAATCTGCAATACAAACAATAATAAGAAAATGCACATCTTTCAGAGCTTTCAACGGAAAAAAGTAAAAAGCATTCAGTTGATGTTAAAAATTATTGTTTGGAAATTTAAATAATATACATACATTATGTATATATATTATGTATGTATATGTCTGTTCAACGAATTTTGGATGAAAGACTGTCAAAGTTCATATAAAAAAAATTAAATTGTGTAGAAATTTGCAGATTTGGTCAGTACGTGAACATTATAATTATATAATTATGTATTGTACATACATATAACGGGTGATTTTTTTGAGGTTAGGATTTTCATGCATTAGTATTTGACAGATCACGCGGGATTTCAGACATGGTGTCAAAGAGAAAGATGCTCAGTATGCTTTGACATTTCATCATGAATAGACTTACTAACGAGCAACGCTTGCAAATCATTGAATTTTATTACCAAAATCAGTGTTCGGTTCGAAATGTGTTTCGCGCTTTACGTCCGATTTATGGTCTACATAATCGACCAAGTGAGCAAACAATTAATGCGATTGTGACCAAGTTTCGCACTCAGTTTACTTTATTGGACATTAAACCAACCACACGAATGCGTACAGTGCGTACAGAAGAGAATATTGCGTCTGTTTCTGAGAGTGTTGCTGAAGACCGTGAAATGTCGATTCGTCGCCGTTCGCAGCAATTGGGTTTGTGTTATTCGACCACATGGAAGATTTTACGCAAAGATCTTGGTGTAAAACCGTATAAAATACAGCTCGTGCAAGAACTGAAGCCGAACGATCTGCCACAACGTCGAATTTTCAGTGAATGGGCCCTAGAAAAGTTGGCAGAAAATCCGCTTTTTTATCGACAAATTTTGTTCAGCGATGAGGCTCATTTCTGGTTGAATGGCTACGTAAATAAGCAAAATTGCCGCATTTGGAGTGAAGAGCAACCAGAAGCCGTTCAAGAACTGCCCATGCATCCCGAAAAATGCACTGTTTGGTGTGGTTTGTACGCTGGTGGAATCATTGGACCGTATTTTTTCAAAGATGCTGTTGGACGCAACGTTACGGTGAATGGCGATCGCTATCGTTCAATGCTAACAAACTTTTTGTTGCCAAAAATGGAAGAACTGAACTTGGTTGACATGTGGTTTCAACAAGATGGCGCTACATGCCACACAGCTCGCGATTCTATGGCCATTTTGAGGGAAAACTTCGGAGAACAATTCATCTCAAGGAATGGACCGGTAAGTTGGCCACCAAGATCATGCGATTTGACGCCTTTAGACTATTTTTTGTGGGGCTACGTCAAGTCTAAAGTCTACACAAATAAGCCAGCAACTATTCCAGCTTTGGAAGACAACATTTCCGAAGAAATTCGGGCTATTCCGGCCGAAATGCTCGAAAAAGTTACCCAAAATTGGACTTTCCGAATGGACCACCTAAGACGCAGCCGCGGTCAACATTTAAATGAAATTATCTTCAAAAAGTAAATGTCATGGACCAATCTAACGTTTCAAATAAAGAATCGATGAGATTTTGCAAATTTTATGCGTTTTTTTTTTAAAAAAAGTTCTCAAGCTCTTAAAAAATCACCCTTTATATGTACCTATAGTAGGTTTTTTCGTTGAGCCCTGAAGTCACCCTCGGATCGCCCTAAATCGTTTTTTAAAAAACCTAAAGTCACCCTGTTGAGTAAATTCTGTGTTTTTAGACCTGGGGTCGTCCCGAATTCGCCCTGAAGTAGACCTAGGTATTTTGCTGTGGCGAGTTCAGGGGTGGAATCGCGTAAGGTGATAGTTGACTATCAATTCGTTGATTGTCATTTTTGACTATAGCTGTCTCTATCATATCAATTAAGAATTGTAGAGAGAGCGATGGTCAAAACGACAATCCACAAATTGATAATCAACTATCACCTTACGCGATTCCACCCCGGGTAACGATCAAACTCAAAAATCACTATATCTATTTCTTTTGTTGTCGTCTGTCGATTTACATGTTATTGCTTAGGTTTGCAATTATTTTAAAGTTTTATCAAAGCACAGAATTATGTTTCTAATTTTTAGTTGTCAACAAAACTATTGACAGCCCTTCTGTGTTCTTTGAAAACCGAAAACCCCAGCTTTTTTAACAACTCTGAGGGTTGTCAAGAAAACATGGGTCAACCCTCGGTAAAGTTGAACGAACAAACGATCCTTATATAGATCATGAAAAAACCTGCATTACAACAACAACGATTAAAACAAAAATATTGTAATATTTTTACTAGGTTCGTTAAATAAAACTTATTAGATCACTTGAGCTTTTTAATTAAAACTTATTAGGGTAAGCTGGGGTACATTTGGCACCGGGGCACATTTGACTGCGTTTTTCGGTATGATCGTGCCCTTAAAAAAGAAAAGTTTGGATGAAGGAAGAAGCTTAGTTTGATTTAAAGAAGCGTTACGAAATTTTGCAGTCTTTCTTTAACTCTTCGTGGATTACCACGTGTTTTCTTGTTTTCTGTGTCTCTGATCTAATTTTTGACCACCGGTAAGTAAGTGATTTGTGAACATAATAAAATAAATTTTTTTATCTTGAATCAAGATTATGATAGTACTATGCTTAAAGTTCAATAAATTAGAGCCAGTTTTGTGAAAATATAATATTAGTTAATAAAAAATAAAAAAAAAAAACTTATAAAGGTCCTTTGGGGCACTTTTGACTTTTGCAATTGGGGCAAATGGTTCGAAGCTACAAAAGAATGATATATTATATTAAATAAATTATTTAAAAAATGTCGATATCGATAAATTTGAATTTATTATTATATGGACTGATTTTTTATGTTTATAAATGAAATAATTTATGTTTTTTATTGTTGTTGTTTTTTTTTTATAAAGTAAATTTATTGATTTATTTTTTTTTCGTTATATTGTTTAATAAATTGTTTAAAAACAAAAATTTACTTTTTTACTATTCAAACAACAGACGTGCTGGATCCGTTGATACTTTTAGAAATATAATGCACACGATGTGGGTTTTAATCCACCATTGTCAAATATGCCCCTTTTAAAGTCAAAGGTACCCCGCTCCCGGGACACTTTTGACAAAATGACTTTTTTTAGAAAATATTTTTCTTTAAAATGTTGAAATGTTTTAAAACAAAAAATTATATGTTAGCATAATCTTGAATAATCAATAAATCAAATACAAAACAAAACATTGGAATACATTAACAGTTTTCGGAAATACAGACTTTTAAAAACTAAGTGTCAAATGACCCCTTCTCCCCTACTCTTTTTAGTATTTCTTCTTTATTTACACTTTCCAAATAAAAACGATAAATCTCAATTTATAATCAACTCAAATAGTTTTATTCAAATTTAAATCACACTTTCCACAATCCAGTAAGCAAAGCTTTTGCACACTTTCTTAACCAAAGATCAACTGTTCTGTGCTCAACGCGAGCACTCCCTTATATACTCAAGTGAGTTGTTCTCGAAACCAATTCGCGAAGGTTCTCGTTTTGGAATGTTCTAGGCGGTTGGAATAAGGAGAAATACATTTGACATTGGAAAAGAGCTTTTTGTTTCTTCCATAAAGTAGATATGCAATTTTCCAACAATATGATTTTAATCTTTTAGTTTTGCAAATGGTCTCAGTAGCTGTTTTTTTATCGCTTTTGATTCATATGGTTAATCTAATAAAAATAAAACGATCAGAATTTACTATATTTGCCTTGTGTTAGTTTATTTTTGAAGAATTTGTTGTCTTTTTTTATAATCATTATACCCAACACCATCTGCAAAACTATTTAAAAATTGTAATGCATGTTTTTTGTATTATTATATCTGATAATAAAATAATGGCCCGAACATCCGCGTGGATTCTTACAACCAACACCATCTTTTTGAAAAGAATGTAACTACATATCTGCAAGATATCTGAACTATCATCTTTAAGTGCTTGAATTTCAAGTCGCAATCTTCAATTGTAAATAAAAAATTCGAGAAACAGATAGGAAAATTTGTTGTAATAAAAGGCATTATCATTAGGCATTAAAGCTTTATCTAGTCTTCGAGGGCAATAATCACCAACCCTGTGTAATATTACATTAAAATAGTGAAATACATTGTTAATTTTGTAACTATATTTAATTTTCAATCATTCAAGAAGACGACTTTGGCCAGTCTGGTTGTGCTCCAACTATTTGAATATAAGAAAAATATTAACAGACAGATACTCAGTTGATCAGTTAACTTAAGTTTCTTCTAATTGAACTAATGCACTGGTTCCAAAAACAAATAAATAGTTTTAGCTTAAAATATTAAATTATTTATTTCCTCTTGTAAAAAACAAGTGTCGTTACATAAACCATAAAAATACGCATTTATTTAAATTATAACTGATCGTTGGTATGAAAATAATGGTAAGATTAAAATATCCTTAGCATTGTATTTATTTTGAGAATAAATTTTTAAAATAGTATATTATTATTCATAAAAACCTCTCTTTCCAGGTTTGCCATTGTCTTACAAATAGAATAATTCCAACTTCGATTCGAAATGGAAATATCTTCTGTTTTTTGCCCACCATGACATCTGCCGCAACAAACAATTCTGTGCTGATAAATGAAAACAAACATAATGCAACAATTATAATGAATCAGCCAAATATTTGTAATGCTTTGAATATGGAAATGATAAGAAAAATCCAAACTCAGTTGAGAACATTAAAAAAATCGAAGTCATTTATCATCTTAAAGGCATCAGAGGGAAGATACTTTAGTTCTGGTGGTGATATCCCAAATCTACTTAATCTTGGTCTGGAAGAGATACAACATTTCTTCAGAGAAGTATACACTTTAATTCATTCGATATCGAACGATAAGGTCCCCAATATTGCTTTGGTAGATGGAGTGACATTGGGAGCAGGTGTAGCTATTGCTTTTAATGGAAAGTATTCCGTCGCCACAGAGCGTACAGTACTGGCCATGCCCCATACATCTATTGGTCTGTCGGGAAGTTTCCACTTCCTCAACCGACTTAATGGAAAACTTGGACTATACCTTGGAATGACCGGAAATCGGTTGATGGGAGAAGATGTTGCTAGAGTAGGATTAGCTACACATTTTTGTGAAAGAAGTCATCTAGCTAGTCTGGAGTCTGAGTTGGTGAAATGCAAAAATTCAAATGAAATTCCCAAAATTTTGAGTGATTTTTCATTGAAAATTCCAAAAGAAGAAGGTATTAGTTTGTTAATGCACAAAATCAACACTTGTTTTAATGCGTCAACAATTGAAGAGATTTACAAGAACCTCGAAAAAGACGGCAGTCAATGGGCACTTAACACATTCGAAGTAAGTTTTAATTTTGCTAATTCTTGTTTTATATTGTATTATTTTTCCTTAGACTCTGAGACAAAAGAGCCCACTTGCTTTGAAACTCACCCTAAGACACATGCAACTGAGTGCGAATTTGTCTTTAGATCAGTCTCTTAAAATGGAATATCGATTGGCATCACGATGTGTAAGAGGTTCAAATTTTCTGGAAGGGGTTCGTGCTTTTCTAGTTGATAAAGACAAAAATCCCGCATGGATTCCAAGAAGTCTTGATGCTGTGACTGATGATTTCGTTAATGAATTCTTCATTAGATTGCCGGAGAGTAAAGAGTTACAGCTTTAAGTATAAGTTTTTTTTGTTTCGTTGATATTGTGGATAATAGCTAGAATTTCAATGTTTTGTCTGATAGTAAAATAAAAATATGAACTTAAGAGTCAATGTTGTTTTCATTCGTTTAATTCCAATCTGGTATTACTCGTTATTTAATAATTCCCATTATTTAATTTAGCAATACTTTGAGAAATTACAAAATATTTAATGTTTAATTTTGAACAATACAAGGATCTTCTGATGGTTTAAAAAAATAAATATCTAAATTAAATATCTAGATTTTCGAACGAGAAACTCACTCTTGTAGGCTTTTTCACGTCATCGCAGAGGGAGTACCCCAGAAACAAAAATAATTTTCTTATCCGGCACCGAATCGAACCCAGACCTTAGGCATGACAGTCCAACACACTAAGGCCGGTATTCACCGAGCGCTCATAACTTAAGAAGCCCATAAACCTATTCACCAAGCAATATTAGTGAAGATTTACGAGCGCTCTTATAAGTTAGGAGTGGTCCCGACCACTCCTAACTTACGAGCGCTCTCTTCGAAAGTTTGTTCGCTTGTTCGTGTGCCACGCACGCATTTGACTCGAATCCATGTGAGCAATGCCAAGTAGATGAGTATCCATTTGCTGTCAAGACCAACATTCCACAACATTTCACAGTTTGGGTATGCCTGAACAAGAGAGAGTGGCTCTCATTTTCGAACTTCGAAAAACACTTGCGAGTGGTTGGTGAATACCCCACAGAAATTTCAAGTTAAGAGCCTCGTAAAGTTAAGAGCCGTTTAGGAGCGCTTGGTGAATACGAGCCTAAATGTTATGTCAAGGGGTACTTTAATGACCTCTGATCGCCTAAATTTAGATTATTGGTATATTAATTAAGAATTCATCCTTGTAAGTATATATCGCAATAGCCTTCTGGTTATATCTTTAATTATATTGTTATCTAATCATAATGTACCAAATAGAACTTTTGTTTTAAATAGGTATATTGAATTTCTAATCAATGATTCGGTAAACGGTGAGATTAAGCCATTCTTCTTTTCTCTGAATGTTTTTGCTGTAACTATACAGTCAACTATTGTATATGCAGGGTGTTTACGATTTAAATGTCAATTCCATTGGAAATGATTAATGGACATTTTCTAATGTTGAATTCCTTTACACGCTAGGGATTTCGATCCCTTGTCAAATATTTTCTTTTGGTGTGCGTATTTCGTATACATGTAAATCCCTTTTCAAATACGGATTCGAAGAATTTGATCTCTGTCAAAAAAAAATCGATTTTTTTGGTGTGAAGAAAAGTAAAATCTGTCGAGATCGAAATCTTCACACAGAAATTAATTTCTCATGTGTAAAGGAAATCGACATAAGAAAAAAATTTAATGGGTTGAATCAATTCTACTCCCACAGTACGAGGGAAAATACTGTGGGAGTAGAATTGATTTTGTAGAAACAATTACTTAAAAATGGAAGAACATATTCCAAACAACGGAATCAATTGCATCTTACTACAATATTTTGTAAAACCGTAATTATGATCTATCAATTTATTCTTTTCAATAAATAATGTCTGGGAAAGAACTTAGTTTTGAAAAAATGGGACAAAATAAACTTTTTTCAGGTTTTTTACTTGCGATTTATAGGTACTATGTACATATATAAGGCAAGTTATGCATTCGTAAAAAAATCGAATTAGAGATTTTGATCAAAGTTGACATTACGATGATAGCGAAGACCAAAAAAGTGGGTCTCGCAATTCTGTCTGTCTGATCGACTACAGCTAAACGGCTCGGCCGATTTTCTTCAAACTTGGTAGATATGGGTTTTAATTTTTTCCCCCGGATGTTTTTTTCTTTTTTTTCTTTCAATTAATTTTTAAGATTTATAATTTAAAAAAAAAATTTTTGAAAACAAGATATTACTGACTGTACCTACCATAGAACGATTTTTTAAAATTTTGAATTTCTCATTATCAGCATAACGGATTTTAATGAAAATTTTTAGAGAGAAGCTTCTAAAAACTTTAAAATACATTGAATTTCAAAACTTTAAGAAAAATATTTTTGTTTTGAATTTTGAAAAAAAATCTATTTTTTTTGGAAAATCCAATAGGTACCTCGAAAACAGCTCAATATTTCTTTTTGTAAATTTAATTTTTATTCGAACAATAATAAAACCTTTAAATTGGTGTACCAAAATTTTTTCCTAAAAATTTTGTACATAAGAGCTTATTTTTTTTAAGAAACAACTACAAAAACTTATAATTTTTGTGCTTGCATAAACCTATATTTGCTTGAATCACATGGCATCCTATTTTTACCTCCAACTACTAAAGTTGTTTAAGTCATTTAAAAAATTAATTTTATGCTTATGAACAGTTTTTCTCTAATAACATTCATATTTGAAATTCTTAGACTTTTAAATAGGAGTGAGTTCGTGCGATCCAGTCGTGCATTTTATTTAAAAGGTCCGAGAACTCTTTTTGCTCTAATGCTTTCTCTTTTTAAATATTTGCTTGTAATTTAAAATTATATGTAAATAAATAATAATACTAATAATCTTTTTTCTCTTACCGATTCCCTCGACACGGTATCAGATTATCATCTATGAAATAAATGGAACATACATAATGTTGCTAAACCAAACATTTCGTAAACAATGAAAAATAAGTTTTAGAGGCACATATTTTTTTTAATCAGAACAGATTATCTGGAATACAAATTTCTAATAGCAAGATTATAATTCCACAAGTAACCTAAACTTGAAAATTCTTAAAATAAACTAGAAACATCGAGATAGCTCGGTCAAACAAATATCAACCAAATTTGAATTACTTCTTTTAATCAATTACATTCAGGGGTGTACTGCCTCTTACGAGGAATTGACAGATTCTCTATAAGAGATGAAATGTGCTTGTCATTAGCCGATTGGAATTGGCAGAAAATTGTAGGTCCCTCCATTCCTGGTAACACGCACATTGGAATGGTTGAAAGGTCCTGGCTCTCTTCGAGCTGTTGCACAACTAAATTTATTTATATTATCAATCTCACTGATCATAAAAGCAATAACTATAAACAGTTTACTGCTGAATTGTTCGGCTATCAATGTCCCATACATTTGATTAATACTATGTTCCCACTAAAACAAGATCCGCGATTTTGACTGAAAAATTTTGAGATTTTAAATTAGTGTAGCAAGATTTCATTAAGATTTCGTTGAAATGCAGAGTTTTCATTGAGATTTCTTCAAAATCTCCATGAAATCTTGTTCCATCAATTTAAAATATTAAGAGTTCTCGTATTATTTTGTTTTGGTACCAATATAGTATAAGGTTATCTGAAAAATACTTTTAAGCATGTACTTTTGTATTCCCTAAAAAAATTGTATAAAACTGGTTATTTTCCAAAAATACTCACAATTTCCATTTTCGTGTAAAAACAGTCATAAACCACCACAGCTTCGCTTGTTTCCTTTATTCTTACATTATGAAGAATAAAGACGTTGAAAACGTCAAGTGGAAAAGCAGATTTTCTCGACGTATTAAGTCGTTTACTAAATCCATAATAATGTTGAAAACAAAAATCTGAACATTCATGATTCGTATCATTCACTAGCCCATTCTCAGCTCAGTCTGACTGAGACAAAAACCAAATCTAACACATACAAAAACAATTACATATATTTGATTTCAATGAAAAAAAAAAAAAAAAACAATAATCAACATGTAAGTAGTGGTTATTTTATGTTTGCTTTAATAGTCATCTTCGTCATCATCATCATCATCATCATTATCATCATCAAAAATGAATTCTTCTGACGACTCAACGAAAAAATCTTCTTCATCAGTTAAATCTAGATCTGGTGCTGGCAGCTGGTTCTGCTTTTGTTTTCGATCCCTTAAACGCATTTTATGGATCTTCCAATTTTGTTTAAAGTCAGCTGAAATGATCTTTCAAATAGAAATTTGATTGCACTCTAACACACTTATGATGAATTCGATTTGAAAGCGATTACGATCAAACCACACACAAATCTTCACCTAGAGATGGCAGGTTTTTTGCATAAAAATGATTTTTATTTGACAAATAGCTGAAGATGGAAGATTACAAGAAAAAACATTAAAAACTATAAAATGTTTTTTTTTTTTTATATTCAAATCGAGTTCACGATAACTGCGTCAGAGTAAAACAGTTAAACTAACTTGAAGGGGGGTGAGAGTAATTTTGAAAATGCGTAGGATTGCGACGGTAACACAAATTTCCGTATGGACACGGTGGTACGCCATCGATCGGCGGTGGATAGTTTGGGCGTTGATAGTCTGTGTCGCCTGGATGGGCTTCTTCTCGTCTATGCATTGGATTTTGGCTGAAAAATTATCAATGACGTTTTGTCTGGAAAATGAAAGATATTAGCTCTCTTACCGGTAACACCTTATTCCATATCGGCAAGAAACCCTTGTTGTACTGGATGTTGCTTCTTCCTTTTCAACTTTAACTGCGGGTTTAATGTCTTTTGGGCTTGTGGCAGTGACTTGTCCTACCGCTTCACTATCATCGTCATTTGGTTCTGTTTTTATTGTGAGCTTAGACGAGACAGGAGATTGATTTGATGTTGAAGCAGAACTTGCACCGGCTTCGAGCTCAGCTTCATCTGTCTTATCAGCTTCTGCTGCTCGACTACTTTCGGCTATTGAATCATTATTAGTTGATGAATCAATTTCCATTTGTTCGTTAGGTTCCTCCTTGTGACCACTGCTTTCGATTTTGGAATTCTCGTCTGTTTCCTCATTTAAATGGGTATTTCTATTTGATGATTCATCTTCGTTTTCCAATTGGGCTTTTGAAGTTGAAGGTGATTTTACTGTACTTTCTGGTTTTTGTTCACATTCTTCTTTCTTTCTTTTATTTTCAGAGCTGCCCTGGCCACTAGACATCCAAGAGGGTAGACACCTTCTTTTTATTGGAATTACATTTGAGGGACTTGCTTCGGCTTCATTGTTGTTGTTTAACTCTGATACATTTCTGACACGAATCTGGACGCTGTTGCTTGGCATTGGAGCTGTACTTTCCTCACTGCCCAATAGCTCTTCGGATTGTTGAGAATCATCGGAAGGAGTCATTTTGAAAAAGTTTAAATATAAAGAAGTAGATACGAATCGTAAAATACGTATTTTTAAGCACCACTTTATTCAATTTTCTTTTATTCTTTCTTCTTGTGATGAAATTTCAGTTACGGCGGAGTAAAATTTTTGTAAAATAAAAGTGACATTTTGGTAGCAGTGCTGACAAGTATAATTAATGTTATTATATTTAGATAAAGCACCAAACACAAGGCCTCTGCTGAAGTTATGGCTTCATAGGCTCGTATTCACCGAGCGCTCCTAAACGGCTCTTAACTTTATGAGGCTCTTAACTTGAAATTTCTGTGGGGTATTCACCAACCACTCGCAAGTGTTTTTCGAAGTTCGAAAATGAGAGCCACTCTCTCTTGTTCAGGCATACCCAAACTGTGAAATGTTGTGGAATGTTGGTCTTGGCAGCAAATGGATACTCTTCTACTTGGCATTTCTCACATGGATTCGAGTCAAATGCGTGCGTGGCACACGCACAAGCGAACAAACTTTCTAAGAGAGCGCTCGTAAGTTAGGAGTGGTCGGGACCACTCCTAACCTTTAAGAGCGCTCGTAGATCTTCACTAATATTGCTTGGTGAATAGGTTTATGAGCTTAAGTTATGAGCGCTCGGTGAATACCGGCCATAAAGCGGGATAAGAACAGGAACGGCGTGTGTGACGTCTCTGAGCAAATTCGATAATTCGATAACATATAGATACACTTTTTGGCATCACCATTTTTATCGGGTCTTAGGCTGGTATTCACCGAGCGCTCTTAAACGGCTTTTAACTTTACAAGGCTCTTAACTTGAAATTTCTTTGGGGTATTCACCAACCACTCACATACTACGTTTATATGGAGAATTGAATCGGAATTGAATCAGGATTTAGCTCCATGTATACCTGGATCGGATTGAAATAGGATTTCTCGATCCGATCCCACTAAACGAGCTGAATCGAATCGAAAATATGCTTGTATACCTGAATCGAGGAATCGAAGAATCGCGTGTGTTTACAAAACCATATTGTCATTTCGATCCCATTTCAATTCGATCTCTCGATCCAGTGCCGCCATATACCTGGATCGAAATCTCAATTCGGATTCGATTCGATTCCTCAATCTACTCTTGTAACCGGGGTAACAAGTGTTTTTCGAAAATGAGAGTCACTCTCTCTTGTTCAGGCATACCCAAACTGTGAAATCAAACTGTTTTCGAACTTGGAGGTATGTTAATCTGTCGATTTGCGAGGTGAGGGTGGACGTATGGGAGTGTTGAAATTGGAAGAAAGCGCACTTCCCCACTCTTTGGAAAATGGGGCAAGGAATTTTCGAACAAACATTCGAAGAGAGCGCTCGTAAGTTTAGGAGTGGTCGGGACCACTCCTAACTTTTAAGAGCGCTCGTAGATCTTCACTAATATTGCTTGGTGAATAGGTTTATGAGCTTCTTAAGTTATGAGCGCTCGGTGAATACCAGCCTTAGATTAACTCTCGAAAATTATCTGGTCTTAACTAACTGTATAGATTTAAATAGTTGTTGCATTTGCATGTAAAGCGCGATGTCGTTTTTTTCTACAATTCTATATGGACTTGCAAAAAACACACGCCTATTAATTATTTCGAATCAATGGCGTAAAATTTTAAAAATATAAAACTTGGTGTAAATGTGTGCTTTGTTAATAGACTGAATATTAGAAATGCGAAACAATCGTGCAAAAGTACTCCACGATCTTTAATTTTGTAATATTGCGGCGGGCGATAGATAAACAAATCTGTACCTTCAAATGTACATAAGTAAAGTAGATTTACATGTTTCTGCATCTGCAAAATGCAGAAAACTAGAGAAAGGCAGATGTATGTCTAAACAAGAAAGTGGGAGAGAATACACAGGTGGTAACTCTTTTTTACTTCCTATAAACTGCTATAACTTGTTGGACTGTTAATACGAAATTGTGCAATGAAAATTTAACTTACTTTCCTTTTCCTTCCATTTAGATTTACAGCCATATTTATAAACTCATCATAGTGAGTACATAAGGCCATGCAACCCTTATAATGCCTCTAAACGCAAAATCGTTATTTATAACACTTATGTGACGTTGAATAGAGGCATTATTATAAGCTAAACGCGTTTGGAGGTTGAATAGTGCCTACATAAGGACATTTTAGTATTGATCTGTCACATTCACTTACATCTTAATATATATAAATCTCGTGTCACGATGTTTGTCCTCAATGGACTCCTAAACCACTTAACCGATTATAATAAAATTCGCACACCATGTGCAGTTCGATCCAACTTGAGAGATAGGATAGTTTAAATCTCAAATTATAGTCGCAATTTATTGCATTCATATTATAATGAAGAAAATACAGTGAAATTAAACCTGTTTTTTACTTATTTGTGCTTCATTGATCAAAACTTTATAATTTAATTTGAATATATGTATGTAAGTATTATCACATAATTATAAAAAACGAACGTCTTCAAGAGAATATCATAAGAACAAGAGCAGCAGGAGAACGAGACATAGCCACAGTAGGAGCACAGGAACAATAATTTCAATTTATACATGTAAGTAATATCACATAGTTTTATAAAAGTTAATTAATATATCAATGAAAAAATGGCACAAGAGTATTTTCCCGGATATACAGAATAGTTATTTGAATCATGAATGGCTTAGTCAACGGGCGATTTTGGCAGCCAAAAACGTTGATGTTGACGAAATTAACTTCCAGATACAACAGTTGTTACCAGGCGATCTGATGTGTTTTAAATCAATCGATACTGTTGTTGATGAAAATGAAAGTGTAAATTTTCCGATTGAATTTTTAAATTCATTAGATATCCCTGGAATGCCACCACATAATCTTCGATTAAAGATTGGTTCCCCTATTATTCTCCTCCGTAATTTGAATCCACCTCAATTATGTAACGGTACGCGTTTGGTCATCAAAAAGATCACCGGAAACATTTTTGGCTGGGAAGTTTAAAGGAAAAGTGGTCCTGCTGCCACGTATTCCGATGATACCATCAGATTCTACCATACCCTTCAAAAGGCTACAGTTTCCAATTCGTTTAGCTTTCGCCATGTCTATAAATAAATCTCAAGGTCAAACAATGTCCATTTGTGGTTTAGATTTGGAAAATCCATGTTTTTCTCATGGGTAACTATATGTTGCGTGTTCACGTGTTGGGAAACCGTCGAATCTATTTGTGTTAGCTAAAGACAATTCAAAAAAATAGATATTAATGTTTAAAAGTTTAAGACTGTCTGCCTTGCCTACGTCATTCATGAGTTTAAGCGTCACATGTTATTTACTGTATTATACTGTAATATACTTATATTTGTTATAAAATTAAATGGAAATAATAAATCTAATAATTTTTTATTTCGTACCTACTGATTTATGCTTAATATCAAGTGTAAGAACATTTTAATTAATTGTGTTCAACGTACTTCCCCTTCAAATCTCAATCCAGTGAATTTGTATACCAACATCAACATTTTCGTCTTTGTTCGTAAATAATTTCATTGTACTAAAGGGTTATAGTAGTAGAAAGTCAAATAAGGAGATCACCATATTTTTTTACAAATACCATCTGTGTGAAAAAGCATAGTGGACTCCGTGACTGATGTTCTCTTATTGTTCCTCTTAGATTGTTTACTATAATGTAATATAACAAAAACTTTAGCCACAGCAATGCGTGGCCGGGTCAGCTAGTTGAATTATAAAGATTATCAACAAAATAAAATAACTTTTACTTGATATTGAAACTAAAGCTTTGTTGTTTTTATTTATTGAAACTAAAATGTTATACTATACTAATGTATTAAAAACAAATTGAATTGAAAATTGTATAGAATTATTATTGTTGTGAACAGAGCTTTATACTCCTACAGCGCCATCTGTTGAGAATTGGATATCTACTTTATGAAAGGAACAAAAAAAAGCTCTTTTCCAATGTCATATGTATTTCCCCTTATTCCAAGCAACTAGAACATTCCAAACATGAACCTTCATATATATTTCCCCTTATTCCAAACAAATAGAACATTCTAAACAAGAACCTCCATATGTATTTCCCCCTATTCCAAGCAACCAGAACATTCCAAGACAAGAACCTTCGAGAACAACTAATTTGAGTATATGTATAAGGGAGTGTTCAGGGTGAGCGGGAACAGTTTAGTTTCGATTATGAAAGTGTGCAAAGCTGAACTATTGGATTGTGGAAAGTGTAATTAAAGAAGTGTGATTTAAGTTTGAATAAAAGTATTGGAGTTGATTATAATTTGAGATTTTTTGTTTTGATTTGAAAAGTGTAAATAAAGAAGAAATTCTAAAAGGAGTAATAAGTTTTATTTACAGAACCTAGCAAAAATATTACAATATAGATAAATATACTTCTCTCTCCACGGATCCTTCTTCAACCGGTGTGTTAGCATTATTGAATTTTATCCTCAATAACTTGTCTGAGAAGTATTTCAGCTATGATAAAACGAATAACCGTTTGATTTCCAGTATGTGCTAGAGATAACATACCTTATTTGATGAATCAAAGTTAATTGTTCGAATTCTATTAGCTTTTGGCAGTTCCATTTTTGTTTATTAAATTCGATAGACAGACAGAATGTTTTTTTATTTTGTTTGACAAACAGCTGAGTGTTATGAAGGCTAAATGTAATAGATTCTTACCTTTTGCTACTTTATTTGACACAAGCTCATTATAACTATGCAGGGTAGGCATATGTTTTATAAATATGAATTTGCATAGTGGATGAATAAGTCCTTATGAAGTGCATAACTATTCACGCGTTCAGCGAATTCTAATAAATAAGGCTGTTAATGTTTTTTTTCATATCATGCATTTGTCAACAAAAATTATATAAAAATGTGAAAATATCGCAAATTTACAAAATGCAGACGAAGCTTCTATAATAAAGTATGCATGAACGAGTACCTATAGCCAAATGAATTTGAACTTGCAACAACAAGCTAAACGACTGTGTTAAGTAGAGCCGGTTTTATTCCTTAAACGAACACCATTGGCGCAAAATTTTAGTTGAGTTAGAACGAGGTTGAAACTGTTTAATTATGATACTTGGTTAAATCGTCAATTTTGCAAATTTTAATTGAGTTTAAAAATTTAAAATCATCAAATGACTATTTTATTTTTTTAGTATAGTGCTTATTTCACATGACTCTTTGACATTTACAAACGTCAAAAAAGGTCTGTTTACTTAGTTTTATACACGAACTGTCAATGTTTAAGTTGTGTTCAGAAGCAATTTATTAAGAAAATTGTCTTAGTACGATACTGTTTTAAATTAAGAATGAGTTGGAATCCGAAAAATGTGTAAAATGTAAAATATCAAATTAGCTAGATTTTTGATTCATATAAAATTATTCTTTAGCAAAAATATTATGTTGAGAGTCTACACGCGGTCTCCACTAGCGATGAATCCAGAGCATGCTTTAAAGCATGCGTTCATTATCGCAAGTAGAGACCGCCATCGCAGCTATATTTCCATAGCTTGCGATAGAAAGTATGCTCTCATCACATACCATTCATCGCTTGCTTTATCGCAAGGAGAACTGTCATATTGTTCTGGCGTAGCCAAATTTTATTTGAGTGAGTTTAAGTTTTGCATGCGAAGAAAGCTTTTGCTTGAGATTTACGTTTTTCTTCCAAGTTTACAAAATGTCTGATTTAAAATTGTCCATAGAACTCATTTATATTAATTCCTAATTTGAAAGCCTTTGTTATTTGATCCATTAAAATTATTTACTATACTAAAAAAGTATGCGATGAAATTCTCAGCCAAAAAAAATTGACAGTTCTTCTGCTTTGGCTATTGCGATTGCGATGGACGGCGTGTAAGCGGTGTTCACATTGGACTCACTCCGCCGACTTATTTTGATGTCTCTGTGTTTTTTCTCGTTCGCACTTCATGGTAAGAAAGAGACGGCAAAGTGAGGCAGGATTTTTAAACAAATTGAAAATTAATGGATTTTTTTTTGACATTTGTCTTGGTGACATAATATGACACACGAAGATACAGTGTATCACAAAAGTAAGTAAGCACTCATTAAACAAAAATATAATCAAACACTATTTGGAAAATAAATCGAAGTGCGAGAATGGTAAAATTGTTAACAAAAGTCCATCTACTATACACAAAATACTAACCAAATAAAATAACATTGGAAGTTTGCAAAATGACCCTCGATCAATGACAATGACAAGCAGGAATGCCGTATTATTGTTAGGAAAGTGAAGAGGAATCCCAAAGTAAGCCCATCAAAGATATCAGCAGAAATAACCAAATAAAACAGGTAAGTCATATAACCCTCAAACTATTCGACGAGTGCTCTACCAATCCGGTTATCTTGTTCGAAGTATTAGAAAGAAACCTTACTATAAGTAAAATAAATCGCCAAAAGCGGCTCTTCTTTGAAAAAACCCATGAATCTAAACAAGCAGAATTTTGGAACACAGTTGTTTTATTTGAAATGTTACTTTTTAGTTCGAAATACATATCAATTTATAGACAAAAATATTAAGTTTTTTTTTAACATTACTATCGATTGTTTGAAGGAAATGATCTTTAAACTAAGAGGTGCTTACTTACTTTTATAATTCACTGTATATTTGTAGTGGCATAGCAAATGGCCAACAATTATGACAACTACAAGACGTCAAAGTGAGTCTGGAGTGTTCACACTACTTTTGTGTCTGAACACGACAGGGTGGCCTTACGTCAAAATAACTCGGTTGAGTAAGTCCGATGTGAACAGCGTCTTAAGTACCTTTTCACATTTTCTCCATAAATATATCATTATCCTAATCTAATGGTCCCCCATTGCAAAATTCAGATTTTCATTTAAAAATTGATTTTTTTCGGCGAATGAGAGGCGATTTTAAATTAATTTTTTTGTGTATATAGGGTGGTTGTTATAAGGTGTACCAAAATGCTATGACGAGTAGGTTGGGTTAAGAGAAGAAAAAAATCGTATGGGAGGGGGGTACTTTTTCCCTCCGTTTAACGGTCAATTTAATATACCAACAAGATGGAGCTCCGGGACACTTTAGCCCGGCTGTGTGAAACCACTGATAGATAGGAAGGGGAGGTCCCACTGAATGGCCACCAAGATCACCAAATTTAACTCCTTTAAATTTTAACGCTTTGGGATTCATAAAGAACTATGTATATGAAGTTGAAATTTCTTCTTTGGAGTAACTTAAACAACGCATTGAAGCCACTGGAGTCAAATTACACGAGAATTTAAAAAAAATAAATAAATTAAATTTGGTGGTGCAACAGCTCGAAGTGAACCAGGACCTAGTGACTTACAACTCTCAACCATTCCTGTGTGCGTGGTACCAGGAACGGAGGGGACCTACAATTTTCTGCCGATTCCGAACGGCTAATGAGCAGCACTTTCCATGTCAACAGATACTCTTGGAGAATTTGTCAATTTCTCGCAAGAGGCAGTACACCCCTGAAAAAAAACTTTCTTGCAGTGGCTGAGAATCGAACTCAAGACCTTCCGCATGACAGTAAAACGCACTAACCATTATGCCAAGGAGTACTACACGAGAATTTGGTGGACTTAAATTTATCTGCAGCCAAAAGAAGAAGATACAACCTCTTCCTTCTGAAGAGCAGGGATCATATCGAAAATTTCTTATAATATCATTAATTTTTATTAGAATATGCTAAAATGTAACTATTTCCATTTAATTAAGTTATTTTTATTAATTGCTTATGAAAACTAACGGTATTTATGCAAAGATAGAACAAACAAAAAAGTGTTTTTCTTGGAAAAAGTACTTTTCATTCTTTTTTTAATTTCTCAAAAACTAAGATACATTTTAGCATCCGGTTTTCTGTTTTTTATTCAAAATTAATAAGAACATTGAATTTTGAAAACAAAGAATGTTTGCAAACACAACTTAATTTAAAATGAAAATTAAAGAAGATTTTTGGCTTTCCAAAAAGGTATGGCATGGCATTGCAAATTTTACCGTTGTTTTTAAATATTTTTTTTCTTATTTAAGTAATTTTTTTTAGAAAATTGCCCCCTGACAAATCTAGATTTTAAACAAAAAAATAAATTGATTTTTTGCCCCAATGGAAGGCAAAAAAAAAATCGACATTTTGACAGATCCAAACAAAAAATAAATTGATTTATTTTGCCAATGGAAAACCATAACTAATCGTTTAACTAACATCTTCAATCCTTAGCTATTTTAATCTTGAATTACAAGTTCATGCGTTACTACACCCAGTATAAGTTCACCTTTATGCTTACCATTTATGCTACGCAGATCGCCCAAAATTTTATCTCCCACATTTTCTAAAAACATCAGCTAAAATCCAAGCTAAATTTTGACATAAGAACCTTGTGGAGAAAATGTCACAGAAAACAGCTGTTCTCTAAATGAAATTTTTTCAAAGTATGATTTTTCAAGAATTATGAACGATAATTATGAGTGATTTTTGATTTTTGCTGTAGAAAATCTTGTAAGAGTTCCATCACCAAATATTCTTCCATTTCGAATTGAAATTTAGCTCGAGAATAAATGTGCCAAACAATTATTTCGTGCGCTAAATTTTAACAGATAAGTTATGTACAGTTCGAAGAGAAATTTTGATTTTTAAGCTGGAGCAACGTACCACTCGGCTAAAATTCTTGACATTATTCTAGCTTGGCTAAATTTTTCGAGAGAATTTTGTATGGGATATAAAATTTAGCAGGATGTGGGTACTAGGCTTAGCAGAAGTAAAACCATTTTTGAAGAGCCTAGATTTCGTTTTATACGGGAGGAGTTTTGAGCATATTTGTTTCGCTAAACTAAAGTAGCAGCGGATGTCTAATATGTAATGTAATTCTTTATTCTTCGTTGGATCTAGTCTAAGATTCCGCTATATGAAATTTATATTTACTTCGAATTAGATGAACTGCTTATCTAATTCGAAGTTTTTGCTATCAATAGCTCATGAGGATGTTTGGAGTAATTTTGAAGAGCTTTTAACTAGATGCTCATTTCACGTCTTATTTTAATGCGATACAGTTGTACATATGTTTTATTTTAATATAGAATTTAACCTTATTATTTATAAATCTGTTTCTATAAAATCTTTTTCCAAGTTTTCGAAAAAGTCTTAACTGGCTATGATAACCGAAATGTACGTATTTGTCCTTTTCCTGAAAGTGGTTTTAAACACATAACATACATATGTACATTCAAAACAAAATATTGCCTTTTGACATTTTTCAATTAGATATGCATGTGTTTATGGTATGTATGTACATATAACATAATCTACCTTGTTTCTTTAGAAAGCTTTTATCATTTCTATTATAAGATTGTCCTTCTCCTCAAAAGTAAATTAGTCTTTATTAAATCAGCCTTGTCTTATCTTATACCTTTTACTTGAATTTAAAAAAAAGTCCTCTATCTATATCAAACAAATACATGTCAAAATGTGTCACAATATTACTTACTCAAATCAGGGATAAAAACCTAATATGAGCTAATTTTTGACACCGTAATAGAAAACACCATTTAAAGGCTCAAAAATTTTGATGTCAAGCTGTGAGACATTGAAAAATTTTCACTTACTTTGGCTTTATGTAAACATTTATTTTGTGATGATTTTGATGAGCAGTTGACATTTTTCCATAATTTTGTGTCTTCCAACATTATGTAGATGGAAATGTATACGATGTTTCAATGGTGTAATGCTTGCCTTACATTAAAGTTAATGATAACTACCTGAGGTTTGCGGTAAAGTGTCAAAGTAGAATTCCTTATTTGAATAAAGAACATTTGGTTTTGAAAAGATCCTGCAATTTATAATTAGAGGCCATGACGGCTCATAGGAAGCCTAAACTTAATGAGTTACAACTCTAAATCATTTGTGTGTGTATGATTGGAGAAATGGATGTGATGACAATTTTCTGCGATATATATTCCTATACATATGTATAAAACTTTGAACTACACTAAACCTAACTAACCCCCTTATTACCGATGGCGAGTCGAACAAATAAACATGTGAGTGTGAGAGATTAGTATTACGCTTGGTGAATCGAGAACCTTTGATTCGACTTAAATGTCATACATTTGATATTTTTAATAAACAATCAAATTTCGAACTCGAATTGTAAAGTTCGCCAACCGTAGTATGTCGAATGTGTTAGTTCGCTAATGAAAAAATCTCACCTCGAACGATCGATTCGCAAACCGTAATAGGGGGGTAAAACGACTTAAAACTAGCAAATCTGTCTCTACTTAATTAATTCAAAACTAAAATCTATGTAAATCGGCAGAGACAACCATTCTAAGTCAACTTTTTCTATTAGATAACCACCAGAACTGATTCTCCTGTCTCACCCAATCCCTGTCCCAATTGGACACAGTCCTACTGAAGCGAAGGCGCTCTATTCCGCCTATCAACAGTTCTAGGACTGATGTGGTAGAATAGCGGAATCGCCATTCTATCCTGAGCTAGCCTTCGACAGTCTAAGTAGAGAAATGCATCGGGTGGAATGAAGCCACTTAGACGCAAACTCTCATAGTAGTCATCATTAGCGTAGTAAGCCCCAAAAATTAGGCTAGGTAGAGGAAATCGCTCTTGCAATGTGACCCCGAATCAGCTTTAACAAAAAATTATCAATTTTGTTTATGTTGGCTCCGTTGTATAATAATGTTTGTACTCCGACTCTCGTATTCTGTGTAATCCAAGGCAACGTCAAAGACACTGCCTCTCAAACACTCAAATCTGTTCAATTTGAGCTGGGGCAACGTTGAATCAAACCTGGCACCCATAGGCAATCATTGGCTGGATGAGGGCCAAATGCTCCCCTAGCCTTGGTGAGAGCAGCACTTTATGTCATTCGAAATACAAATACCAGATGCCAAAGTAATTTACTACACTTTTACTCGCCAGTGGCTGTCCATGTGGCCGTACGATCACTAGGTTCGGCCTTGGGGCTCCATGCCACGGAGTCAAAAGCAGAATTGTTTCGGATATTTGAAAGTTGAGTTTAACTTCTGATGATGAAGTCACTCTGCAAAAGAATTCTGATGAAATCGACTTTTGGAGCTCTTCTGTACGCTATTAGATCGTTGGTATACGCAATTGCCTGACTTAGACTACCAATCAGATCGCTGGTGTAAATACCGAATAGACTCGGTAAGTTGACCGGTCCCTGCTGAAGACCATTTTTAATATCGGCAGAAGTTAAATTGCCACATTTAACAATAAACTTTCTACCATTAAGCATGTCATAAAGCATGTATAGTAGTTTACTTATGCCAAGTGTGGTCAGCTTTAAAAAGAGGCCCTCTAACCATACGGTGTCGAAAGTCTTCTTCAAATCAAACAGACAAGCACCAGTACACTGCCTTTTCGTTTTGTTCCATTAGATATCAGAGACCAGCTGGGACGTTACATGAATTGTGTCATGTCCCGCCTTAAAACCGAAGTAGGTGTCCGGTATGATATTTTTCAACTCCGCCGATTTGAACAGAGCTCTATTAATAACTTTGAATACCTTACTAATACTCGGAGGAAGACTTATCGACCGGAGATTCACTGGATTGGAGTTGTCCTTTTCCTTTTTGGGAGAGGATGTACCACACCCACTGTCTTCCTTCATACTGGATAATGTGCATTATTGAATGCGTTGTTAAACAGTGTTATATAAGTGTCCACTGCTTCCGACTACCATCGACTCCTGCTGACTTATTTTTCATGAATGAGTCGAAGATGAGCTGGAGCTCTACCTTCGTAACTAACAGGAAACTAGGAACGTTTGCAAAATGATCATCATTGAAACCACGGTCCACTGACCGCTATTGTGTCATTTTATCTCGAAAGTAGAAAGGGCTCTGTTTTCCAGATCATGATTCTGGCGAATGCTATCATTTACCTTGTACACTTGTTAAAAAGTAGCCTTAACAGTCTCCACTCTCTCCTGTTGATCTTCGACAGTAAAGAGGTCGTCGTCTGGATCTACACCTGCTCTCAGAAGTACGTCTCGATCTTTTTGATCATTCCTCCTAAAAATCTCATTAATTTGTGAAAACATACTCGGGTAGCTAGAATTAACGGCCCGAATTTTGTTATCCCAAAATAAATTAATGGACAACCGATAGTTTTCGACGATCAATTGGTTGATGTTTTTGATTGACGAATTCAGTGTTTTAATCTTCAAGTCATGTTTACAGTCCAACGCATTAACCATTATGGCAGGGCGTATTATTTTAAAATATTATTTAAAATTCAAAGGAGCTCCTGTATACTGTATGCCAGACTTATCTTAGTTCCAGCGTACAGAAACCGAAAAAAAGTCGGAGGATTTACCTCAGTGTGAACACCGTCTATAGCAGAAAAAAAACATCAAGAGCCTAATAACTCGAGTCTTTTTTTCGTCTTTTTGACATATCAAATATATGAGGTGAAGAAATGCTTTCAAATGTTTGTCAAACATATTTTAGAATCTGAACACCCCTATTAATGCTCCGAGCAAATACTTATAGTATGACTGCTTTTAAACGATGCGATATCACTCTGCAATTTAAAAAAAAATATCCCTGTTTAAACATAAGTCTTACAAACTTTACGTTTTTCTTACAATATTTAAATTATGAAATAGATAGGTTTGTTCCTTTACTTAGAAACTCTAGTCAAAATAAGTGTCAGGAGTAAGTCCAACTCCAAGTGAACACTGTCTTGAAATTAAAGATTAAAAAGTCAATAGCAAAAAGTTAGCAAAATCTTACATGCAAAACAATAAAAACATCAAGAGCGAATATAATTTGGTCAGCAATCAGAATGAAAAAATAATGGATAAAAATTGTTAATATGTTGAGATGTAGATGGCGCTTAAATCAAGTGCAGAAAAACATTTGCTTCGGAAAGATTTGTACTGGGATGTGTTCTGAAATGCATCTTTTTTTCTCAGAGATTTTTATTATGTCAAGACATTTGGGAATAAAGCTTCATGTTTATTTTTTAAAAGACGTACAAAAAATCTCAAATGACAATTAATTAAATTAATAAAATTAAAGAGAAGAACTATACTTGAAGTACAGAAAAATGTACTGGTTACTAGGAAAGAACTCTGACCTATCTATCCAGAACAAACTAATGTTGTATAAGCAAGTATTGAAACCCGTTTGGACATATGGCATCCAACTATGGGGCTGTACAAAGAAAACAAATGCTGAACCCATCCAAAAATTCCAAAGCAAGGTCCTTCGTGGAATAATAAATGCCCCTTGGTATACATATAAGAAATAGCGATCTACATCGTGACCTTCAAATTGAAATGGTTACAGAAGTGGTTAAGAAACACGCTGTATCACACAATCAGCGACTGCAAAGTCATACTAACTCCGAAATGGAGACCGTATTAAATGTACGAGACAATGTTCGGAGATTAAGAAGAACCAAGCCTCACGAGCTGATGGTCTAAAAGCTATGGGAAAGTGTTATTACCTTAAACTTCCCCCAATGTGATTTAAAAATTAAGAAATAAAAATCATTTGTCGATCTTTCATAGATTGGTCCTGATTCACCGGTGGTTTTAGTGCGGTAAGAGTCCCACATTACTCGGTACCGATTCTTACCGAGTGTCTTTTGAAGATTTCCATCGGATAAAAAAAAAAAAAAAAAAAAATGTCAATTGATTGAAAAACTTCTGGAAAGCGTTATGTACATCTACAGGGTGTCCCACAGACACCGCCCCAAATGAAAACCATGGATTCCTGAGGTAATTTTAAGTCGAAAAACTTAAGAGGTAATTTTCTCGTTTTCGTCCCGTTTTCGAGTTATTGGGGTTTTTATGATTTTTGCCTTAACTGGCTTAATCTTTACCAAACTACGTCCGATTCGTAAGATTTTTGTTATAACCAATCAAGAATTTATTACGGTTTTAGTTTGTCCTAAAACTTTTTTCTGCGGACAACCGTTTCTCCGCGATTTGGCATCAAACCCAATTTTTTAAGTTGTTTTTTTTTACTTTGATATTTTTTTTATTCAAAAAAAAAAAAAAAAAAAAACACGTTAATAAATATTAATTTTTTTCGCTTATTATTAAAGCCCAGTTTATTTTCATAAAAAAAATAATTTTTTTCCTTAAAAAGAATACTAAATGTAATTAACAAAAAATAAACAAACTGAGTGAATTTAAAAAAAAAACTTATTTTTAAATACAAAATTAATTCAAATGAATTTAAACGGTTGTCCGCAGAAAAAAAAGCTTTGGGACAAACTAAAACTGTAATAAATTCTTGATTGGTTATAAAAAAAAATCTTACGAATCGGACGGAGTTGAACAAAGATAAAGCCAGTTAAGGGAAAAGAGAGCAAAAATCATAAAAACCCTTATAACTCGAAAACGGGAAGAAAACGAGAAAATTACCTCTTAAGTTTTTCGACATAAAATGACCTCAGGAATTCATGGTTTTCATCAGGGTTGCGAATTTTTGAATTAAAAAATCCTTAAGTCATAAGTCTATAGATGACTTGTGAATTAAAAAAATTTAATTCATAAGATATTTGGTGACTTATGAATTAAAAAAAATTAATTCATAACCCCCAAAGTGACTTATGAATTAAAAAGAATTTAAATCCTAAGCTACTAAGTGACTTATGAATTAAAAAAAAATTTATTCAGCACCTACCAAGTGACTTATGAATTAAAAACAATTAAGTCATCAGGGAGTAAGTGACGTATGAATTAAACAAAATTTAAGTCATGAGCAACAAAGTGACTTATGAATTAAAAAAAATTAATTCACCACCTACTAAGTGACTTGTGAATTAAAAAAAATCAAGTCATCAGGGAGTAAGTGACTTGTGAATTAAAAAAAAATTAATTCATAAGTTAGTTGGTAGATTGGAAATTTTTAAGCTTGTTTTGACTACATAATTATTTAATTATTAACGAAAGCTTTCAAATCTAGTTTTTAAATCATAAGATTATCACGCTAGCTTATAAATTATCCATTTCATAATTTTTCTAATCAGAATTTATCCATTAACTTATGAATTAAATTTTTTTTAATTCATAAGTCACTAAGTTGGTTTTGAATAAAATTTTTTTAATTCATAAGTCACTTACATACTTGCTGATGATTTGAATTTTTTTAATTCATAAGTCACTTACTTGCTCATGACTTGAATTTTTTTAATTCCTAAGTCACTTAGTAGGTTGGGAATTAAAATTTTTTAATTCATAAGTCACTTACTTGCCCATGACTTCAATTTTTTTAATTCATAAGTCACTTAGTAGTTTCTGAATTAATTTTTTTTAATTCATAAGTCACTAAGAAGCTTATGATTTAATTTTTTTTAATTCACAAGTCACCAACTGACTTGTGAATTAATTTTTTTTTAATTCATAAGTCAGTTCCTAGCTGCTGAATTATATTTTTTTAATTCATAAGTCATTCACTAGCTTGTGAATTAAAGCCAAGCTTAAGCTAACAAGTGACTTAAGCTTTTGCAACCCTAATTTCATTTGGGGAGGTGACTGTGGGACACCCTGTATATGTATAGAGATACATTCAGCTAATTTCAAACTTTTTTGGTTTTAAGTATAAGTGAAAGGCACAAATTGTGGGAAAAATAGTAGCTTAATTTGTATTTATCCAAAATCACAAGCTAATAGAGAAAATACAGTTGCCATTAATTTATGATTTTCTGTGGAATTCAAAATTTAAAAAACAATGTTGTTGTTACGATTGCATTGTATGTTTCTTGGGTATGTTGGTTAACAAAAATTCGGCACGAACGTTGATGTTTACACATCTTAACCGTGAGTCCCGGCACTCGCACTTTTTTTTTAGATTTAAAAAAAATTCAATTTTTTAATTTACTTTTTTTTTTTAATTTAAATTACGATATTTTTTACTTTCTGTACCTGCTAGAACTAGTTTTTCCTTACAATTTTGATTTTCTCATTACCGGCAAAATATTTTAATTAAATTCTGTATAGAAAAGCTTCAAAAAAGTTTGAAAAACATTGCATTTCAAAACTTAAAAAAAAAAAAATTTAATTTTTGAAAAAAAAATCAATTTAAATCAATTTCAAAATACATATCTTAAAAACGTGTCAATATTTTTTTTGAAATATAATTTTTACAAGTTCAATAATAAAATCTTTAAGTTGGCTTACCAAAATTTTTACTTAAACATTTTTCAACGTCTCAACCTAAAAAGTTCTAGTTGTAATGTAACATTAGCTGTGTTTTATTTTCCCCAAGATCTGATCCAGATTGGATCTTCATTGAAAATTACATGTATAACAAAAACAACACAAGGCCCCAGTTATGTTTGTATTTGTTGTTTTACATGTTATTTTGAAAACAAAATCCAATCCGGATCAGATCTGGGGGAAAATAAAATAAAGCGCTATTGTCTGGAATTCCAATCTCAGTTTTGTTTGTGAAGTCTTCCAATTCTGTAAAAACTAACTTTGATTTAAAAAAAAAAGTTAAACATGGATTTCTAGAAATATTTTAATATAAAATATATCAGGAAAAATAATTTTAATTGCTTGGTACAGTATAAGATTAAAAACTTGTATTTTCCTTAGTTTGTGGAAAAGACAAGTTTTTGTGGAAAAACGGGTTTTAAATTAAATCTATTTTTAGAATGTCTAAGATTAGTTTCAACTAAGTTCCCTACAAGTACATATAAATCTATTTTAAAAATTCTAAAAAAATGACAGTTCCTTAAAACGCATTAAATCATCAATAGAATTTCGAGAGGGACTTAATGAATACCATAGAATCATGCATCTTTTATTTTGACTCAACATAACGTAGGTGGAAGTGTATATCTCCTTCCGTTAGTCAATTGAAATAGTTTTTGGCGCACTAATAAAGTTCCAGGAATCTAAAAACTTAACAAAAATGTAGGTTGATATGGTGCTTTGTATGTTTTTCTTTTTGATTTTTTTTTTTTCATGAAAATAAAAAATCAGACATTTTATTTTAGATTTTGCTATAAAGAACCTTCACATCTGTCTCACATGTTGTACATCACTTTTTGAAAGATTTACGATCCACGCTAAAAAAAAAACCTAGACACATATTCATCCAGCAGTATACGTTTTCATTAGAGATACAAAAAAGCTTATGCATATAATCAAGGAAGAATGATTCCGACGTCTTTTTTTGTATACAAATAAAAATAAAACACTTGTTTGTTCGTTTGTTTGATACTTTTTTTTTTTGTTAAACGATGCCTAAATACAAAACTTAAGCAAAACCATGGTGTTGGCAAATAAATTTAATAGTTCCCCATGTATACACTACTATAGCACCCAAACTTAAATGTGTTTCCATCTAAAGTTTTGCATTTGATGAGAACGAATTTTCTGCACCCACTCACTGAAGGTTACGTATACGCCATAGTGAACAATTTCGGAAGAAAAAGTTTTGCATGTGGGATTGCTCTATGTGGTATGAAATTGTTGCAATATGAAACAGATCCCCAGTTGCATAGCAGGATATTTGGAAACAGCAACAAAAATGAAAACGAAACCGAAACATTTCGCTTGAATATCTATTACCGTGGGTTGAAAGGTATGACAAAAACCCGAAACCAATTAAGGTGCATAGAGCGCGGGTGTTGTTAGGTATATGTGAATAAAGTTTTGGCATTTTGCCTAATTTTGCTGGCTTACCTCACTTAATGTGAATTTAAATGTTAGCTTAAAGTTTGAAGAAAATGAATTTTTTTGCATTCTCTTGGTTCTTCTATTTTTCTTATCCTAAGAATCAATTTATATTCAGTAGATAAGCGATATCCTTACTCGACTTTGAATAGTTTTGTTCTTTGGTTGGGATGCTGCATGCATTTTTCATGTTCTTCTCGCAATGCAAAAATGGAAATTTCAGCAGATACTCCAGATCAAAGGACTTATTATTAAGAGGATTTCAGTTGGATTTCTTTTAATTCTTCTATGTGTGTGTGCGAGTGAAATGGTAGTGGTGAATTCGGGGCACTTTATATTCAAAGTATTTTGGTAAGTTTAAAATTAAAAATAAAAAACATAAAAAACGAAACATTCCCAAAAGTTCACACACTGAGGCACAGATATATGTATGTAGTCAATGTAAGCATCTCCAAACTTAACTTATGTAATTATTACATGCTCCAATCTGTACTGACTGCATACATATATAAGAAGTGATGTAGTCAATAAAGAGTTTTATGGGTTTGTTACAAAAATAAGTGCTGATTATCGGTAGTGACTTATGTTGTTATATGGTGTGTAAAGTTTATGTGTCCTGAAGAATTTTGTTTTGTTCGGAGACCCTTATAATATTAAACACAGCACGGGGATGGAGAAATTAGGCGGGAGAGAAAGGAGGTGTTGATGAACATTGTTTTTGAATGTTTGCACATGGAAATGGCAAGGGAAAACCGTGCTGGGTAAATTATTACATAATCGTGTCGTGCTACTGTAAAACGAATCTCTAGGTAGGACCAGAATTAAGCCTGAGGGTGAACTGATGAGCATTCCTAGCAAAACGGGTATCACCGGTGTATTGATTTGTGGGAGGAGTGCAACTGGCTACTTCGTGTGAGTATTGCTTGTGAAAGAAGCGATAAAATAAAGAAATACATGAAACATTCCGAAGGTGTTAAAGAGATGGGAATGAGTCCGCATGATAGCTGTTTTCCCTTTCAGTTTTAACGTTCTGTTCTGGATTCTAACCAATAAGTGGAAAGAAATTTGTGCTGTACCTGCCCAAAGATGTGGGTTATAATCTAGTTTTGGGCGTATAAACGCCTTATGAATGGAAGATCCAGACCATAGAGGGTGATATAGAAACTCTAAGTACTTAGCAGCATTTTTCTCAAGAATGTGATCATTCCAACGAAGATCGTTTGGTTTCTTGGATACAAGTGCCATTCAAGGACAATGCCATAAGGAATACATTTTGCTTCAACGATAATGACATTGAGTTTTCGAAGCATTAAACATATTTTAACCCAATTAAACAATGCTGTAAATCATTTTTCCACTTTCGAAAGAGATGAACGTGAATTTGAGAACGAGTATGGGAAGCTGAGTTTAGAGTCATCGGCAAAAGAATGAACGCTATTAGAAGTTTCAGACAAGAGATCATTTTTTTAAATGATTTACGTTTGTGAAGATCAGACAACATGTATTGAACGATCTAGAAGGTAATTTCTAATCCAAAGAATAAGGTTTCGTTGATACCAAACGCAAGCATTTTCGATAAGAGATCCTGCTGCAAAAACTCTTTCAATGTCTTAGAAATATCAAGCGCAATAATCTTATATTCTCCAAAACAATGTAAAGATCTGTTCTACTCTTTGGTAAGATATGCCAGAAAGTAAGTGTAGTTGGTCGATACCAGGAGGGAGAGGATAGGTAACACTTTTTAAGGACGGACTCAACAAATCCCGTTCTCCATCTTTTAGGGAAGATTTCAGAACAGTAGGAGCGATGGAAAAGCTTACGCAATGGTCTTGCTAGCGACAAAGAACACCTCTTCAGAATGCATGCTTATATTTAAAAACGGTTTTAATGTTAGTACTTTTCTTAATATTTATCTGAGAAATGAGCAAATAGAATTGGTTGATATGGCTTGAGACCTAGGAATTTAAAATATATATATATTATATAGATATCTTCGTAACATTTTTTGACACCTGTCAAAACAAGATTAATGCTAGTTAGATCTCTTATTGTTATAATATTACGCGTTATATCTAAGATCTGAAGCGCCAAGATTCATCTCGTACACTAACTATAATTTCAACACGTGCAAGTAGCATTACAACTGAGGGTCCATATATATACTATACTTTATTCGCTTGTAGATCTCTCTTCCTCTTGGCATAAGAAGACTCTGTTTTGTTGATAGTGTTGATCGTTTTAGTGTTACTCTCTTTTTTACTTGCGACTTATAGGTACTATAAGGCAAGTTATGCATTCGTAAAAAAATCGAACTCGAGATTTTGATCCAAGTTGACATTACAATGATAGCGAAGACTAAAAAAGTGGGTCTCGCAATTCTGTCTGTCTGTCTGTCTGTCTGTCGGTTCGACTACAGCCTAAACGGCTCGGCCGATTTTCCTTAAACTTGGTAGATATGGGTTTTGATTTTTTCCCCCACACGTTTTTTTGCTTTTTTTTTAAGACCAAAAAATAACGGTACCTGCCATATGAATTTTTTTCGAAATTTTATAAATATTTTTTTTTCTCAAAAACTGCTGCACAGATTTAAAAAATAAAAACACAAAAAAATTTCATTTAGTTAAAGCTAGGTAATGGTTGAAAAAAATTTCCGAAAAATGGTTATTGAGGGTACCCCCCATGGAACCGTTTTTTTTGTTTTTGATTTTCTCAAAAACGGTACAACCGATTTTGATCATTTTTTTTTTCGCGAAGGCTCTTCAGAAATTTAAATAGAATTGTGTATTCAAATTTTCAAAAAAAATTTTTTTGGATTTTTAAAAAAAACTTCAAATTTTTTTTTTCAAAACTCAATGTTTCGAAAACATCATGCTAGATTTTTTTTAAACTTGATAAAAAAAAGTTTCTTAATAAAATCTACAAGATGTGGAAAAATAAAATGCACGACTGGATCGCACGAACTTGCTCTTATGTAAAAGTACTTTGGAATTTAAGATACATTTTATAAATATAAAACATGGACTTAATGAGATAATAATGTTCAAATGCATAAAATTGCCGTCTGGTTTCCGGAAAAGTATGAATTTATACAAATAAACTTAAAAAAAACGTTTTATTATTAAATAAATTTTTTATATAAAAAATTTCTCTAAAATTTTTCAAGAAAAAAATGTGGGATGCGAATTTTAAGTATTAAATAATATTGATTTTAGGAAATAATTTTAAAAAATAATCGTTCATAGGTTTTGAAGATATTTATTTAAATAAAAATTTTTTTTTCAAAAAAAACCAACAAATATTTTTTCGAATATTTTTATATACAATATTATTTTAAACTTAAGGGGACTCCTGCTGAAAGTTTTGGGTTAAAATCCTTGGAGCCGTTAATGAGAAAGTCGAAAATAAAAAAAAACGGGTCTATGGCAGGTACCCCTAATATCATTTTGCCCCAAAATTTTGTTCGACCAAAATGTAGCTTATGTTCATAATATCACACCTAATTTTTTTATCAAAATCGTTAGAGCCGTTTTCGAGATAAATAAAATTTTGCATTACATTACATTAGTATGGGGGGTACCGTTAGTTTTGGAGCTAAAAAAATCAATTCAATTTCTCCTCTAGGGAATCACCGAAGACCCTTAACCACCAAAATTGAAAGAAATAGGTCCAGTGGTTTAAGCTGTAGTGAGAGGTACAGACATACAGACACACTGAAACATGTTTTTTGTGTACTAAATTTTCCTTAAAATTTCTATAAAAAAAATTGATATGCAAATTGTTAGTATTTAATAAAATACATTTTAAAACGTAATTTAAAAATTTAATCGTGTATCGGTTTTCAAGAAATTGAATTTTCAAAAAAAAATTGTATTATTTTTTTAAAAATCCAAAAACTATTTTTTCAAAAAAATTTTTAGTTTATATTTTTTCAAATGCAAAGCAGCTCCTGCACCTGTGGTCGGGACCACTCCTAACTTTTAAGAGCGCTCGTAGATCTTCACTAATATTGCTTGGTGAATAGGTTTATGAGCTTCTTAAGTTATGAGCGCTCGGTGAATACCGGCCTAAAAGTTGGCCATTTCTTGCAGCTTTGACTGCAGCTCTATCCGCATCTGCGTTGCGTTGTGTTCGTAATATTAAATTTCTGTGTATTTAAGATTTTGACATCTATTACTGTTATAGCTCCTGTTGCAGCTCGCCTCCATTGTGTTCAATCAGTAATTATACACCATTTTGCTGAAATGCCAAGAGTCTCTAGATCTGTGTTTAATTTTTTCTGTCGATTTCCCTACTTTCGACATCATTTTGATTACCAATAAAGTGTTATGTTTTCCTATTTCACTGCATGTAGGAAAGTCAATGTTTACAAATTCCTAGAATTTGATTGAAAACTACTGGTTGCATTTGTGTGTTTAATGTTTAAAAAACTTTTTTTTTAACTTTGGTAAACAAAACTGCACAAATATTTAAAGCACCAGTTTCGTAATATCATACCGCAACCCACCAAAAACTAAAGAGCAAGATGCTTACCTACAGAGATAGAATAAAAGTGAAAATGAGAGAAGGAAAATATCTGCATAGCATTAGTGTTCCATGAAATTTGAAATTCTCCAACGCAAATATTCGCAGTAAGGATATCCTTTGGGCCATTTTCAGATTAAATGCTCTAAAAACCAAAGTATATAGAGAAACCACATAGTATGAATATTCAGAACATTTCACTTTAAATTCTAAAAACCATCATGGTGTGGGTTAAATATTTGCTCCTTCACAAATACCCTTCCACATAAAGCTTCTACCAAAGTGCACAATAACCTGCAAGAGCACTCCTTTGGCACAAGTGCATCTGAAAATGCATTAAATGTTTGCTTATGAGCCAAGTTAGAGCTTTGAAATTCCATCATCACCCATCAGCAGGTAGGTAGGGAGGTTTATTAGGAAAGTTTTGATTTTGTTGGTGTTTAGTTTTCAAAAAAAAAAAGTTTATATTAAATTAAGATTTATCTTTAAGATAACAAAAAGCAATTCAAAACTAAAACTTAAAGACCAAGGGTATTTTTTGTTTTTCCTTTATCATTCTCTATCTAGTTTTTTTTTAAGCACCAGCACCATCTACTCACAGGAGAATCACGTAGCAATGACTTAATTGAGAGCATACGGTATTTGCCAAAAGAAGGATTGATTACTTTTTCTCATTGTCAGGATTCTTCCAACCAATTTCATTGTGTATTTAACTTTGTATATTCAACTGACTTCCATTGTGCTTTTAGTCATTGCGGACTCATTAAAGGACCTCTTCACTTCATAGTTGCGATAAAAAAAAAAGTTAAAATAGTTTGCACTTTGTTAATACTTATCTTTAATCGTGAAGTTATGATCCCAGTGTTATTCTCTAAATGTAGTTAAAGTTTCTTGCCCCCCAGAGTTAAAGAAATATCAACTGAATGAATTAAGTCTTAATATGAATATAAATATTTGGACTTAGTATGATTTAACTCTTAATTAAAGAAATTAACTAAATATTTTTCAAGGTATGATTAAAAAATGACGTCAGCCGTAACAGAATATACATAGATAGGTTCACAGCTGTCAATTAAGACTTAATTTCACTATTAGCCTACCAATTTTGTCGGGTTTGACGAAAACGGTCAAACAATGTTCATCCACCTGCCGTAGTTGCTCAAGTGACCTTACTAGAACTTATTTTTATTTCTTCACACTTCTTGGCACTACATAGTGCTTAAGGCACATCAATAAAAAAGTAAAAGCGGATGACATCGTCTCAAAAGAAAAATATTTAGTTTTAAGTTTTTATTTATGATATAATTATTTGGGAAACCTTTGAATACCTACTACATCGCACCTCCGGTGGTACAACGATGTAAGTGCAAAAATCTCGATTCTTCAGAAAACGCGATTTAACATTTTGAAGACGTTTTTGACTAATAAAAACATACAATTTTTTTTTTTTTTTATTGAACAAACTTTTTACTAAAGGAAAATTAAACATAGCAAATACGTCGTTGACTGACTAATCAAAGTGTTGTTTGTTAGATATTTGAAACACAAGTGACATTTAAGGCTATCTATTCGCGATATATTAGTTTGAAAATAATGAAATGGTCCAAAGAAATGTCTGCCCCCTGGATGCAAATAGTACATTTTCAATTCGGTCTTTGTTTCATCGGACGGAAATACCTTTTTTTAGAACTATGGCATACTTAACTCAGAAAATTTAAAATTTGCACTTACGTCGTTGTTCCACCGGGGGTGCGACATGATGAAAATCCAAAATTTTTTCTTACATTTAGTTATTACAATTGGTTGTTTGGAAAATAATTAAAGGTAATAAAAAAAGTTAAAATAGACCGCTATAACTTGGTCCCGAACAAAGACAAGATCTCAAAAGAACTGGATCACATGTCCCATTCGATTTTCGGTTTTTTTCTTATCTCTTCTTTTTCTCTTATCTTTTTTTTCAAATTTCCCAATTCACTATTAGTATACAATTTCTCCACAAAATTAAATTTAAAATTTATAAGATGTGTCTCCTCTTCCTGCCACACCAGTTTTCGTTCACAATTCCCCTTACTTTTTTTTCTATCCTTCTTGAATTTCATTTTTAGAAAATTTTCTCTTTGCAAAATGTTTGATCTTTACTTAAATCCGGTCAAAAAAAAGTGAGTGTAAATGGCTATTATATTTTTTTTAAATGGCCCGCCCGTTATCCATTTTGATCAAGTGTTCCGTTGTTGACATCGGACGATTGGACTTTATGTCAGATTAATTCTTTTCGTTTATTTTAAGCTACTAAACGTTGAATGGGACAGGAAAAGACGAGGGAGGGAAAGACAAGAGTAATTTTTGTCACGGTAGATTTACCCGTGACACCAATTTATAATATCGGAAAGTAGTCCTGCCATTATTCTGAAGAGGTGTTCGTTCTTCCGATCTGGCAAACCAACTACTAAAGCTTTTCTATCTGTCCTACTCTACTGGTGTCTTTCCGAATATATGGAAAACTGCAAAAAGGTGAATCTTGCTCCACTATAACTATCGGCCGATCGCACTTACGTCCCTTCTTCCCAAGGTCATGAAAACGTTGATCAATTTTAAATTCAAAAACGAAAGCATCTTTATAACCGGCAGTACGGCTGTTGTAGCTAAGGTCTACTGCCAAAACAGTGGAACAAATCTTTACATCGTGTTGGAGAAGGTAAGATTATTGCATTTGATAGAATTTGACATCAAGCTCTCTTTTCTTGAATTGTCCTCTTCGTTGGATTAGAAATTCTCGTTTGGACCGCTCAACACAACTTGTATTAGAGGATTTCAAGTCCCATAAATAAATTCTGGTGTACCCCAAGGCTCCATTTTTTCTCCTGCTCTTTTTCTCAAATTCATCAATGATCATTTATCTGCAACTTTTAATTATTGTTTTCCTGACGCCAGTACTCTCTGTTTCTCATATTCGTTTCCAGATGCACGTCCTTGTTCTTTGAATTTGTATCTAGAACGCCAGTGTATGACAAGCGTATTTAATTCTGATCTTGAAAGGATTGTCCAAAGAATATTAACACTGGCTTCTTCGAGGAAGAATTCCTTGTGAAAAAAGCGATGAACAAAGGAAAGACATGAAACATTCCGATGGTCTTCAAGAGATGGGAATAATTCTGTGATAATTCTTTTTCCTATCAGTTTAAGCGCTATGTTTTGAGTTCTGTACAGTAAATGAAGAGAAATTTTCCCAAGGATGAGAGTTATACTAAAGATTATGGCGCATAAATGGAACTTAAGTGCAATTGGTCGATAGGAGGTGGGGGGAAGAGTCACTTTTTTTTAGGAACGGGCTCGACAAATTCAGTTTTCCATCTCCTAGGGAAGATTCCAGAACAGAAGAAGCGATGGGAAAGCTTTCGCAATGGTTTTGCCCCTTCAAAAGAATAGGCGATATACCATGAGGAATACTGGATTTGCTTACATAAAGATCTCCAAGGGTTCTTGTAACTATACCAGTGCGGAAATATACCTGTTCAATTGAATGATTTATGTTCTCAAGTTCAGGAGGGGCAATGATATTGCCAAAAAACGTAAAGCTAGCAGAAAAATGAACTGCAAGTACATTTGCCTGAATATTTATCTGAAGAACTAGATATCGGGTTTTCGTTGTAGATGAGCATTGGCACCGAAGATGAAGTTGAATTTTGTACGTTCTTGATAAATGAGCAGACATTTCTACTATAACTACTACTACTACTATTATAGGATTTTTTGCCTTAATTTCTGGTCATTTAGACTCAATCGCAGAAATGCCTACTAATTCTTAATGCACTGTTCAATGCCTTATCGAGGAGCTATGTCTTTGGTTTGTGAACAGTGTGCTGATATATTTGCTTGGCAGCAATTTCAGTGTTCAATTGTACGGATCCTATTAAGGGACTTAACATTCTACAATCAGCGAAGTAAGTTGTCCTTCTTGCATTTGTAGGTTTTGTTGACAGTTAATCAGTGTCTAAATCCTATTGATTCTTCATAACTAAATTACTTCACCTTGTCCGAGGGGCATATTCTCCAAGAGTGGTTTTGATTCTGCCTGTTGAATTCTTTCGCTGCCTCCCAGTCCCTAGAAAAGGATAAGAATGTGATGGACATATAGAGCACTTTTTCCATCTACTCGTAGGTAAAATGTTTTTAATTAAAATTTAAAATTGTCCATAATTCTTTGTAAACGCAAACAAATACAAAATATAAGGAATACAAAAAAATACAAAATATAAGGAGCACACTTCTATTGCTGCACTCAAAAGTCACATATGTAAATCTAAAATTTAGAAGGAAGACAAACTTTTTGTTTTGAAGTTTTCTCAATTGGATTCACCTTCTTCAAAAAGTTCTGCAAAAAGTTTGATGCAGATTTAAGTCTTTCAAAATATTAATTCAAAACTTTTTTTACATGTAAGATGCTTCAACTATTTGTACGAAGGGGTATTTTGAAATGTAAATGAGAGGCGTGCAAAATTATAATCAAAATAAAAATGATATTATGCTGAGGATAAATTCATCTTTTCGATGTTACATTTAGTTTTTTAGTAGTTTAGCTTTTCTTATAAGTTTCTATGATGCCCGATGGTCCCAAATGAAGAAGTTCTTCGTATTACATTAAAAATATTAGAATCGACAGAATTGTCCATTCTAACTAAAAAATTGTTGTTCTTGTTTAATAGAAAAGTAATGGATCTTATCTTATCTTTCGGATACCTTGGCAGGGTCCGTTATATTCTTCGCCTTACCCCGTTATATCGGCTTTATCGGGGCTGACATTTCCTTTACGACCTACTCGTGGGAACTCTATTTCTTTTAATTTTTTTAATATGAAAAAATGTGACAAAACAGACTGTATACCATCAGCCGATACAGAGGATGAACTTTTGCCTTCAGCCTGCATAGGAAGGGCCATAGTACTCTTTTGCTTCCTTAACCGACCAATACCTTCGTGCACCAGGTAAGACAAAACAATCGGCGAACGCCCTTCTCAAGGAACAGTTCAAGAGGGGTTCTTTTACTCTTGGTAAGATAGCCAAGAATGAGAAAGTCGGAACAGTTCATGAGAGGGACGCTGCTGATAAATTAAAATACCAGAAGATCGTTGAGGAGTACAAGAATCTTCTGCAAATTTAAGAAAAAGCCATTTAGCGAAACATATCTCAAGATGAAACCAACAGACTCCAGAAAGGAGTAAGCTTGATTGGCTTTATCTCCTAGAACTGTCAGTGATGACCTCCAAGAACCGATTGTGAATAAGCTCTTCATAAACAACAAAGGTTCGTTGGCCGTGTGGAACTCAATCCAGACCAAGCTATCAGAAATGGTATATTTACATACCGTATCCATAAACCAAAGTCCCTATCCAATTTTCAACTCTAGCGAGATGCTCAGGAGATAAAGGGTAATAAAGTGCACGGAAGAGTTCTCTAGGGATTTCCTTAGAACAAACGTCGCTAAGATAAGCAACGATTAGAAGTGCTTGAAGCTCAAGCTTATCCCGGATAAGGAAATCTCAACACAAGCATTTGGTCCGCATTTGGTTGCCTTTCATGGGCATAAAACCGAGCGGACAGGAGCTGATCCACGGTCTGCAGAAGCTAAATGCGTTGATTCCTATGTACGATTGTCGACTAGGTTATCATTAAGGCAGAAGAACAGCAGATCTTATCTTCTGAGGATCACCGAGGAAAGCCCAAAAGTCCTCGAAAGATCGAGCTTCAAAGTGAAGTTGAGCATAAGAAATGTAAAAATAAAGATTCTGCAGAGTCAGCAAGAATACTCCGACAAAGCTTAGGAGAACGTCGAGGTTGACGAGGTCACAGGCGCTGCTAGTCTAAATGTGCTTCCGATAATCTGCAAGGGAGAAAAACATTGATGTAGCTGCTATACAAAAACGGTCTCAGAGTGAGAGTCCTCCAAGATCACCAATATGACTTTTAATTTTATTTCACAAGTCCAGCACACAAGCACTCCCGATCTGTCAGCTGTCAGGCTGGAGAACAAAAATGCAAAAACCTTTTGCCGGCCTCAGCGTACTCGGTCCACTACCGGCAGTCACCGTCAGCCAGCTGCAAACCCCAACAAAAGAAGCCATTTCCAAGGGTACTAACTTTGTAATTGCAAATAATGCTTATGCACGGCATACGCTCTGGGGTAGCTCAGAGATCAATGGACGAGGTGAGTCTCTTTTCGATTTTTTAATTAAAACTAACCTTACGATCTGCAATAGAGGTAACTCTCTCACTTTTGTTTTTTCCAGGACAGAAAATTATTTATCAAGGATGGGAGAATGTACTAGATATTACGATCGTAAATAACAGCCCTCTCCTCTCCGTAATCTTTTCCGACCACAGATGGATTCTCTTCAACATAAATTTCGAAACCAAAATCCCTCTACCTTTTAGAAATCCCAAAAGAATTGTCTGGAAGAAGTTCAGTCCGATAATTTATTATTCTAAACTCCGTAATATACCGAATCTAAATATAGATTCAATCATAGACCTAGAGTCAAAAGTGAAATTCTTTAAAGTATCAATGAATATTGCTTTTAAGATCTCTTGCCCAGTCAAATATAGTGGGAAATTAATCCGACCCTGGTGGAATGAAGGTCTGTCTGTCCTCAGGAAAATGGCAAGAACAATCTTCAATATCTGCCATAAACATAAGTTTTATCAACCTTATAAAGATTGTCTCAGAATTAATAAGCGAGCTTTCAAATCAGCCAAAGAGCAAGGTTGAAGAGAATTCTGTCAATCAATTGAGAACATGAAAGTTTCAGCAAGTCATTCTTAAAAAAGCCTAAAGGACTATGGGAAATTTCTCCAGCTGAGTCTTTGGAGCTATTAATGCCGACACACTTTCCGGGCTGTGAGAATAGCCCCGAAACGCTCAAATCCCCAAACACGGTAATGGCACGTGCAGGGCGAATCGAAACTGTTATAACTAAGGAGAAAATTGCATGGGCAATTAATACTTTCTCTCCATATAAGTCTCTAGGTCTGGATGGTATACTGTCAATGGCATTATGTCAAATTTTAAACCATGTACCCGAGTCCTGGAGAAAAGTAAGAGTAGTTTTTATCTTCGGTTTGCGGAGCCATGAATTCACGAAGGAGCTTTGGCACTACAGGAACTCTAAGATCTTGGCCAACCGATACCTTAGGCCCTTTTCTGTACCTTTTTCTACTTGATTTACACATTAAGTATCCAATATCTTGCACTGCATTGAGACTAAAGGAATCGAACTCTTGGACTGCCAAACCTTATGGCCACAGCAATATTAAGAAGTTGATTCCAATAGAGATCTTTTCGACTCCCTCTGACTATATTGCACCACTAAAATGGGCAGCAATAAAGATTTTAAGGTTATGTTCCCATCAAGAAAGGACTGGGATAATAAAGTCGTGATGATAAACTTCGATACAACTATTTTTACTGATGGCTCAAGGAAGGAGTGTGGTGTTGGTTCAAAAATCTTCTCTGTGACTTTAGTAATTATATTCAAGTTTTTCAAGCTGAGTTACTGGCTATTAGGGAAGCATGCAAGGTACTCAAAAAAGATCCAAACCAGAACCCAGAACACATACAAGGAAAATGCGAAGCACTAATGGATCAAAGAAACAAGTATCTATCTTACTTTTCCAACGTTGGTATTACGTGCTCAATAAAGGATGTTTTCGCTTCTGTTTCTATTCACATATATCAAGAGTGCATTTAATTGAAGTTTTTTTTTTCATTTCCTTTTTGCAGTATTTTTGAAAACCTTAATCGGTATTGCCAGATATCCGTATATTTTCACATAGTGAATAATTTTTTCATTATTCATTTCTGTAAAAAAAATCTGCTCTATTAGCTTTCTAGATTTCCCAAAATAATTACTCAACATGTTTATATCCCCTTGCGAAAAGGCAGGCTCGTACTCCACTGTTAAGTCAAAAGTGCACAAGTACTGTAGATTAATTGAATTTCCTCTTGACCGTAAAAGCTTTTTAATGACTTGTTGTGTTTATGTATTTTTCAGCAAAATCAAGGAAGCTTCATTCGATTTTAGCAAGAGTAGGCACCCATGGGATAGCCTTGATTGTATGACAACTTGACAATTAAATCGTTATTTATTTTTACTCAGCGATACAAATTAGGCTTCCTCTGGGAATGAGAAAAGATGTACCTAACATTTTTTGTTGGAAACTTTGGTAACACCACCGTATTATTAAATATTGAAACAATGAAAGTAAATTCTAGTTTTTTTTAATTAAATAAATTAAGTTCGGATGGTTGCGCAACTCCATTATCTTTTAGTTTAAGAGAAAAAATGACTGAAATAATGGTAAACATTTGCCTTTATCATAAGCCTGGTTGAAAAAAAAAAAACACAAAAAAGCTGATATAACTTTAAAAAATTTTACATAAAATTAAAAACCTTGGACACTCCGACGTAAAGTATTCTAGCTTTATGTGACTTTAGGATTTGAGTCATATGATGTTAAATCGTAAGCGAAAAACAGATTATGGATTACATTTTATTGAAATCGTTCGTGAATTAATTCACAAATCAAAAATTGCTTGTGATATCAAACTCATCCAATATGCAATTCGTAAATATTTCGGATCTTAAGAGTTAAATGTTTTGAAGATCTTCGATGATTGATGTTTTGTAAAGCATGGTTGCGTGAAGGTTTTCCTACTTTATGGTCTTCTTAGTCCAAATGTTTGAAATAATAATTTATCTTATTACAATTTTAATTCGCGAACTTTACTTTTTGATTATTACAAGTAAATAACCAAAGAAAATGACGAAAAGAACCACGACGGCGACGGAACCAAACCACAAGTAGTTAACCGAAAATGAAAATAAAGCTATGTATGATGAACTGTCAAACTACAGTCAGACGAGTTCACTGAATTAAAAGAAAATCGTAACTGTTAGCAACAGTGAATGCTACCACCACGATTAGACTCTGTAAGGGGGTGGGTTAATGGATTATTATTGAAGTAAAAATTCTTTTCCGGTGTTGGGGGTAAAAAATGTTCTATATAGTTGTCAGTGACATGTCAAAACGACACGTGATCTGTCAAAGACAGCGGCATGGTTTTTACAATTATTGTTCGAACTTTGCTCGAAGTTTTTTAAAACACAATTAAAAAAACACGTTTTACACCTTTTACCGCCGAAAGAGAATGTTCTTTTAATGAAAAAACCACAACAACTAACCAACAAAACAATTAAAAACATAATTTCATTAAAAAAAAACAATAAAAGCTTTTTTTTGAATGAAATATGTAGCCGAACAATTTCTCGATCGAAAAGCCCTTCCCTTTTGTACAAAAAACAAAAATGTAGTGACACTCCCTTTGCCAGCTCAATTCATAAAGCCAATTTGCTTGCAGCACAGTTTGCTGTTAATTCGACACTGTCTGAAAGTGTCATGATTCCTCCTTTAATTGAGAGCGTTAAAGATTTTATGGGACAAATCTTCTTTCGCACTCGTCAATTGCAAGATTACTGAAAGATCTTGATATACACAAATCCGCTAGCTCGGATAGTATCGCCCCAATTGTTCTGAAGAGGAGTACTTCAACGCTGTCAAAACCATTGCGTAAGCTTTCCCATCTGAAATATCAAAAATGCGTCAATTTGGTATTGAGGAATCTCTTCTTCGATGGACTAGAAACTTCCTTTCGAACCGGTCAATACAAGTTGTATTGGTTGGTTTTAAATCTGATATCCATAAAATAAAAGCTGGTGTGCCACAGGGCTCGGTTTTGTCTACGACTCTATTTCTGAAAGTCGTCAATGATTTTTTTTTTCTGAAACTTCTAATCAATTGTTTTGCTGATGACAGTACCCTCAGCTTCTCATATTCGTTTGCAGATATATGTTCTTGTGCTTGGGATGTGGATATAGAATGGCAGTGTATGATTAAAGCGTAGAACACCCCCATGCCGCTATCCATGAATGGCACTTGAATTGAGGAAACCGAACAGCTCGCAGTCCTCGGTATGTACATCACAGACCAACTTGTGTGGAATAGCCACATATTCGACGTGCGTCGACAAAAACGCTGCTAAGTGCAGGTTTCCTTCGACGTTGCAAGAAATTTGTTTATCCCTTCCGATCTAACTGTAATCTATAAGGCTTATATTCCAAAGATCGAGTACAATTCCCAGATTTGGCCAGGTGCTCCAATAACTCACTGAGTCTCTTGGATAGAATCCAAAAAAGAGCTTTAAAAATGATAGGTAAAAATAATATAACAGAAACAAGTTGAGCACCGTCGCAATGTTTCTTGTCTTTCATTATATTACAGTTATATTTATAAACAGTGTTCTAGTGAAATAGCCGGTTGCATTCCTCATCTTAACAATTTAACCGTAGTACTCCCGTTTCAGGGAGTGCCCGTCAGTTGTCCCTTGAGCCTAACTTCGGACAATATTCGAAAAGGAAGTGCTCCATATAATTGTTAAGAATTTTTGAGAAAACATTTGGATGCCACGCAAACTGGAAGCAAAATTCCAAATCTTTTCCTTTGTATGCACGAATGTGCGTTGTGCGAAATTACAAGGTTCATCGATATCGTATGTTGTTTTTAACAATAAGAACAAGTACAATATCTCTTTTTTTACATTTGTTTACATTATTTTTGCAATTGTCATCCATACGGATTTTTGTTCTCTTTGTGCTCTTTACATACAGTATACTTTGCAATGATTATTTTGATATGGAATGAAAAGCTGGCCCATATGAATTGAAGTTAATTACGTTGTTTCGTTTCGTTTGGCTTTTATATTTATTGTTCCCATTCAGAATAAAATCGCAAAAATAAAAATTTCCATTTGCAATTTGCCAGGATTCCTCTTTTTTTTTTTGTAATTTGTTTTTGTCCGGGACAAGTAAAATTTAATGCTTTCGCTGCAATAGTGCGAACGTACCCCCTTGAGCTTTATAAATTTATATTTTTGTTCTGTGTTGAAATGTGTATGTTTGATGGTCATGTTCAGCTTTATTTTTTAATTAAGTTTTTTTTTTTTCAGTTGTATTATTTGGCTACAATATAAAATAATAGGCGCTTTGATAAAAAATTGAATTGTTTAATTTGAAATGCTTTGCTTTGTTTTGTTAAAACAAATGGCAAAATCTCAGTCGAAGTATGTCAGTGTAGTAGAATTATAATTCAATATATTCTGCACAGAGGAATGAGGCTTGTTGCAATAGGCGCTACAATTTGTCTATTGGAAACGATTCCTCTACGTCCTATAATAATTTAATGAGATCCACTTATTTCATTTGTAGTTGTTATTAGATAGCCATCCGAAACGAGGCGGTGGATGGAGCACTCGTAAATCTTAATGTGCATAAATCCATCATCAGTTGTAAAATGTGCATGTTAAAAAACAGACAGATTAACTCGTCCGTTCTCCGATTCTCTGGACACTCGTGATGAACGCAGTTCTAATGAGACTTAAATACAGTGGAGTCCAAGTAATTTCATATGGTGATGACCTAGGCATTACTAGCGATAGGTGAATTACTCTCCACAATTTGCGAAAAATCAGAGAATGCTTTCTATTCCTGTAAGAGAATATTTGGTAAAACCTCCGGGCCAAGCCCAAAAATTATCAAGTGGATGTACACCGGCCATAGTTAGACCTGTTTTGACATATGGTAACCTAATCTGGTGGAATGCATTCGACAAACTAATCACCCTTAAAATCATGAGCAAGGTACAAAGAATTATATGTATTGGAATTACTGAGTCAATGAGGTCCACCCCCTAATAACGGGTCTGGAAGCTATAATAAGCCTAAAACCCCTAGATCTATTTATACGAGAATCGGCAACCAATAGCGCACTTCGACTTAGCCAAATTGGTACACTTGATCTTATGCAGGCAGATACAACAGTTCAGGTCCCAGATATAGAATTCGCTCTGATTCATGTCTTATAACCAGAAAACTATGCCCTAGTTTTAGCAAACAAAAGACCAAAATTATCATCCAACTTAGTAAAAAGTATTTTTCTCCTCTCGTGAACATCACCTCTGGCTCTGGTCACAACGAACAGGGTTATCATAAGAAAAAGATGGTACGCAGTATGGCCGGCTTATGCAGAGGATGCGGTGACGAGGAGATACATGAGGATACACCTCACTACCTGTGTCACTGCCCTGCGCTATCATCATCTGAGAAACAGACACTTCTTCAATGATTTGATGGAGCTCCCTGACATTCCAATTAAAAACCTATTGAAATTTACTAACGATACAAAATGGCTTGAAAATTCCTAAGCTCTATCAACCAGCCGACCACGAGGCTGGAAATAGCCTGCACCCAGAGTCAAAAAACATAAAAAGAGTCACAGACGACAATGATAGTACAACTTAAACTACTGAATGATGCACGTGTTTCTTGCAGGAGAGGCAACAAACGGAGAATGAGCACTTAGCCTATACACCAGCAATTGCAACTTCATCAGTGATGAGCCATCTCTCCCTAAGATTGGTAAAATCCTCTAGGCCAAGTGACAGCCCCTTCGACTTAATCTTCGACATATACAACATACACTAACCTATCAAACTCGTCTACAAGACGTTACACGGAGAGGGATGATTTCTCAAATTGAGGTAAAGGAAAGGATCACACCCTTAAAAGCCGTCTACTTTTCCACAACCAGGTGATTATGTGACGACAGACATTTCTTCAATGACTTAAAAGTAACCTCCGTATTTCAGGCTACAGCTTGCTGGTACTTATCAGCACCCTTAACGGGCTTCAATGACATAGGATTATCATAGGCTTCAATACATGGGAGTCACAATCCCTTGGTTATAACAACGGATCTACAATGATCAACTGTCGGTCCATTAACATAACATAAGATTAAATACTTGAAAACGGAGTCAAAAGGTGTGAACTTTGATGAGTTGAACAAGGATGATTTGTCAACATCCCCTTGGGGTCCTTTATAACTGGATCTGGAACTGTAAGAGGAAACTCGTTAAATGAATGAAATAAATTAATAAATAACTGTTCACTTGTTTCGTGTTGTTTTATTTATTCATGGAAATAATCTGACTATCATTCAAAAAGTTTTAAAATTTATTCTGTAGTTCCTCAGGGTAGCCACTTGGGCTCAATTCTTTTTATATCATCTACAAATGATCTTCCATCAGTTTTAAAATACTCATACTGTCTTCTTTAATCAGTTTGGAATAGAATAGAACAGAACCTAAATGTGTTTAACGTGGACACCTGTCATTTAAGACTCAATTCCACGGTGGGCCTACCCTAATAGGAGTCGGATTGAGCGCCGACCATGAGCTCTGATAAAGCCGAAGTCATATCAGTAGCAATGCTGTGACATGTTGCAGCATGTGCACACCTCTTGCTATGCGGCGAAGTCTATCTAACACCTCTTGAACTCTAGCACGCTTGAAAACCATATGTCTTCGAATTCGGAATAAACCAGAGCCACCATGATACTCCCACTAGAGGGCCTACCTCATAGATAGCTTAAGATAGCTTCGCAACCGTGAGGTCACTTCCAGATGAGTTACTGCAAAACTCAGGGCCTTTCAACCCTAGATATGCATGCCGCGTGCCATGATCGAAGTAGAAACCACAACTAAGAGTGCATACTCATCTGGTGAGTTGTTACACCGATACCGTCCAGAATGTTTGTTCAGTTACTTTCGTAACCTATCCACAGGCACCACGAGGAGGTCGATAGGAACCCGGAGTGTAATAGAATTGCGCATCAGTAGCAATACCGGCCCACCATGCCAATAGTGAACGAGCTCGTTAGATCCCCGGACATGCCTTAAACTACATCAGCACTCCATACACTCCCACCTGCTTGGAATAGAATCATAAAGTTTTTTTATTTTTAAAATAATCAAGCGAAATCTTGTTTTATTAATCAGAGACAGCTCCGATTATTGTCTTCAAATTGACTGCCACCTAAAAAAAGATAACCATTACTGAATAAGGTGGGCATTGCACAAGCTCCACGTCTTCTGATTGAATCTAATTTCTTACAACTTTGCAAGTGTGGATGAGGACAATGTATTGTTAGAAAATCCAAAGCAGATGTGCCAAAATTTGAAATGACAGTTCCAGCATGCATACATTTGTAGCTGCTTCCAACTTGATTGTGCCATAGTGGGTAATAGCTCCTAATACCATGCTATCTTATGAATGAAAGTGATGTCTTGTCAAAATAAGCTCCATTTTTGTAATCCCTTTAATCTTATAAATACATCAAGGACCTGTTTTAATTCCGACTCTGCTTCTTATCTTCGTAAATAATGGATTTCCATTGTTGTTATGTATACATTACATTACATATTACAATACTTCGTAGATAAATCTACGAAGTAGAGACACTTAAAGCACTGGCAACTGAGGCCATCGGCTTTAGACAATACAACAGAGAGACACAGACAGAAAGAAAGAACAACAAGATCGTCTTTTGGTTTAACATGAGCACCTGCCTATTACGGCTCAATCCCACGGGAGGCCTACCTTCATTTGGAGTCAGATTGGGTTCTGACCATTAACCCCGACAAACTTGTGATATGTTGCAGCATATGCACACCTCTTGCTTTGGAGGCGAGGTCTATCTAACACCTTTTGAATTCAAGAAAAAAATCTTGAAAACCATGGGTCTCCGCATTCGGAATAAACCAAGCCACCATGATGCTCCCAATAGGGGGCCTACCTCATAGATAGGGTTCGACCCGAGGGCAAAACTCAACTCCTGACTCAAATGGGCACTATCTCCCATGGTACCAGAATATAGCTTCTAGTGGAGCTTCGGAACTTCGTCATTTCATGGAGCTTCCTAGGCGATCCGAACCCGGACTTAGTCCAAATTCTTGTCTCAAGCTTCGGAATTTCCAGATCTGAACCAGTCATTTCCAGATGGGCTCCTGCAAAACCCTGGGTCTGTCAACCCTTAGGATACACACCAAGAAGTCGGACGGGGTAGAAACCGACAACTCAATGTGCATCCTAGTCTTTTGCCCACCTTACGGAAAACTAGGAAAGACGCTCCTAGTCTTTAGTTTACCTTACGGCAAACAAGGAAAGACGCTCCTATCTTTTGCTCACCTTACGGCAAGCTAGGAAAGATGCTCCTATAGCCTTCGTTCTGAAAAAATAGGACGAAGGTCCTTAACCCTTATTTGCTACTAGAAAAACTTGAAGATCTCAGCTTCAAACTAGCCAGAGACTTCATCAATTTACTCCATTTTACAACATAAGTACTTGAAGATCTCCAACTGAACCACCAGTCGGAGACTTCACCTTTTACTCCCTTTTACTTCCTTTTACTCCCTCTTACTTTCTTTTACTTCCTTTTACACCCTAAAAGACACCCTCGTGAAACTTTCGAAATCCCCAGCCACAAAAGCAGCCGGGGACGTTACTAATTTCACTGCTACCACGAGTAAGACCATAGAAATCTCCAGCTAGGCACCCAGCCGAAGACCTCACCAGCCCTACCTCCACCACCAACCAAGATCAATCTAAAAAAGTCTCCAGCTACAAGTGGACGAGCCCCGAAAGTCAAGACCATTATCTATGCATTAACCACTCGCACCACCCACCAACAACCATGGCCTTATGCTCCCCGCCACCCATTATGTTCGTGAGAATTACGCAAGCTGCACTCGGACAGGTATGCCACCACAACCCATAGTCTTGGACTTACGCTTGCTGCCATGGTCCGATGTGTGGTTTAGTAGCAATACTCCTTCCAGAGCCCGAACACGAGCAACCAAAAACCTTACCAATTTCACTTTAGACATTCTTAGTAGACCCTTCAAAACCTGGAGAATACCTTAAAAATCTCCAGCCACATAAGTAGCTGGAGATTTCACCAACACACACCCGTTTTGACCCTCTTAATATAGAATAGACGTAAGCCCCCCACCACGACAAGGCGAAACCCGTCGGGGGGGGGGGGGGGGGTAAAGAACAACAGAAGAAACACATGTCACCAGCACACGGTTGGCATTTGAACGGTCCCCCATCCAAGTACTAACCATGCGCAATGATGCTTGATTTCGCTGATCGATGGGAAGCGATGCTTTCATCAAAGCCAAGGCCGTTGACTGTTATGTATATTACCTACCCTCTCTAATGGAAGTATTCATTGGAATGTTTCGTTGGAGTGCTTAGTGTGTTTGAATGTCCCGCTGAAGGTCTTGGTTCGTTTACCCAAGCGCTGTAACATAAGTCGCATACTCCGAGGGCATCTCTTGTCATAAAAGTGTTTCTTATCTTTGCCGTTCGTACTCGAAAATCAGGTCCCTTCCATTACGTCTGATGTCACCTCGCATATAAGAATCGTTTAAAGTTGTAATTCACTTTAATTTATATAATTTATGGAATGATCATATGTTCTATGTAGTCAATAACTCATATCTATACGGTTGAATAGAATCCAGGTTCAACTAACAGAATCTTTTTTTTTAACACCGTCGCATCGGTCGAGAACGACTTTACCACTTGCAGCAGAGCAATTGCGTCCAAAGTCTGGGACAGGATGTTGTGACTTTGGCAAGACATCCCAACTATCTATTAATGTAACACATACATATATTGAATTATCTACACACTCTCATTATTAATATGAATTCTCTTATTACAGATAGTCTAGGATTAGCCATTGAACTACTCTCGAACAGACAACAAGGCTCTTTTATTGCGAACGTTACAAAAACTCAATTCAAAAAAGATAGTTACAGTCCTACCTTTGAAAAATTTCAGTTAATCAGTCATGTTTATTAAGGCCAAAACTTCGGATGTACAATCAAATATAGAGGTTCTCTCCTAAGCCGCGCTTCTCAAAAATTTGGAATACTTTGCAATGCTCGTTTTTCCCCCTCGCATACAGGATTATTTATAAATACTTAATGCCTGCTAAAAAACATCCTTACGAGTTCTTATTATAAAACCCTCGATACCCAAAAAAAAAACCCATTAACTCTTATATTTATATAGCAGACACCATTTTTACCAATGTTGTCGGAACTATAATGCGCTCCTTCAGTCCGACATTACTTTGAGTGTTTTTTCTAAAAAATATTTCGCAAAAGTTTTTCGTAACATAAATATTATAGATCTTTTCTTCTATCTGAGCTTAGCTAAAAACTTATCAAAGGTTATGTACAACAAACACATTCAACATCATCATTTGCTAAAAGCATTAAGTGACAACAAGATTCTACTTTTGCTCTATTTCCTGTCTACTTATTGATACTTTATATTTTGTCCAAAACATTATACCTATAGCTCTAAAACAGCAATAGTCGTTGTGTAAAAATCATCTCACAGATATTTTCAACATCTCCTCACCGCAAAAGTACAGAGAAAATGTATAAAAAGGTTATCCGGTTTCTGAGGGGAAGGTTGGTTAAGATTGCGAGGGTTGTGGAGTGTTTTGCCCACCTGAATGAACAAATTTCTTAACCTGGATATTTTTATATACCTACATAAATACCTACATAATGTACTACCAAAATAAAAAAAATAATAATAATAAATGCTAGACACGTTGTGCTTTGGCTTACCCCACCATTTCCGTGTTTTATTTTCATCTTATTCCAAAAGCAGACACGCAACGGGATCTACAAAATACCTTTTGTAAGAAAATCGTGCGTGCAATGAAACTTCAAGAGCTTCAATTAATAATGAAGGGCAAAACATTTTTCCGCAAGTTTCCTTCCTTTGATTGGGGGAAAATTACAAAAGAATGTGTGAAATGTGTGCTTTTGATATCCGTTTTCGTTCGCACGATATTTTTAATGAGACTGGAAGTATTTAAATGCAAAGTTCCATTGCTTTCATGGTATAGGATGTGTAGTGTAGACCACGAAGAGACATCTTTTCTCAAACAATTATTATCTTTTCCTTAAGTTAGGACTAATTGGCTTAAAGGTACCCAATGAAATATTTTAATGAGATAAAATTAAAACTAACGCGCATAAGGACTTAAGTGCCATAAGAAGGTTCTGCGGCGTCACTTAAAACCTCTGTCAATGATATACATATACGTCATACTAAATGATTTAAGACATAATGAAACATGGTACTTTTTAAATGGCTTACCAAAATGTCCATGTTTTCGGCATTTTCTGGTGGGGGTTTGAAGCGACTCAATATGTACATATGTCAGAGGGGATGTTGATTGAATCTAAGATATAAACAGCAGTCTTAAAATACGAACACAAATTATTGATGTTTGTCAAGCTTTTGAAACATTAGAAACTTCTGTCAAATGCGATTAAGAATTGCCGAAATTAGAATCCGAAAGATTACACTATTAAAATTTCAAAAAATATGCTAACTTTAGAGTCGTCTAATAAGTCTTTGAGAACCTCTTAAGCGTCTCCAAATACCGTTTTTATAATAAGAGAGTAGAGAACGTTGAGTTCTGATGCATTACAATTTGTGAATAAAAGGAATATTATTCGTAATCCTCTTCAGAAATATTTGACAAGACAAGCAACGATTATTCATCAACACTATATCACTTTAACTAAGAATTGTTTGCATGCCGTTCATTATGACTCAGAAATTTTAGGCAATACTTTTAATGTCTTAAGGTACTGAAAGGTTTTTGGATTCTTTGATGCAAGTGCCATTCAGGGACAATGGCAAAAAGGGTACATTTTGCTTTAACTACAAAAGATAGCATTGAGTTTTCGAAGCATCAAGCTCCGCACGATTTGTTAAACCTCAATTAACAATGCTGTAATGAGCTTATCATACGATACCGTTGCAATTTCACTTCCGAAGGACGTGAATTCGATAACGAGTATGAGAAGCTGAGAGCAGAGTCGTCGGCAAAACAATGGAGTGGATTAGACATTTCAGACAAGAGATCATTTATAAAAATGAGGAAGAGAATTGGAGACAAAACGGAGCCCTGTGGCATACCAGTATTTATTTTGTGAAGATCAGGCTTAAAGCAACAATACAACAACTATTGAACGATCTAGAAGGTAATTCTAATCTAAAGAATAAGGGTTTCTTTGATACCAAACGCACGCTTTTTAAATAAGAGACACTGGTGCAAAATTCTATCAAATACCTCAGAAATATCAAAGTATCAAGTGCAATAATTTTACTTTCTTCAAAGCAATGTAAATATCTGTTTCACTCTTCGATAAGATATGCCATCAAATCACCGGTGGAACCGGAGATGAAGTTGAATTTTGTACGTTCTTCACATATGACCAGAAATTTCTGCTGCCTTTTGGACATTGCAAGATTTTTGTTGCCTTTATTTCTGGTCATTTAAGAATTTGGTTCTTTTTATTAAAGCGTTGCAGTCATTTCTGACTTGTTTATACTTTTTTTCCGATTTACCTCAGTTGAGTTGTCTTTATAAGAGCGGAAACTTCTTCTCTCAACCTGATAGCTTCTTTACAGCTCATATCGAAGACTTTTCTTTAGGTTTTATACTCTTAATTCTGTAAGGATTACTTCTTTGATATACAATCAGGAAATATAGTGACCAGTTGAAAATTTGAAGAAAGTTATTTAGACTGCCCCAGTTGGATTTATTGTATTACCAAACGGTCCTCTTTGATTGGATGAATTAGACAAGAGAAAATGGCTGATATTACACAATGGTCCAAAGTGCCTAATGCAGAGTTTGCAATATTTGAGATATTAGATTGATTTATTTAAAAGAAGAAGAAAAAGATGAATAGACCATTCTCGGTACTTTTCAATTGCCATACCTCCAAAACTCTTAACGTTAACTCTGAAATACCACAAGGGATCCATTAAGGCCCTTTACTTTATAATTTTATTCATTAACTAGATGACCCGGTAAACTTCGTATCACATACATATATTTTTGAAAAATATGGTCAAAACTTAATAAAAAATGTTTATCTACATTAAATGCAACACAGGTATACATTAAATTTATTTAAGGCTTTCTGATGTATTATCTTTTTTTGCGGTGCGTTAATATATAAAGATAATGCTTTTCCGAACACGCGACGTTTAATTCCCATGCGCGAAACAGGGAAACTCTAAGTTGATTCCGCAAACTTTCAATGACTGGCCTAGCGAATTATTTATGGTCATCGCAAAGGCCAGATGGAGGGGAAATTGTAGACGCTTAAAATCGAATGGCAACTCCGTTGGAATCATCGGTATACGCGGGATTAAGACCTCTCCTTCTTTGTATTTGCCCTTGATGATCTTGGCCTCTATGAAGTTATTCATTATTTTTTTTACAGTCAGTCTCGTTCCATTGCACAGTCGAGGTTGATTAATGTTACTGATTTGTAAGAAAACAACTCTGCGGGAAGAAAATTCTGAATGGTTGCATTGAGATCATCGACATCATTGTTTTTGGCCGCCAATATTGCCCGTTAACTCAGCCATTATTTCTGAACTGTGTTCTATGTCCGTAAAAACACGTTGAATAAGTCTTTTGAGTCGACGAATAACTGCTTCGAAAACATAATCGCAGTTCGATCTTGTTGAAAAAACCCTCGCATGTAAGTTGTTAATTGGATTGTCTTTACATGCCGCCATAAATAAGATGATTTTAAGCATGCATTTAGTTCGTCAGCAATAGTTTATCGGGGAATAATTGGAAGAATCTGACAAAAATCAGCTGACAACATGACTCCACCAAAAATGTTTTGGTTGGAACGAAGTGATCTCTTGTGGGCTATTGTACATTCATCGGAAATGATCAATTTGCATTAGGGTGGGTCAAAAAAATCAAGTATTGTTTTTTTTGGATCCGACACATGAAAACTAGTTCCTAGGTACCTGTAGAAAGTACTTACCAAATATTAGCTCTTAATATTAACGGGAAGAATATGCTCATCATAGTTTTCCATTTTCAATTTAGTATCATATAAAAATAGTCATATCTTTTCAACAATAGGTCTTTTAACCAATCGCATAGTCAATGTTTGTAGGAAATTGAACGCTCTACAAAAATGGTCTTATATACTTTTTTCATTAATCCAACCATTTAAAAGATATTCAACGTCAAAGATTGAAGTATTTTAAGGAAAGTAACTTTTTCGTTTTTAATTTTGTAACTTAATAAAAAATAATTATTGTCAAATGAGTTTCAATTATTTCCATAGGAAATTGAACGCTCTACAAAAAAGATCTCTTTAGTTAATCGATTACTCAAGCCATTCAAAAGATATTCGCAATAGAATTCCAATGCCTACTGATTTTAGTAGTTTTTCAATAAATATTCCCAATTTATCTAGTTAATTCATGAATTTTGACAATATTCATGAGAATTTGAGTTTATTTCGATAGAATGACGGTTTGCAAGCTATAATCTTATCTTTTGTTTTAGAATATATTTTTTTTAATCAATTTTTTAACGATATTTTCTTTTTATAACTTTAATTACAGTTTAGGATTGTTATTTAATATTTTTCAACGGGTTTATTTAAAATATCATTTAAATTCCTTTTTTCCACAGAATTTGGAGAATTTGAAAATTTAATTTCGAATGTTGGTAGTTCTGTTACTCAGTGCTTGTCATACTAGCGCCATCTGTGGTTTCAGGTCATTTCTATGTTTCCCCTTATATTTCTACATTGCATAAATAGTTCTTGGAGCTCTGAGTTGTCTTCTTGTGTATAACTAAAACCAATTAACTAACAGCTGAGTTTTAATATATTATTGATTATAGCAATTCGGATACTAATCATCTAATATGAATAAAGAAATCCCTTTAATTGGCATACCGATGTCGAAAATTCTTGAACTGAAATTACCAACGGTGAAAGAGGTCATGTGTGTGTTTTTTTTCATCAACTTAATATCCTTAAATATTCTGTGAAACAAAGTGCTAAAAATGTAGCAGATCAGGTTAAAGAGCTATCGAGAAAAAATGATATTCCGACTTCTAGTAATGATAATGTAGTGAAAAGAATTCTTCGATGTCATAACAAATGGTTAAGGATAAAAAAACTGCACGCGTAAAAAATCGCACAAAAAAAGAAAGAAGCAACATTTCAGAATGAACTCAAAATGTTATTCGATATTGTTGAAGTCTTTAAAAGTGCTCGATGACCGAATTAAAGACTTATATTTGAATAAAATTTGAATCATTTTGTATCAATACTGTATTAAATTATAAAATTTCATATGGTGAAATAGAATTTTTTTTCTGCTGACATGTTAAATTATATTTCTTAAATAAAAACCTTCTTTTCCTGAAATAGAACATGAACTATTTTAAAATTCAAAAATTAACTGGATAAATTGGGAATATTTATTGAAAAACTACTAAAATCAGTAGGCATTGGAATTCTACTGCGAATATCTTTTGAATGGCTAGAGTAATCGATTAACTAAAGAGATCTTTTTTGTAGAGCGTTCAATTTCCTATAGAAATAATTGAAACTCATTTGACAATAATTATTTTTTATTAAGTTACAAAATTAAAAACGAAAAAGTTACTTTCCTTAAAATACTTCAATCTTTGACGTTGAATATCTTTTAAATGGTTGGATTAATGAAAAAAGTATATAAGACCATTTTTGTAGAGCGTTCAATTTCCTACAAATATTGACTATGCGATTGGTTAAAAGACCTATTGTTGAAAAGATATGACTATTTTTATATGATACTAAATTGAAAATGGAAAACTATGATGAGCATATTCTTCCCGTTAATATTAAGAGCTAATATTTGGTAAGTACTTTCTACAGGTACCTAGGAACTAGTTTTCATGTGTCGGATCCAAAAAAAACAATACTTGATTTTTTTGACCCACCCTAATTTGCATATCTGTAGAATCTTCGCCATTGTGCCGTCCTTGGCGATGTTGCAAACTGGTGCTTCGTTGATTTGCATGTTTAGTGCATTTTTGCATGTTGGGTGCTGTCATGCTCAAACACGACGATACTTTATTTACCATCAATAAACACATATCTTCTTTCATGATCAATGTCTCATAGTAAATTTCTGCAGTAATTCGTAGTGTAAAGACATCAAATGTTTTACAGCTAGGAACATTTTGTATTGGAAAATTAAATTGTCGTTTTTAGTCGTTTAAGCATTCCCATACTTCCACAATTGTCAAGACCAAAATTAGCAAAATCGGTCCAGCTATTCTCGAGTTTTAACAAGACAAAGGAACAGCAATTGATTTTTATATATACATATACATATATAGATAGATATATAGAGAGAGATAGATATATAGAGAGAAGATTACTTATAATCTATTATTTTGTTTGTTTTTTGAATGGTGTCTTCGTAAATGTTTGTTTCTTAACGTCGATAAAAATGTAAGACTACTTATATGAGTTTAATGAGGAAGATTTCCGGAACTTTTTTTACTTATTTGTTTAATGATGTGTCAGTATCATCATATGTTAGCGATGTTATCGCATGCTTAATGGAATAGTGACCTGTTGAATTGTAGCTGAATGCGTTCACCCGATTACTATTTTAAATTACGACTGAACACAACCATCATTCTATTCTATGTACATGCAAAAACAAACTCTTTATTATAATGTACGCAATGAACGTGAAAGGACGTGTTGTCTAAATAAAAAGTGTGTCTTGTGTTAATTCGTCTTGTGTTTTATTTTACTTGGACCAACATGACCCATTAGCAGATAGGTCAGAATTGAGTTACGTACAGATACAGGCTTTTGCAAGCCTCAGATCTCATGAATAGTTTATCATACTTTAAGAATACCAGTATTCATGATTAATTCATGAATTAGTTTTAATTTTATCCGTCAACAAGTAGGACAAATCCTCATAACAGGATATTTTTTTGCAATTTCCCAAAAATCGTCTTTTTCGAGTTAGGTCAGTATTCCATTAAGCATGCGTTATGTCCTTGGTGTGTCATAAAACGGCAAGCTTGAATTTCTACAACACATCAACTCCATAACAAATAGAGACTTGGTTGTTTAAAAGCAGCTATTCATAACATTTGTTCGTCCCATTCTAGAATACGCGTTTCAATCTTGGGCACTAAATTAAAAAAAAAAACAGACCAGAATGCCAGATTTGCACTTAGGAGGTTTGGGGTGGGATAATCCCTATGATCTCCCTCCTTATCAAAACAGACTTAAGCTCATCAAAATGTCTAGTCTATAGTTCTTATTAGATTTTAGATTAAGAATTTTATTTTTCAATTTGTTTTATATACAATTTGACTTAAAACTAACTTATTACTTAATTAAATCATGTTGGCTCAACAATAGGGGCCCAACGTTCTTCATTTGGCTTTACATAATGCTATTTGCTTACAATATCATATTAATGTTTTCTTAATCTAATTCATGATTTTTTAATATTAACTAAATAATAATTTTTGATGAGTGGGTGTTTTAACCCCTATAGTATTGATTGTTGTTCTTCTCGTAAAAGGGTGCGTTGTCGTTATGGATGATGTCTTCAAATTGATCGTCAGTGATGGCTCGGGTGTATAGATACTTGTCACGAGGCTCTAGTTCATGCTGGAGAAGTTGTTGCACTTCTGTGTTGGGATGATCTTCCAGGTTTCTGATGATTTTTCCGGAGAGCTGCAGTAAATACTCGTCTAGTGGTATTAACTTTGCTTCTTTATACAGATTCCTTGTTGGTATATATTTCTTCGTCAGTGGGTTACGGTACAGTCCAGTGCAAATGCGGAGCATCTTTCTTTCAAAAAGCTTCATCTTTTTCATTGCTGTAGGTGAAATAGTAAACCAGATGGGAAAGGCGTAGGTCAGAACGGGTCGAATAAGTTGTTTGTACACAAGCAGCTTGGTTTTCTTACTTAGTCCATTTCGCCTCCTGAGAAGCGGATGGACCAAGTGCAGAGAATAGTTGGCTCTCTTCAACATCAAGTCTGCATGCCTTTTGAATTTGAATTTGTTGGAAAAGTTGATTCCCAAGTATTTCGTTGATGATTTGACAGTCACTTCAGAGTTGTCTGGAAGCTTTATTTTGATTGCATCACAGCGTGTTGCAAACGCTCGTCTTCGAATGACAGTCACTGGTGTTCTGAAGCAGATGAGTTCAGTCTTTTCGCTGTTTATTCTCAGTCCCCATTTGACATAGTATTCCCATAGGTTTTTAATGTGCTCTTGCACTCTCCTGGCAGCAATTTCTGGTGAAAAAGCGGTAGCGTATGTGATTGAGTCGTCTGCATAAAGCTTCGTCTTTGTACCTGGTAAGTTGGCTGGTTGATCAGCAGTGTAAATGTTGAACAGCAGCGGTCCAAGTTTTGATCCTTGAGGAACTCCAGCGTTAATTCCTTTGGTTGATGACACATGTTTTTTTACCTGTACATAAAAAAGTCTATGGGTTAGGAAATTTTTGATTATTCTTACTAAGTAATTAGGAAGTCCAAGTTCCGAGAGTTTGAATAGCAATCCTTTTATCCAAACGCTGTCGAAAGCTTTTTCGATGTCCAGCAAACACGCTACAGTTGTTTCCTTTTTGTTGAGTCCAATTGTAACATCAGTATGGAGTCCCAGTAATGGATGTAGGGTAGAGTGTTTATTTCGAAAGCCATACTGAAACTCCGGTATGACATCTCTTTCTCTGCAGAAAACGTTGAGTTTCTTCAATATCAACGCCTCCAGTATCTTACTCATGCTGCTGAGCAAAGAAATTGGCCGATATCCTTCCACATTTGCGCGGTTGTTCTTCTTCGGGACAGGTACCACTTTTGCGGTTTTCCAGGCTGCAGGGAAATAGCTGTTGTTCAGGCAGTTATTGAAGATTATAGTCAACAGGAGAACAGCAAGATTTGGTAACCTTTTGAGTACGTAATTAGAAATCTTGTCGCTTCCTGCTGATTTTTTGGAGTTTCCAGTGAAGATAATGTCAGCTACTTCTTCAGGGGAAGTGAAAACATCTGTCAGCGTCGGCTCCGATGATGGGTTTTCCTCGTTGAACAGGGTCACGGTTTCGGTGGTCGCTGATATCTCTTGGAAGCGAGTTTCAACGTCTTCGATAAAGTCAGGAAGGTGTACGGGAGGGCGGTCTTTGAAACTATCGTGAAAATGATTTGCAAACGCTTCAGCTTTCTCTGCAGAAGTTGTTGATACTTCTTGTCCATAAAGGATGGTGTCTGGAATTGAGTTTGGTCTTCCAACAATCAGATTGATCTTTTTAAACGTGTCAGGTCCAGGTTTGATATCTTCGAGTCTCTTCCTGAAATCCTTTTCCTGGTGATGTTTTATTGCCTGGTTGAACATTGTGTTAGTGCACTGAAGTTCTGAGTGTAGCCGACGGTATTCGACACTTTCCCTGTTAAAGGTCCTGTGGAATATTCTTTGGAGGCTTTTGCGAAGTCTTTGCCGGTGAGCATATATTAATTGTATATGTTGGGGTAAGTTTGCATATTTATCTCTGCTGGTGCGGGGTGTTTTCTGCCTGTCCAAAGCATTGTTGACCACTGTTTCAAATTGAGCAATGGTGTTATCGATCTCATTGTTGTTGAGATTGTTGACACTGGAGACTTCTGGTAGGCGTTCTTCAACTTCTGAACGGAATCTTATCCAGTTCAGTTTTTCGTATTGGATTTGGAATTCGGGAATACGACGTTCAGTTGTAATCCTGTAATTCAATCTGACTCTCATCTCAACCGCCAGATGGTCCGAGTCACTATCGTGTGCAACACAAGTGAAGTTTTGGAACTCAGGAAGGATGTTCGTAAAATTGGACGTCACTAAAAAGAAGTCTAGCAGCGGCGGAGTTCTTGGAAATGTGGGCCTATGTTGCGATATAACCACCAATGAGTGAAGCTCGGGGTTGTCTTCCAGCCAGTCCACAATTGCTTTTCCTTGTGTAGATTCCCTGGTGTCCAGCCAGAGTGGGTGTCGTGCATTGAAGTCACCTCCAAGTACACAGTACGTATGTTGGCTAGCAAGATTGTTGATGGCGTTGAGGTCATGTATGATGTCACATCTTGTTGCGTTACACTTGTTGTATACTTTGACAAGAAGCAGCGTCTCATTATCCGACATATTGATCAGAACGGCTGTAGTCTCCATGCAGCGCAGAACAGGTACCGTAATGTACTCGCTTTTGAGGTCCGATTTTAAGAGGATGGCAGTTCCTCTGCCTTCAGATGTCTTGTCCTGTCTGTAGGATGTGTAGCCTTCCGGTTTAAGGGTGTTTCTTGCTGTGATGTTTGTTTCCTGTAAGAAGATAATATCGGGTTTCTTTGATTTTAAAAAGAAGTTTAGTGAAATACGTCTGGCTGTAGAATAAATAGAATTAACGTTATATGTAATGAAGGATAGGTAGTTTCTTATATACATAATGAGCAAATAAGTTTACCCAATATAACTGTTTTTTCTTTATCATTGAGACTACCGTAATTGCTTGGAACTACCTCCTTTGCCTTTTGGAGAAGAGAAAGGAGATCTGTTCCAAACAGTCTTTCGGTATCATCAAATATGTTGAAAGACTGTGATTGTCCTTTTTGGCTTGATGTGTTGGATGGTGCAGTCCTCTTCTGGACTACTGGTTTGGCAAATGGCGTTGTAGCTGGTGCTGGTGGAGCTGGCTTAATCCCTGCCTTCTTAAATGGGCCTCCTAAAGGTTTTGAAGCTGCTCCAGATGTGGCTGCAACGCTAGCGTATGATAAGCCATTCACAATCGCTTTTTTTGCTGATGTTACAGCAAATTGGTGATTTTCACGCTTCTGTGTTGCTGTCTTCGTTTTTTCGGCCAGTTTCTTCTTCCTTGCAGGGCATCCACTGTAGCTGGCAGGGTGCCCAGTCTGTTGGCAGTTAACGCAGAATACCATATCGTCACTGACTTTGTTGAGGGTCCTAGAGCAGTTTCCTGGAATATGATCATCCTTGCATTTTACACAACGGTATTTCATGCCACAGTTACTAGCAACATGTCCAAACTTTTGGCAATTCTTACACTGTGTAATGGTGGTGGATTTAAACTTCTCCCAATGGACTTTTTGGTGCATAAGAAGCGTTTTTCCGTAAATTGCTGGGATATCAGATGTTTTGGAAACTTCAACGACGAAGCTATTGTACTTCCTGTCTGATCGGGTCTTGTAGGGACTTACTGCTAAGACTGAGATGCCTTCCGCAATGAGCTCCTCCTTAACTTCAGTGGCTTCGTAAGTTTGATGAATTCCTTTAAGGACCAGCAATGTCTTCTTGTCTTCTTTGGCGGTATAGGTGTTGAATTCTGTCTTCTTCACCTTCAAAAAATCTCGGATCTTCTGGTGTTCCTCTTTGGTCTTTGTTGTGATAACAGATTTTTCACTATTGATATTGTGAACTTTGAATACTACACCTTGAGTTTTCAAATGTTTACTGATTTCCGCCACGTTTAGCTTGAAGCACACAATTGGTGGCATTAGTGTGGACCGGGGTTCCTTGTTGGGTTTCTCGAGGCCTTGTTGTTTTGTTGGGTTTATTTCCTCTGCGTTGGTGGTAGAAGCTTCATTATCCATCGCAGGCTTTTTTGTCTTCTTTGGTGATGTTATTGGTGACTCTGTAGGCTTTCTTTTTGATCTTTTAGTTTGTACCACCTCAAAATCAGAGTCCATAGTTCTTATTAATGTTTTATCTTTATTGATAAATTAATAAATAGAAAAATAAATTCCTTGCAAAGAAATTCCTCAAAGAAATTTGAAGAATTTCCCAGAATTCACAAATATTTCAATCTATCAAATGATTCAATCTTTTAAAATGATAAATATATAAATTTGTTTGATTAAAATGTAAAACTGATAGGTAAATTCAAATTAACTTTTTGTTAATTTATACATAAATTTTATCTTTGATGCGCTTTTTCTCAGAAACTTTCTCAATATAGTAGACTATTCTTGAAACTTTAATACCTCTTTTGTCAACTCTAGTGTTATATTAGACTCATTTAATTATTTAAATTAACTTCTCGAAACGTCCATTCGAATGTTAATTGTAAATTTAACTTCAACATCAGTGGTAATTAGAAGCAAAACAAATGTCAATGTTGTGTCAATCAATCAGAACTCCCTCACAAACTTGCTCAAGTGCCTACCTTCTTTTTACCTCTCTCTTGTTTCTGCTGATTTCTGTCGAACTATCTTACATAGGTATCTATGTACCTACATGTTGAACATTTATCTTAGTGAAATTGGGATTTTCCCTTGCTCTGTGGAACTTTTATAAATTCCAATCCATTTAACCTTATTGCCTTGAGCTTTGACCTAGAAATCGAATGTAAGCGAATGGAACTTGGAAGATAAGATGAAGAGGTTGAGGTATGAAGGAACTTCGAGTATTTGGGAGGTATCAGAACTCACAACCCACTTCAGGTGAAGCATTGCGAGCAAGTTTTGGTGTTGAATTCCTCTTCGATTGCCATTCGACGTTTCAATTTGTTTTGAAAATTCGGTTGTTATCTTTCGGAACCCTCTTTGAGAATTAACAATGAAATCCCGAGAACATGAGCAGCGTAGGATATCCAGGTATATCTCTGAAGGTGTAGGAGGTTTATAGGTATTTGAGAGAGTACGAGTATTTTGTAGTTGAAGTTCGATTCACCCACAAGGAATTTGTCTCTTATATTTGAATTCGCAGACATTTATGTTGAAAAGTTTTTTTTTTTTTGTCCGCAACCTGGAATGCTGGATAAACCCTTAAGCGTGTACCTTTCGCTTGGCTCAGTATGAATTAGCTGGGATTTATGTCAAGCAAGGTGTTTGAAGTTGTAACTTTTGTTTTAGGTGTTTCTATGACATGATACCGTAATTGTATGTTGTTTACTCAATATTTCGGATGAAATTAATCCGAAGGTGTCGTGTCTCGTGTACAACCAGCAAATTATACCTTTTGGTTATGGGAGTTTTATAATTGGATTGAGTTTTTTGACAAAGTGGATTTGGGAATGTTGTTTTCAGTTGCTTTAATTGATGGTCTACACTAGTCTGTGCATCAATGATGTGAACTTTCAAAACCTAGTGTGCCAGTTTCTTTCCCGTGAGGCTGATTTCTGTAATTTCCACTAATTGCAATAATAATGAATGTGGTCGAAGTCATGCCGCAGAAGAATACTGATAACTTCGACTTAAAGAGCTGACTTATAGAGCTGTTCTGTACGCTTTGAGGTCACTGGTGTTAATGCTGCATATAATCGATAAATGTTGAATACTATTTTTTTAATTAAAAACTGCCCTAGAAGTTACATTGTAACTTTTGAAAATAAACATTCTACCATCATAAAACATACATACCTCACGGTTGATATTATCTAAAGTTCAGTTAGCTTTAGATAGGAATCCTCTTCCTTCTTTAATAGGAGCTACAATAACTTCAGGAACTCCAAGAAACGTAAATCTAACTACATTTCCAAAAATTATTGTCACCAATTTAACATCTCCTTATCAATAATAATAAGATTTCAAAGATTAATAATAATGATCAATAATGTACAAGTTAATGTAAAAATAACTCAAAAGTACTAAAAAATAGCTTTTTTTCTACAATTAGTATTGTTTCTAAAAATTTCAAACACAATATTATTCGGAGCCCCAGATTGAATCTTCCTTTGGTGGTACCCCTTGGCATAATGTTTAGTGCGTTGGACTGTTATGCGGAAGGTCTCGAGTTCGATTTTCAGTTGCTGCAAGAAAGTTTTTTTTAGGGTTGTACTGCCTCTTGCGAAGAATTGACAAATCCTCCAAGAGTATCTCTTGTCATGGTAAGTGCTGTACATTAGCCGTTCGGAATCGGCAGAAAATTGTAGGTCCCCTGCGTTCCTGGTAACACGTACACAGGAATAGTTGAGAGGTTCGCTTGGTTCACTTCGAGCTGTTGCACCACCAAATTTAATGTAGATTTAAACGTATGAGAAAATCAGTTAAGCTTTTAAAAAGGTATTAATTACCGAAATTAGTTTAGGGATAAACGGGAAAGTCAGAATTCAAATCAAATTATTTATCTACGAGTATTATCTGTGTAATAGCTTTTGGTTAAAATGTTTGGTAACATTCTCTTATTGTTATTCTGTTTTGATTGTAAAATTGTTACGTTTTTAAAACCAGGACTATGATTTTTCTCTATGCAATAGAGAGAAAAAAGGGAAATCAAATACAGTATACAAGATTAAATGTGTAGGTGATGAGTCAAGATCATGACCATTAATCTGTGTAGGATTGCAATTCAAAAGGTTCGTAAAAATGTTTGCGACCAAAGTGTAAAATTTCTATTTTCTAATTTTTAATTTCATTTTTGAGATGAATATAGTCTTTCTTAACGATGATGTAGCAGAAACCATTATTTTTAGAGTTGAAAAAATTTGCTCTCGGGAGAATCACTTGAATCCAAAAGTTAAATAATATCGGTTCAAAAATTAAGGCTGTTGAAGGAGATAGACACATACACACAGAGATATAGGCATACACACTGGCGATTACAATAAGCGATTATAGCACCCAATTCGCATCGTTGTCGTACCTACTCGTAAGCCCCATGCTAAGGGCAAGATGTCGATAAGGAAATTAATCATGTGGTCTTACTCCAAAACGTTCTTTTGTGGCTAGTTTGTTCTGGTCAGACAATATCCAAAGGAAGGTATGTCGAGTTAAATAAACTGACGCAGCTAAATAAGGAGCCTTCTTCGATTACTGCAGGTCAATCCACCATAACAATGACAATGTAAATAGATGTAAAAACTATCATCCATGGATATTTCTCGCAAGTTTCTGTGTATGTATTTTAACTTTCTGAACTCAGCTACTGCAACCGAATGGGATGGGATGGAGCTTGCAGAATGGCTTGAAACGACCTCAGATTGACGATATTAATAATGTACTTCCAGGAGGAATACTCTTCGCTGATATCCAACTTAAAGTCTTATTGTATGCTGACGATTTAGTGTTACTGACCAAAAATCCTTTCGCCATGTTGCACAGGTTTTTGGACATTTGCCTATCGAGGAGTTTGAAGTTATTCAAATACATTTCTTCAAACGTTTATTCAGATTATGCAATCTATGTAGAGTCAGGTGTAACGGAGATATATATCCTAAATCTAAAAAACAACTCCGAAGGAAGTCTTCACAAATCTTCAATGCTATGACAACTACACACAACTCTCAACCATTTCTGTGTGCGTGTTGCCAGGAATGCTGATTCAGAACGGCTAATGAGGAGCACTTTTCATGACAAGAGATACTCTTAGAGGATTTGTCTATTCCTTATAAGAGGCAGTGCAACCCTGAAAAAAAACTTATTTGCAGTGGCTCAGAATCGAATCCAAAACCTTCTGCATGACATTCCAACGCACTAACCATTATGCCAAGGGTACTACACAAACCACTTTTGCTAAGATAATAATTAAATTAAATCAAATAGATTAGTTTTTTTTTACCTTAACGTTCACGTACTCGTATATCTAAAATTGTATATCTACTTTACTTTATATTATTTCTATTACGAAATGTCATATCAGGCTGACGACAGAATTGCCATGTCTTATTCTTAAGTAAGAAATATTGTAAAATTATTTTATAAATTAAAGATAACAACTAACTAACATATACGTACAAGTACAATGCAATCGTAACAACAACATTGTTTTTTAAATAATGAATTTCACGGAAAATCATAAATTCTCTATTAGTTTGTGACTTCAAATCAAGCTACTATTTTTCCACAATACGTCCCTTTCACTTATACTTAAATCCAAAAAAGTCTTAAAATATCTCTATATAGCTGTACGCATAATGCTTTGTATTTTTTGACCATGTCCTGTCACTATCGCATCGGTAGAAATATGAGGACTAAGGTGCCACTTATACACATGCATACGCACCCATCCTTTAAGATTACCATTGACATTTTAATCTTTAATTGCAAGACAGTGTTCACATTGCAATTGGACTTACTCCTCAGATTTATTTTGACGTCTCTGTAGTAGAGTTTCAAAGTAAAGGAAAGGAACAAACCTATCTTTTTCATAATTTAAATATTGTAAGAAAAAAACGCACCATTGGACTCCGCTACGTGACGTAAGGCTTTTTAGACTTAAGTTTAAACAGGGATATTATTAAATTTGTACACATTTATTCAAACAGGGATGTTATCTAATACGCAATAAACTGTTTTTACACGAAACCGATTTTTAATCTCTGTTTCTCTTTTGTCTTCCTTTCGTTAACTTTGTTCAAGCAAAAAGGAGTTATCTCTTCACACTCCTTACTCTACTCAGTTAAGCGAATTTCACTGAGCGAATGCCAAATAGAAAATGAAACATACTCGAAAAATAAAACAAACCAGAAAGAAGAACCACAGCAATTGCGTTTAACCCCGGCACCACATAGTACGTCTCCCGCAAACATGCTTAAAAATTGCAGTTGTGATCAGCGTTGCCACCAAAAAAAAAATTTTCGTGCCACACTCTTTCAAAAAACGTGCCATTTGTGACATTTTCGTGCCATATGAAAAAAAAACTCAAGTTATTTTTTAAAAATAAATTTAAATTAAATAGATACTATTACAAGCAAATAACAAACAAAAAATCCTTCCTCTATTTCTGTGTAGGTATTTTCCAGAAACGGGGGTTTTTGGCAAGTTCATAATAAGTAATAAGTATGTATTATGTATGTAATTACCTATATTACATCACATGATGAGTACCTATTATTATTATTTAAAAATATAAATACGTAATAAAGCTTTGTTATAATAAGTTAAATAAATAAATTAGCTGGAGGTTTGTAAATTTGACAATTATTAGGCTTAATAATTTCATTATATGAGATTATAGCATTGTTTTGTATGACAGTCTGTTTTTGTTGTTTTAATAATTATTTAGCCTTGAAAACACTCGCTCTGCTGATGCACTAAGAAGAATTAACATACATTTTGTAATATTAATGAACATTCCTTCGTCAATATTGTTTTTTTATTTGTACAACTTAACCTAGAACGTTTTTGTATCTTCAAGAAAAATACTTCCGGCTAGTCCAATCTCAAAAATTTTTCTTATTTCGCCAAAAAGAACATCTTTCTCGCACTCTAATAGATGAGAAAATTCTGATACCAAAATATTGAAGTGTGGCAAAATACTTTGTATATTTGGATAATTTTTTAAAAAGGTTGGGTAAATTATCTTAAACGCATTTAGGTAAAATAATGAAAAAAAAACGTGCCATATTGAAACTTTTCGTGCCACCGTGCCACGAGAAAATTTTCGTGTCAAAATGGCACGATCGTGCCACATCGACAACGCTGGTTGTGATATCGCATCGTTTAAAAGCAGTCATACTACAACTATTTGCTCGGAGCATCATTAGGGGCGTTCACATTCTAAAATTTGTTTGACAAGCACGGCATGAAGAATATTTGATGGATGAAAAACAGGAGTGTTCACATTCGTCAAACATGCTGTCAAACAATACTTCTCATTAGAATTTTGACCACGGCAAACCAACTAAGAGCATAGATGAAATTTTAGATGAAGGAATTTACTTGAATTTTATATTCAAAGTCTGCAAAGTCTACTGCTATTGATTATAAAACTAATTTTAATATATTTTCTTACGATTTGCACAACTCGAGAAGTTCATGCAAAATGAAATTTGCTTAGAATGACGAACATGCGTTCACATTCTCAAATATGCTTGTCATGCAGCCAAAATAGCAAAACATTTTGAAATCCATCCAGCATGTTTGACAATCGTTAACATTATCAAAATCAAGCCAATCATGCCATTCTTGTCAAACATATTTGAGAATATGACCGCACCTAATTGTGAACTATACTTCAGTTTGACTTTTGGATCCTGATTACGATTCTTTTTTTCGTTTGCTTCGTCTTTCGTTTTTTTGACAGTTTAGGTGTGAGGTATAGAAGCGTAGTATGACAGGTAAGGGACAAATTAGTTTGGACATATCGAGAAAATTTCGTTCCAGATGTCAACTGATTGCCCAATGCCCTGAACAACATTTTCGGATTTTTAAATGTCAACTCCGAAAATGCATTTTTTGGGAGCATAAAATAAAATGTAATCGTCCATCACTTACTTGAAGTGGATTTTCAATTAAAACATTGAATAAACACACTTTGAAATCTTACAACAGTTGTTTTGTCTTTCGTCGATTTGATATACTGGTTGAGAGGTGAAGAAATTGTGGGGGAGTGAATATATTTAGTTCTAGCTAGCAATGGAAAGTACTAAAATCGAGATTTCAGTATTCAAAGTTACCAATGTAAGCACGATGTAGTAAGTACGCAACATTCTCAATGTAAACGGGGTCTTAAATGCAATCTAACTGTAACATGCTACACATTTGTATAATGGGTATTTTTAGATAAAATAATTTTTTTCGTCACATCTTCTAGATTGTATTAAGAAACTTTTAATTGTCAAAAACTTGAAAAGTTTTTTAAAATCCATTTTTTTTCAAATTTGAATACACAATACTATTTAAACTTTCGGGGAGCTTAGCATAAAAAATGATCAAAATTGGTTGTACTGTTTTTGCGAAAATCAAAAACAAAAAAAATGATTCTAGTGGGGGTACCATTAGTAAACTTTTTTCGTAAAATTTTAAAAATGCTATCTACCAAGCTTGAAGAAAATCGGCCAAGCCACTAAGGCTCTAGTCGAACAAACAGACAGTCAGACAGATAGAATTACGAGATCCACTTTATTCGTCTTCGCTATCATCGCAATGTCAACTTTGATCAAAATCTCGAGTTCGATTTTTATTGAACGCAAGTAAAAAGGGGGTTGCAGTTGAAGTTCTGTGAAATTTCTTTAACGGACTTATCTGCTCCTTACTTTTTTCCTTCCATAAAATCGTGTATAGTTCTTATAGAAATCTATTTTAAATTAGCTTAAACAATAATAAATAATTCACGAAAATAGTTAATAAGTGTTCTAATTCTTTAAAAAATAACGTTCAACTTCATTTTTTCCAAGCTTAATTAATTAAAACCAAGGAGATATTCCGTTATTTTGTGATAAAAGATCAACTTTGTATGCAATTCAGCAAAAAAAATGTTAAGTGTCCAACTTAACTTATGTGTCAAAAATAGTACAGTGAACATTTTTATAAATACGTTATGAATGACGTTAATGAATAAATAAATGAACAAATTAAAGATAATTAACGTTAAATCTAAGTGTTTCAATGTAAATAATTAACATAAAAAGACTATCAATCAAAAGGTTTGATATTTATTGATTTTAATAAATAAATTAAATTCACTAGGCTCCGTTTTACTGAAAACCTCCCCCATTTAATAAGTTTAATTCATAATTCAAGTAAAAATTATTAGTAATTTATATTTAAACTAAGTAATCTTTGTGTTGAGCTTGACATCAAACTCCATTATCTCTGCATAAATATACTACTATCTTTCAACAGCAAATCTCTGTGATTAAAATTTGAATCTTCTTACTCTTAGAGCTTTTTAACAAACAGCAGAACCAAGGTCATCCCTTATAAATACACACTTAATAATGACAACCTATTGTTTGAGATTTAATGAGATTCATTCCACTAAAATCTGTGAGCTAATAGCGTCGTCCTTTTATCCTTTTGAACATAAACTAAATTTATATTGTAATTAAATTGAGACTTTAATGCCATTAGTCGCTCGAAGGAGGCAATCAATAGAGTAATCGTTTGTTTGATGTATCGTTTTAGGTGTGACGATATATTGGGTGTCGGTGTTTTGGTTTGTACTTACACAAGCATAATATGTAGACATAATGTAAAAATCATAGGTTAAAGACATAATGGTCATTATATTAATAGAGAAGGGAAGGATTTTTTTTTTCTGAACAGAACTTGTTGATTTGATTTATGATTCACCAAAGATGATAGGAATCTTTGAATCAAATGGGAAATTATAGTCTTTATTTTGGATGATGAATAGGGAGTTAATAAATTAATTTTGGGTGTAATAATCATTATTTCACTTGGGTTAAATAAAACAGGTTACATTTGGTGCTTACCAATAGGGATTTTCGAACCCTGAAAGGTGATTACGGGCATATAGTTGAAGCTACATCTGTCTTGCTTAATCAACATTTGCAAATGATTAACTAGTTTTATGGAAGTAGGTCTTCTGTTCGAACAATATTTTAAAAGCTTCGCCCATTTTACGGTCCCCATAATCGTCCAACTTTAACCATAGCCAATATCCGTGAAAGTATGCAAGGGAATCTGAGGAAATCAATTCCGCGCTGCGTACAAGAGCTCGGTCTTTCGCAGATCACAACTTGGCGAATTTTGCGTTATTACGTAAGCATACAAACTTAAAATGAGCCATAAACTCAGAGTTAACAAAATCCAATCCGGATCAGATCTGGGGGAAAATAAAATACAGCTAAAGACAACGACGAGAGATGTGTGTTCGCCAAATGGGCTCTCGAGCAGTTGGAAGTTGAACCCAATTTCGGTCAAGAATCATATTCAGCGACGAGGCCCACTTTTGGATGAATGGGTTCGTTAACACTCAAAATTTGTGAATTTGGACGATCACAATCATTCACATGAGATGCACCAAATTACAATGCATTTAAAGTCGATGAAAGGATAATTATTAGCTCGGCAAAGAGCTGATTACACTAAATAGTACGTCGGATAGGATATTGTTAAGGATTTTTGATGTTTACAGGCGGTAGGGTAACTCAAAATAGTGGGTAAAACTTATACGTACCTTATGGAAGTACTTACTATATCGTGCTTGCATTGGTAACTTTGAGTACTGAAATCTAGACCTTAGTACTCTCCATTGTCAGCTAGAACTAAATATATGCACTCCCCCAAAATTTCTTCACCTCTCGACCAATATGTCAAAAAGACGAAAGACAAAACAACTGGTGTAAGATTTCAAAGCGGGTTCATTCAATGTTTTAAAAAAATCCACTTCACGTTAGTGATGGACGATTACATTGTATTTTATGTTTCCAAAAAATGCATTTTCAGAGTTGACATTTAAAAATCCGAAAAATGTTGTTCTGGGCAATCATGATATCTGCAACGAAATATTCTCGATAAGTCAAAATTTAATTTGTCCCTTATCAGTCATACCATATAATTATTTCAGTTATCGAATTAAATTCTTTATATTATATGAAAATACAGATCGATGTACATCTGTTAAGCCATGAACTGGATGATGACTACGACTGCGATGGATTAAAAAATTTAGTTTTTCCTACTTAAATTTACTATAAAAATTTCCATTTAGGTGGGAATGAATTCAATCGGTTTATTAAACTCTGAAAAAGGGAGTAAGATAAAGTACAGAAATCTTAAAAAAAAGTCAGAGGATTTAGCTCAGTGTGAACACCGTCAACAGCAGAAAAAAAAGACATCAAGAGCTTGTTTACACGAGTCTTTTTTTTTGTCTTTTTGCATATTTGATGTGAGGTTGTGAAATGTGGTGAATGAAGCTACGCTTCTATACCTCTCACTTAACTGTGAAAAAAAGAAAAGACGAAACAAACGAAAAAAAAAATCGTAATCAGGATCCGAAAGTCAAACTGAAGTATCGTATTTTCGTTCACAATTAGGGGCGGTCACATTCTCAAATATGTTTGACAAGAATGGCATGATTGGATTGATTTTGATAATGTGAACGATCTATCTAGTGGCTTGTCAAACAGCCTGGATGGTTTTCAAAATATTTTGATATTTTGGCTGCACGACAAGCATATTTGAGAATGTGAACGCATGTTCGTCAGCATAAGCAAATTTAATTTTCCATAAACTTCTCGAGTTGTGCAAATAGTAAGAATCAAAATCAGTTTTATAATCAATAGCGGTAGACTTAGCAGACTTTGAATACAAAGTTCAAGTAAATTCCTTCATCTAAGATTTCATCAATGCGGCGGACCAACTCCGCGCCGTGGTCAAAATTCTAATGAGAAGTGATGTTTGACGAATGTGAACACTCCTGTTTTTCATCCATCAAATATTCTTCCTGTAGTGCTTGTCAAACAAATTTGAGAATGTGAACGCCCCTATTGATGCTCCAAGAAAATAGCTGTAGTATGACTGCTTTTAAACGATGCGATAATCATTCTGTAATTTTTAAGCATGTTGGCGAAAGACGTATGTTTTTTTTCGTTTGAACATAGTCAACTTATAGTAAAAATCGCTGTGTTTGAAAGCACCCATGCAATAGAAAGAAAGCCAAAAGAGAAACAGAGATTTAAAATCGCTTTAGTATATAAAGAGTTTATTGCGTATTAGATAACATCTTTGTTTGAATATAAGTAGTGTAAAGATACAATGCTGTCTCAAACAACATCCCTGTTCAAACATAAGTCTAACAAACTTTACGTTACGTATCGGAGTAAAATGGTGCGTTTTGTTTACAATATTTAAATTATAAGAGAAATAGGTTTGTTCCTTTACTTTGAAACTCTACTACAGAGACGTCAAAATAAGTCTCCAATTCCAATGTGAACACTGTCTTGAAATTGAAGATTTAAAAGTCAATGATAAATTTAAATGATGGCTACATATGCATGTGTATAACTGGCTCCTTAGGCGCCCATATTTATATGGATGCGATAGTTACAGGACTGGTCCTAACTCCTAAAATACAAAGCATAATGCGTACAGCTATAGGTATATAGAGATATTTTAAGACTTTTTTGGATTTAAGTATAAGTGAAAGGGACAAATTTTTTCCCATATAGTGGCTTGATTTGAATATATTCAAAGACACAAACTAACAGAGAAAATACAGTTGCCAATAATTTATGATTTTCAGTGAAATTCAATATTTGAAAACAAAAAAAACAATGTTGTTGTTACTATTGCATTGTATGTTTATTGGGTACGTTCGATAACAAAAATTCGGCACATTTGTTTCAACCTACCCAAAAACGCTCTCGGTAAGAAATTATTTTTCTGCATGTCTATACATGATCGATATTTAGCAGCTGTCGGAAAAAGTGTGCAAAGAGATTGACTATTTCTTTTGCTTAAAACCTAGTTCGCAGATTGCGATATATTTTATCTCCAAACATCAGCTAAAATCCAAGCTAAATTTTGATATAAGAATCTTGTGGAGAATATGTCAGAGAAAACAGCTGTTCTATATGTAAATAAAATTTTTCAAAAATTTTAATGAATTTGCCTTAAGGTAGTCAACGGCCTTGGCTTTCTTAAAAGCATCGCTTCCCATCGATCAGCGAAATCAAGCATCATTAGTTAGTACGTGGATGGGAGACCGTTCAAATACCAACCGGATGCTGTTGACATGTGTTTCTTCAGTTGTTCTTTTTTTCTGTGTGTCTCTCTCTGTTGTCTAAGCCGATGGCCTCAATGAACAGTGCTTTCAGAGTCTCTACTGCGTAGTTTTATCGACGGAGTAGTGTAATATGTAATGTAATGTAATGTATAATGTTTTAAAAAATGATTTTTTAAGAATCATGAATGAGAATGAATGAGAATTATAAATTATGAGTGATTATTGCTGTGGAAATGTAAGACTTCCATCACCAAATATTCTTCTTAATATAAGTACTTCCATTTCAAATTGAAATTTAGCTGGAGAATGAATGTGCTAAACAATTATTTTGTGAGCTGAATTTGGACAGATAAGTATGTACAGCTCGAAGAGAAATTTTAATTTTTAAGCTGGAGCAGCGTACCTCTCAGGTAAAATGCTTGACATAATTTTATCTTGGCTAAATTTCCGCGAGAATTTTGTATGGGAGATAAAATTAAGCGCGATCTGCGTACTAGGCTTAACTAAACAATATTCAGTTCCAGAAGAAATTAAAGAAATCGACAGAATAATTGGACGGAATCCTAAAAACAACTGCTAGTCCAGTCATTTTAGGTTTTATCTGCGGAAAAATTCCTAGTGAGCTGAATTTTTGTATACACCTTTATTACGGCATTGTAATGAAGATGTGAAAAATCGACATTGATATCGTGCCGGCTAAAAAAGTTACAGGGGTCAAAAGGTCACAAAAATCAGTTTTTCGCAAATATCTCGCGATCTATTGCTCAGAGGTCAATAAAGGTCATCATAAAAATTGTTTGTCGTGAAATTGCCTACAAAAAATGTCTTCATTTTTCTGTAAAATTAACCGTTTTTGGAGTAGAGCGCTGAGAAAGCGAATATATTATGACGATGCACTCGTTTCCTCACCACCTTCGAGGTAGAATGCGGGGCGCGTTTTTTTACATGGTTTCCCCCGTAAGCATAATCCATGATAAGTAATCAGAGGTTTTTTTATTTACGGGTGAATAATTTTTTATTTGAATACAGAAAAATACAGAAAAATTAACTTTAGTATATAATTTTTTTTTTATCATTCATTGTCGATATCTTCAGTTTCTGTGTCATTAACAATTGCATACCGCAATCTTCGATATTAAAAATGGTCTCCAGCTGTGTTAACTTGCTGATTCTTTTCAGCATTTACACCAGCGATCTAATAGGTAGTCTAACTCGGGCAATTATGTATGCCGTCGACCTAATAGTGTACAGAACAGCTCCCAAAGTCGAGGTCATCAGAATTCTTTTGCACTGTGACTTCAACAAGATTCAGTGATTTTGCGATGATACTCGTATGGAAGTCAGTTTCAGAAATCTGAAACTATTCTGCTTAGGACTCGATCCATCAGTGTGCCACTTGATGATATTTGTTTCGAGGATCTCAAGATAACTCCCATTGCCGCACTTCTGATGGCCTCGTGTAGAGGGGATAGATAGAGGAGAACCTCTATAGCTGCGGTAGGGCAGGTTCTCATTGCTCCTGTAATACAGATACACGCGAGCCCTTAGACTTTTTCTAGAGCTTTCCTTACTCTTGATAATTCAGTTCTCTTGTGCCATGCAACCGCCCCATATGTAATGATTGGTCTTACCATCATAGTGTATATCCAGCTAAGGATGTTCGGTTTGCATCTGCATGACTTGCCTGCAAGTCTCTTGCAAATCATTAGGGCTTTTGTGGCTTTCACGACTATAGCTTTAAAGTGTTTGTTCAAAAAGAGTCTACTATCTGGTAGAATTCCTAGATACGAGTATTTTACCCCTCTGCGTTTCAATCACTTCACCAGCTAGATGGATAGGTTTCATATGTGGCAGAAGTTATTCCTTGTTAATGGTATGATTGTCGTCTTGGAGGGGTTTATTGATAATCCTACAGATAGACACCATTTCCGTGTAATTGTTAGTCCTCTTTGGATTACCTACGGCTATGATAGCAACATCATCAGCAAATCCAATGGAGAATATACCTTGGGAGGTAAGATTTTCTTACAATTCATCCACTACAAGACTCTTCAACAAGGGTGATAATACACCACCCTGAGGACAGCCTCTTGTTGTGATTACTTTTTTTTACATTTTGTCCTTTTTGTGACAGTATTTTTAGTGCCTAACATTTCCATATAGTTATGGTGATGGGTACGCATTTCCTAACAAAAGTTGTGCCTACAGCCTCGTGGGATGTGTTGTCGAAGGCTCTCTCTATGTCTAAGAACGCATCTAATATTCTATCTTTTTTCTATATTTTGGGAATAAATATTAGCTTTCCTGTTCTCCATAGACTTGGTATATACCCAAACGCAATGCTACTACGAAGAATATTAGTGAAGAATATTGTTAATTTCACAGAAACTGAAGATATCGACAATGAATGATAAAAACAAATTATATACTAAAGTTAATTTTTCTGTATTTTTCTGTATTCAAATAAAAAATTATTCACTCGTAAATAAAAAAACCTCTGATTACTTATCATGGATTATGCCTACGGGGGAAACCATGTAAAAAAACGCGCCCCGCATTCTACCTCGAAGGTGGTGAGGAAACGAGTGCATCGTCATAATATATTCGCTTTCTCAGCGCTCTACTCCAAAAACGGTTAATTTTACAGAAAAATGCAAGAGACATTTTTTGTAGGCAATTTCACGACAAACAATTTTTATGATGACCTTTATTGACCTCTGAGCAATAGATCGCGAAATATTTGCGAAAAACTGATTTTTGTGACCTTTTGACCCCTATAACTTTTTTAGCCGGCACGATATCAATGTCGATTTTTCACATCTTCATTACAATGCCGTAATAAAGGTGTACACAAAAATTCAGCTCACTAGGAATTTTTCCGCAGATTGGGGTTTAAAATGCCTAAAATGACTGGACTATGCCAGTAATAGGACAAAGAGTAGAACCCTTCGTCAGTTATTAAGAAGAAAACTTTCCTAATTCACAGCTAACTCACCTGTAGATACAGTCCTTGGACGAAGTTGATGCATATATTAAGCAGACTCTGGAGCTTAGCATGAAAGATGTGAGTTTCTACCATATTAATCCGGCAAGCGAACTATGCAGTTCGGAGGAGATAGCAAAGGTAATTCGCAATTTTAGGCCACAAAAAGTCAATTGTCAAGAGTCTCCAACTTCATTCTCAAATGTATTCTTCATACAGTCATGATCTTACAATAATCTTAAAAATCTCCATCCAAAATTGCTACTTGTCCCAGAAGTGGAAATCAGCAATTCTGTACTGTATGTTTTCAGATTCATCTCCTTTCAAATTTTCAACTCAGAGTGGACGAATTCTTGACAAAGTAAATTAAAATAAATGAATACATTTTAAATATAATGTTAAAAAAAAAACAGTTTACCATGTTTTCCTGAATAAAACATTCTCAAAATGGTAGGGAGACATGCCAATTCCTTGTGTTCATGATCATTTCAAAACATAAACAAATTCTTGGAACACATTCTGACACAAACTTCTTTTATGTGGATAATACTTCCATTTAAACAGCTGATTAACCATCAACAAACAGTTAAGCAAACCAAACAACGGACGTAAGTTATTACGCAATTAAATCACCAACAAAACTACCTTCGCATTTCAATTCTTTACTTTCCCTAAAGAAACCGCTTTAAAAATATATAAACGTCCGGTAAATGGTTTGCTTAGACGAACTACATGGAATCCCGTCAGCGATTTATTATCCTCCCTTTTCCTTTGGTGTTCCTTTTGTCCTGAGCTTAGCACTAATCACCTATAAGTTAGCCTTCCGTCCACACTTTGAGCTCTTCAGCAACCTTTATTATCCCTTGCACCACACAAAGTTCCTTGACACCTAATGCTGGCGAGCGTCTCCTCATGTCTGCTTCGTATGGGTAACACCCCGTTATATCCGCTCTGCTGCAAACAACATCCATTTCCTTCTTTCATTTCAAATGGATATTATAATCCGAGTGAACCTTTTCACTTGCTTACCGTAACCGAACCGCATTAGGATTGAACCACTGAGGAAATTAAATTGTTTCCACGTGAAACAACTCCACCTTAACCCAACGCCCGATCCAACCTTCGGCGTCGCGTAGCGTCGCCATCCCCCACCACCAAGGAACCTTTTACATTGTAGCCAGCGAAGAATGCGCGCGTTAAACGAAGCGTATTAAAATTTAATTGCTTTGTTGCTTGCAAACGGAATGACATGATGGTCTTAGTTTACCACTGAGGATTCGGAGTTGGGGATCCCCACGGCGGCGGCGGCGGCGACCCATTGCGACCCCGCATATCGAACGTGTAAATTGGTGAAATTTGAATTGCAAATTAGATCCACCGCAAGAGAATTTTAATCGCGATATTAAATATTGTTTTAAAACCTTTTACTCGCAGGATTTTAAATGCTGTCCAATTGAATCAGGGGGAATAGAGATTATCAGGTTCTAAAGAAAGGCAGGCCGTGCTGAACTTCTTATCCTGTAGCTAGAGATATCTCCAAGGCGAACAGTTTTATTTCTATTATATAACCAGCGGCCGAGAGCTTTATGTTTTACTTTCAATATTTAATCAGTTAAGGTGTGCGCTAAATATTAAAACTTTATATCTGGAAGGTCCTGTGGGATGGTTTGTGGTGAGGTAAATAATCCATTTTTTTTTCTCCCTACCCTCATAACAACAACCTCACCAATAGCACCAGCAACAACAACAATTCCAATTTAGCTTAACTGATACTTTTGACAGCAAAAATCAATATAATTGAGTGCTGTTCGGCAACTAAAGTTTGTCCGTGTGGATCAATGAAAGGTATTTTTCCTGAAGGTCGTTTTTAGATTAATTGGTTGGAAATTGAATTTTACCCATAAACTTATTAATTTTCGTGTTTCGAGTTTTTAAATAAAATTTTTGGTTCAAGGGTTCATTGGCAGTTATGTTTTATGGAATAATAAAAATAGAATTGAATAAAATCTCGAAGGATATATAAAAAGTAATTAAACCTTTAAGACGTTAAATTAGAGAGAGTTCTTAATTGAACCAACTTAAATACTTTAACTTAAAGTTGTGTGAAAGTTAACCAAAGTTCAGCTGTTCAGAATTTTGTAAATAGTTACCACCAAACGAAACCAGAAGCCAAGCAAAACGAAGTTAAGCCATCGTTGATGTGTGGAGACATTTTTTAAAATGTAATTTGAATGTCTGAGTTTCGGATATGGCGTGGTAAGAAATTCTATGATCAATAATCGTGGAAAAAAAAACTGTCCCTCTCATTTAAGATATGAAAAATGGGGATCTAAAATTTGGTTAGATTTTCTCGAAAACGAGTCCTGAGCTAAAACAAATTATCAAAAGATATACAATACCTTTGTATGAAATTCACATTAATTAATTAATGTAAGTCGGCTAAAACGCTAAGAAACATCTAAGTCAAATGTCTATATTATTAAATAACCACTAGAACTGGTATCGCCCTATCCCTTCGGTCCCATTCAGAGACAGTTCTACTGAACTGAAGGGGCTCTGCTCCGCCTTATGTCAGGAGGTCTCGACTATAAATATCCACAGTTCAGCGGCCGAGGACGTGGTAGATTATTAGTGGACACACCACTCTATTCTAGACCAGACCTCGACTGTCTATGTAGAGAAATGCATCGGACAGGATACAGCAACTTTGACGCAGACTTAAATTACAATGATTGTTAAGGTATTAAGAGCCAAAAAATTAAGCTGCTAGTCGAGACTATCGCTCTTGCAATGTGACCCCGAATCGGCTTAAACAAAATGCTGACTCCGTTGTATAGAACCTTGTCGGAATAATAATGTTGGTACTTAGACTCTTGTATTCTGTGTAATCCAAGGCTAGGCGTTGCTTAGGCACTTCAATCGGCGCGCGGTCTGCCAATTAGAGATCGTGGATTTTTGACACGTTATCCTCCGTGGTAGCCATTTTCGGGCTCATTAAAAACCGATGTGCGACCATGTTGAAACTCGTTATACTAATATGTAACATTGCCATCGAAGGAGGAGAGTCACCGTACACAGCATCTAAGCGCTATTTGATTTTGCTTCGCGATTTCCCTTCCAAAACAAAGAATCGAATCACCGACCGATATAGCTCTTTTTCCATTATTGTAAAATTCGCGGACAAGATGGCTTACAAAATTACAAGTCCGATTCGGCTGACATTTTGACAGTAGCCGTTTAAGAAAATGTACTAGACGATAGTAAATCTGTCTTGCGATACTTGCACCATCTGGCGGTGAAAGTAAGTACCTATCGGACTGCCCTCGTATATGTCTTTCGAAATACAAATACTGATCCAACTAGATCTCAAGGTACTTTTACTCGCCAGTGACTTTCCACTTGGCCCTACGAGCTCCATGAAACGGAGTCCTAAGCAAAAAAGTTTTAGATTTCTGAAAGTTCATTTTTATCTTCTAGTCATCATAGTATCGCTGAATCTTTTCGAAGTCACGCTGCAAAAGAATTCTGAAGTCCTCGGCTTTTTGAGCTGTTCTGTAAGCTTTTAGATCGTCGGAATACTGCTCCCTGCTGAAGACTATTTTGAGCATCGAAGATTGCGCCAGAAGTTACATTGCAACTTACCATTTTGACAATAAACTTTCTGCCATAACATATACATGTACAATAATGGTTTACTCATGCCGAGTCTGTTAAGCTTAAGTTAGATGCTTAAGCCATGGAGAATACTTTCAAACGTTAAGCTTTGTAAATTATCGAGCTTGCAAGAATTTTGTAGTCATAGGTTAAGATCAGAACTATAAGAATTTTCGTTTTTATTTCTTTTATATCCAAGGGGATAAAATTTGATTATCATGGAGAAGGTCTTGGGTTCGCTTCTCAGCCGCTGCAAAAAAACTTTTTCCTCTTGCGAGGAATGGATAAAACCTCTAAGAGTTTCTCTTGTCATGAGAAGTGCTGCTCCGAAGTGCCGTTCGGTATCAGCAGAAAATTGTAGGTCCCCTCTATTCCTGGTAACTTGTGTGCGTATTGATGATTAAGATTGGAGCTTCATTTATTAAAATGAAAAAAAAAAGTTGGATCCAATATTGATCCTTGTGGAACTCCACAATAAAAAGGTAGAAACTTAGAAATATGGTCACCAACAACAACAGCTTGTCTTTTTCCAGAGAGAGATAAGATTTCGGTTCTATAGACCTGTTCATTATTCATTAGTTACATTAGTTTTTCCAGGACTTTTGATAAGGAGGATGGGTTTGAAATGGATGAAATGTGGTATTTTCACTATTATTAGGAATATTGATAATTTTAGTTTTTGACACTCTTTCGCAATTCATTCTTACTATGGTAAGCGAAAGACTTTGGTTGTCTGGATTCTTAGAATCTCTTAGATGAAGAGTTCGTAAAGGCCTGTCGGGACAGTAGTCAAAAGAAAGATGAATCAAGTTATTATTTGGAAAATAAGGTGCTAGAAATTGGTAAAAATATAATACTTCGAACCTTCAAATAGTTCACTGAACTCGCCTATTTTCTACTAAGCTTTGTGAATTTGTCTTACAAATTTTGTAAAAGTTTTCAACAAAATTATGCAACAGAAAAACTCGTTATCCCTTAAACTGCAAATGTATCGAATAAATGTACGACCTAGACACCAGCTTGTCTTTTATTTTAAAAAAGTTTGGCTTTTTCCGCTTGATTTTAACTCTCTAAAATTAGGCAAACTAAAATGTTGCCAACATGCAACCATTGTTCAAATACATGACATGCTCATGCAATTGTTGTAGTGAATTCTGATTGAAGTTGCATATATACACTCAAGCATGAGTCTTCAATCTTTTATTTTTACATCAACGGTGACGGTACGGTGAGAGGACATTCGATATAATTATTGTGCTTTGTGGGTTTTGTTGGCAAAATTTTGTTTTTACGATTTTTTTTTTGTGTCCATTTCATCATATATTTTTATTTTCATCTATGCTTATGTTGTGGTGTGTTCTCTTTAACGTAATAAACGCAAATGAACCAATCCATAATGATCAATCATCAATCTTGCATATTTTATTTTGCTTCAAGCATACTTGTGACTTTTTCACTAATGCACTTGCACGTGCATGTCATACATTTGAACAATGTATATCTGGCTTTATGGCTGACAGATACACAGCTTGAGCTGTGCTATACATGACTTATCGGGTATTATTTAATTTTCGATCTTAGCTGATTTTTGGAGAAATTAAGCGCAAACTGAGTGAATGAATTTTATAGTGATTAATTGTTGCTTACATGAATATGTCCTTTACGAAATTTACGATTGTAAACAATTTAAAAATTGGCAATCAAGCTCTGAAATAATCGAATCATCTTTCACTAAAACCTTATTTTATCATATTTCCTCATTTGTTGTTATAAGCCTAGTTACGCAGATCGCGATAAGTTTTAGATCTCACACAAAATTCTCAAGCTATAATTTTACCAAGATGAAGCTATTTATTATTTATATAAAATTTTTGGATTTGACTGTACATTTCTTTGATATTAAAGAATTAAAATATAAAATTAAAAAAGGAATTTTTTTATTTTATTAATTTCAATTAAAACTTTTATATCACAACATATTATATTTCTTTTTACTTATTAAGCGACGCGTTTCGGATTTGCATCCATCATCGGGGTTTTTTCGTTGACTTTTATATTTTAATTCTTTGAAATCAAAGTTATACAATCAACATGGAGACTGAACCACAAAGAAATGTACATTTCTTATCTGTCAATATAAGTGTTTAGGACACAAAATAATTACGTCTGTTCACGTATTCTCCAATCCGATTAATTTCTTAAAAAAAATTGGTCTAAGCCTGTCATATAAAAAAATTAAATAGTGTAGACATTTTCAGCTTTTGGTCTCCAAAAACCAAAGAGTAACTGGATGGACACAATGGAGACGTAGCTTCAACTGTCAAACCACTCGATACAAGTTTACATAAGGTTAAAATGAGCTTCAAGCTCTATTTTATTTCTCATATATTTATTTTTTTTTGATAAATTTGCAACTATACATATGAGTTAATGCACTAGCGTAAAAATTTGGCATTACAAAAAAACGAAACTAGAAATTTGCGATATACTTTTGGGAGATTTTGTTTTTCTTCTACAAAATATAAGCTTTTGGCAATATCTGTTTTTGAATGTATTTTACGAAAAATTACCTGATCTAAAAATTAAACCATCTAGAAAGATGCATCCAACTGATTGTTTTCAACTTTCATAATAAAAAAAAATATTAACATGCATTTTTTTTCAATTTTTTGCGCAAAATTTTAGATGAATTAGTACGATGTTAAAGCTGATTTTGGAAATTTTAATCGAATATAGCTAGCATCACGCATTCTATACTCTTTTATTAAAATTAAAATCATCAAATACCTTTTTTATTTTTTTTAAGAACCGTGCTAACTTCATAAGACTCTTTGACATTTACAAACGTGAAAAATAGTTTGTTTACTTAGTTTTTCGCACGAACTGTCATTGTTTACTAGTTTGAAAATCTTTAAAATTAAGAATGAGTTACTGGACTACTTCAAGTTAGCAAATTATTTTTTTTATAAAAAACTATTTTACAAAAGATTATCCCTTAAAATAAAAAAATTAAAAAGGGACTTTCAAGTTTATCTAACAAATTGACGATTTAAAATTGAGAAAATCCTTGATTTCGTTTAGTTAATTATTAGAATTAGAACTCTAAACGCCAACGAAGAAACAAAAATTACATCTGGTAACATGTTTCCAATTTGAAATCCCTTGCATTTTTAAATGATCGAAATATTTAATGGAATCCGTTTTAGCTTCTGAAGTCAAATACAACAGTTACACTAACACGATTCAAGATGAACTAAATTTGATATTAAAAATTATTTTCACGTTTTGATGCTTTCGAAACGTAGATAAGCTTCAAAAGCTCCCTTGCATGTAGTTGTTCTCTTATCCTTGTTGTTGAGTCATGCGCATATTCCAGCTCAAACATAAATATCTTTTCGGAAAAAAATTACCAATTTACTCTTAAATGTATTTATAAAACAGGATTTCTATGAATTGACCGATTTTGCAGTAAGTGCTTAGAGATACGTCCTTGAACTGCATTTATATATGTAAAATCTTTTTTTCTTCTATTCTGATGTGAGATGCTTGTTCAAGATGCGCCAATTTTAAGTGGGAAGACAATTTTTGGTTTGGAAAATATTTCAAGTATTTTTACTATTACTGTGACTAGACACAGTAATATTATTGAGAATTGTGTGGAGTATTTGTTCAAATATTTGTTTTCAAGTAAAAAATATGAGAAAAGTATATTGTGTCAATAAAATTATATTAAGTTTTATTGAATATATGGTAGGTATTTAAAGAGCATTTATGTAATATTTGAGAATTCAATATTGCCTTTTCTTTATTTAAAAAAATAAAAGAAAGGACCCAGAGCTGATTCGTTGAGTATGATTAAGTTTAAAAGTCTGAGGCAAGAAATAGTACATTTTTGGTTTGCAGCGTTTAATTTTTGGTTTTCAGAATTTTTTTCAAGGTATATTTACAAAACCATGGGTAAAATAATTTAAAATCACTTGCGTTTTTAAACGATTAAGCGTAAACTCGTTAGTGTGAATACTCCAAGTACTTCTTTTGACGATGTAAGATATGGCAGGTGGATCAAAGACAAAATTTCGGGGGTTTATAAAAACATTTAAAATCCTCAAGAATTTCAATAATGGATTCTTTTAAAATTATTCTTTTAGTTTTTAATAGATAATATTTAAGGCGGTGCCAAGCAATTTTGGATTTTCAATCAAAATTTAAGATGAATAAGACGTGGTGAGGAGTCCTAATTTATGTATAAAGGGTTTTTCAATTGCCGCTGGTAGATTTTGGCGGTTATGTTGTTTTGGTGACATCTGTTAAATATGTTTGTTTATTATTTAGTAACTGATATCAAATCACCATTGCACCATGATATAATTTATTAACAAAATTAGTGTTCGTTTATACAAATGTGTTGCAACCATTTTACGGTTGATGTTTTCGACTTTTCAAAGTTTGATGGCCAGATTTGAGGCGAGTAGGCGACCGATTCGGTTATCAATTCAATTTCAGTGTTGTTTTATTGAACATACTGTTTACAATTTGGCTTTCAACTAATAAGATACTATGTATGAAAATTTACATTTCTCGGCTTATAGGGGGCCTAACTATGGCTGTAAAATCAACGTCAATTTGATCGTCATTATTTGACGCAAATAATGCTGTCGTCAAATATGCAATCGTCCCGCTTGCACAAAATCTATTTGATCAACGTCAATGAATTTTCTTGCAAACGCATTTGACGTTTACGAACGTGATCAACAAAATTAAAAATGGATGCTAAAATTTTTTCTAAAATTGTGGTTGAAATTTGTTTGAAAAATTTAAATACGTGCTACTATAGCAAAAAAATTCTTAGACTAATTCCTCGTTGTCCACGATTATGTTGTTATCCAGAGTTTTTATCACACGGAGGTACCTCGATTCGGGATGTCGTTGTTCTGTGGTCATCCTTCTCAAAAGCTGATTCGGGTGGTCGATGATGTTCCGCATTAGTTTCTTCGTTGAATGAAATAGATATTTGTCCAGTGGGATTAAATTCGTTGAAGTGCACTCCCTGGTAGAAATGGGAGAGTCTGTTGATGTGGGTTTCTATTTCTACTCTTCGGACAGCAATTAATAGTGACATTGATGTGGCGTAGGTGAGCGAGTCATCAGCATACAGAAGATTCTCACATCCAATTAGAGAAGGTTGGCCGGAAGTCATCAAGTTATAGAAAAGGGGCCTAGTTTTGAGCCTTGGGCGACTCCAGCTTTGATGGTCTTCATATTTAACTTGCAATTATCTATAGTTGGACCAAAAATTTTCTGAAAGTAAAGAGAATTTTTATAAATGGCAGAGGTACTTGCATAAGATGAAGTTTGTGGATTAGGCCAACTATCCACATCGAATGCACTGCTTACAATCTTTTCTGGCATTGGATTTTATTGTGGTGTTGAATGGAGTTCCGGAGCATGATTTTGATTTACTGTAGCTCATTCCAAACTATCTGAAAGGTTCTGTTAGTTGTGCTCAGTTCACTTTTATGGATCCGCTATAAACGTTTTCTAAGACGTTGTCTGTGAGCATACATGCTCTAAACATATACGTTCTAGGCTGTTTCTGCTTGTCAATTTGCAATTGTTGACAATTGTTGCATCGATTTCTGCATCCAGAAGATTCCTGTTAGGGCTGTCTTCAATGTGCCTGTGCAGTCTTTCAATATCTAGCCGCCTGAAGTTAATGAAATTCTCTGGAGCTTCTGTTGTAAGGAGTATGGGTTGGTTCAGGTTAATCGATAGTTGAACATCTGCATGGTTCGTATCACTGTGCACTAATGTACAGACATAATTTCGGATTTCTGGAAGAGTTTGGACTAGGTTTGAGGAAGCCAGAAAGAAGTCCAGCGTTGATGGTGTTCTTGGAAAAGTGGGTTTGTGTTGTGAAACAACCACTAAGAAGTGCTGGTCGTTGTTAGCGTCCAGGCAGTCAACAATCGCCTTGCCCTCAGGTGAGATAGTAGTATGTTGCCGATTCGGTTATCATTTAGCCAACAATCGTACGTCAAAGGAATGCAAGATCAGTCGAGTACATAGTACCTGAGGCAGTGGCTCGTAGTGCACAGAACTCGGCCTTTCACAAACTTCAACTTGGTGAATTTAGCATAGAAACTTGAACCTACACCCGTACAAAATCCAACTCACCCAGGAGCTTAAAGTTCATGAACATAGACAACGCCGTTTGTTCGCTGACTGGGCTTCAGATCGTTTGAAAGAGGACCCAATTTTGGCCGAAAAAAAAACATATAACTACGAGGCGCATTTTTGGATGAATGGTTGTGTTAACAAGCAAATTTGCTATATATGGGAAGACACCAACTAACCACTAGGCTCGCCAGGTCACAATGGATCCTCAAAAAGTTACCGTTTGGTGTGGGTTTTGGGCCGGCGGCATCATTGATTCGTTAAAGTACATCACGACCGCTACAGAATGATGATAAACAATTTCTTATGGCTCAAATTGAACCATATGGACGATATGTGGTTCCAGTAGGATTGCGCTACATGACGACACACAGGAGGAACACCACAATTGACATTCTGCATGAACGATTTGAACGTATAGGTTATCTCTCCAATAGGCTTTTTCTTGTGGGATTTCTTGAAGTCGCAGGTATATGCGAATAAACCGCAATTGGCTTATGTCCTTAAGGTGAACATAACACTTCACAATACAATTTACTATTAGTATGATGCCTTTTTTGTTAATGAATGTTGATGTACCCAATGAGGCGGGAGAGGTGATTTCACTGCACTTTCATTTCATTTCAATTCAATCGCTGTCAAACGTTGTTCGAACGCCATTAAGTGCGCGCGTGTTATTGTTATTCTACTTGTGAGAAACATTGATTTTAACCACTTCCGTCAAGAAAATAAGACTCATGTAAGTAATATTTTTAATTTCCCCTGTTCACAGATTGATTTGAATGCGCCTTTGAAGAAAATCAAAACTAGATCAATGTTTTAAAAATTTAGTATTTTTCTAATTTTCAATTGAGTTGGGGCACCTCATAACATCAAGACAAGTAAACAATCTTTTGTATGCTGAATTTACCCATTAAAAGGCAACTTTGTATTGCTATTCGATTAAAAAAAATTAAAAAAATTTTTTTTCTTACATTATCACTCCACCCTAATATATAGTGAATCACAAAATTGGTCACGTGTTCCATAAACAAAATACAAATTCTCTTTAATTGCTGTCATTTTAATTGTTTTCTTATTTTAAGGTATTATATTCCTTAGATAATTTTCTCTTCTAACAGTTTATAACGGTTTTTATTCTCTTCTACTCAAAAGTAAGTTTTACTATATGACTGCATTCGGAGTTGCATCGTGATCTTTTTTGTGAGTTAGATCGTAAAGTCGCTATTTCTTATTTATTGATCTTAATTTAATAACAAAAAAGTGAAGCAAGAGTTCATCAATATTCAGTGCTTAGTTTTGTTAATTAATGAAGTGAAAATTTTATATTTTCTTAATTCAGATTTCTTATAATGGGATCGAACAATAAACCAATAAAAATAACCCAAAAAAAGCAGGTTGAAGATTTTTTGAGAAAAGGTGTACCACACCGGAAAATTGCGGAAATGACGGGTATATCACTAGGCTCAATCAGTAAAATTCGGCAAAACCTCGAAAATTTACCCTGCAAAAACAAAGCTGGGCGAAAGCGAATCTTGTCTTCGGTCGAAGAACGGAAAATTGTTCAAGATTTAAGAATGAACAAATTTCAAAATGCTGTTCAAATCAAGCGAGCTTTGGACCAAGACCAAAACATTCGCATTTCAGCGAAAACAGTTCGCAGGACACTAAGATCCGCTGGTTTAAGAGGAAGAGCCAAAGTAAAAAAAACCCCTTCTAACTAAACGACACCAAAAATTGAGGCTGTAATTCGCAAGAAAATATTCTTTTTGGACAGCTGATGACTGGGCGAGAGTGGTTTGGTCCGATGAGAGAAAAATTAACCGTTTGGGCTCGGATGGAAGAGAATAGGTATGGAAAACACCAGGAGAAAAGTTACAACCTTGTCACGTTAAACCTACTCTGAAGTTCGGTGGGGGATCCATTATGATCTGGGGATGTATGATGGCGCGAGTAGTGGGAAGTATACACAATATTCAAGGACGTATGACGTCATCATCTTATATTGAGATTTTGAATTGTTATTTGAGTGAATCGCTGGTAAAATTCGGTGTTGAAGCTTCGGACATTGTCTTCCAGCAAAACAATGATCCGAAGCATACTGCCAAGATCACCCAAAAATGGTTAACAGACCACGGCTACACAATGTTGACATGGCCACCACAATCCCCAGATCTTAACCCCATCGAACACTTGTGGGGTGTGTTAAATTTGCAGGAGAAACTGCAAATTTAACAGAACTCTGGCCAAAAATAAAAACAGCGTGGGAAAATTTAAGCCCAGGGATATGTAAGAATTTGGTTGACAGTATGCACAATCGAATACAAGCGGTAATTGATGCTCGAGGGGGAAACACAAAATATTAACTATCCAACACTTTTGAAAAATAAAAAACTTAAAATCGATCAAGCCTTGAACATTTCTTTTTTTATATTTAATGTTTTTAAATAGAAAATGCAATTATTTAAGTTTATATTAAGATTTCTAATATTTGAAATAAAATATTCATAAGAAATTTGAAGTTTTTCATTTACTTTTTAGACTTAAAATATTTCCATTTTTCATAGAAAAGCGTGATCAATTTTGTGATTCACTGTATCACTTCGAAGCCTAACCATTTTGGTAACAATGTGTAAAATTAGGCAGCTCGGTCAATTGTGTCGAATGCGCCTTTGAAATCAATAACAAAAATCGTAGTTTTTTTGCCTTGTAAAATAATAGTTCTCCGCTATGCTTTTCAGAACAAAAATCAAAATTTAATTATTGAAAACCCTGACCTGAATCCAGCTTGAAACACATATTGAACAGGTTTGACATACAATCCATCCAAAGCGCTTTTGTTACACTGATGTGAATACTTTATACGTAACATTCAGGAATGAAATTCCTCTAAAATTTGAAGGATCCGATAAACAACCTGTTTTGTGTATGGGGAATATCACCGATTCCTAGATTACTTAGGAGTAAGATCACCATCCATAATCTTATTAAAGATTTTTTTAATCGTCCTTTCAGACTATCAGTCCCACATTTATAAAATTCGACTGGTATTCCATTTGCTCAAGAAGCTTTCCATCTTTCATACCACCAAGCACTAAGTCCACTTCTTGGCACGTGATTTCTGAGCCTAGAAGTTCACTAGTGACTCCAGGAACTGCGTTATGCCCTTAATGCCGGATATAAATTGTGGAAAGAGTATTCAAACAGAGATTTAAAAAATTAATAAAATGAGATACTTTTAGGAAAGTACAAAGAAAAATATCCGGAAGTCACAAAAAAGAAGTTGCCACCAAAGTGAATGTCCTCCGGACAAACTACAGGAGAGAGTTAAAGAGAATATCAGCGTTGGAGAAAAGCGGCTCTGGTTTCAGCGATGAAAATGAAACAACTTTATATTATTTTGAGGCGATGGATTTTCTGCGCGTTAACGAAATTCCATGTCCTTCTAGAAGCAGTTTCTTAAATGAAAACATATCGGTTAGTACTTTTTAATTTAATTTTAATTACATATTTTTGTTTACATATGTATGTATATATGCATGTAGGTACATTAAGAAATTTCATTATTCATGTAAGAATTTGTTTTGCCAAGAAACTTGACCTTCGTTATTAAAATAATTGCAGAAAGTGTCTCTTATAAATTTTGCATTTGTTGTTGAATTTCGACTTTATGAGTTGTCCAAAGAAGTAATGTTGCATTCATTCCTCCAAGCTCCTTGAATTATTGTTCCATTTTGTAACTGCTCTTGATCCACAGAACCTGTTGGTAAATATCGGTTAGCAGCTTTGGATCTCAAAAAGTTGTGCAAATAGCAGCACGCGAGGAAGATAGTTTGCACTTTTTCTGGTGCAATTCCAATAGTTCTCTGGAGCACTCCAAATCGTGAAACCAATATACCAAAAGCGTTTTCAACTATTCGACGAGCACGGCTCAGGCGATAATTAAAAATTCGTTGCTGCTTGGTAAGACCTATCTGCGAATAAGGCTTCATTAAGTGTTCAGATAGCTGAAATGCATAATCTGCAACGAAGACATATCGTAGGCTTTTGTCACTCAGTGGTGGTGAACTATTCTCAGACAAATTCAAAGTATTTTCAGAGAACGCTCTTCCAAAGTTTGTGTGACACCACCATCCGATATTCTGCCATTGATGCCTACATCTACCATTATGAATTCGTAATTGGCATTGACGAGTGCCATAAGCACGATGCTAAAATATTTCTTATAGTTGAAATAAAATGATCCTGAGTCCGGAGGTTTTTTAATGGCAATATGCTTTCCATCCAATGCTCCTAGGCAGTTCGGAAAATCCCATCGGTAAAAACAGTCATCTGCAATTGTTTTCCATTCTTCTTTTGTAGAAGGCGTCTGTAAAGATAAATTAAGATTAGGATTAAATAATGTAATAGCTAATACGCACTTATGTTTATATGTATATATTTTATATATTTTTAGGAAGTACAAATTCCAAAGAAACGAAAAAAAGCAAATCCAAGCGATGAGCTAATTGCTTTAGCTGCCAAGCGTTTGTCAGAACCAAGAGATGAATTCCGTTCAATTGCAGAAACGTGGGCATCAAAACTTATGAAATTGGAGCATGTTCAACGAATGTTCGCCGAAAAATTCGTTAACGATATTTTGTTCGAAGCACAGATGGGTGCTTTGCATGGGAATTGGTTACGCCCGAATAAAGAGAGTAGAGCTAGTACTCCAGTAACAAATTCAATATTTTTTCAAAACTCGGAGGAAGAGCAATCATCTTTTGTACAAATGCAAAACCCTCCATCAAAACCAAAAATCTCCATCGTATAACCCGTTATCTGCTCAATACGGCAGCTTCAGTAGTGTATCAGGGCAAAGTTACATTTTAAAATCATCATCATCAGCGCATTGGGAGGAGCAATAAATTTCTAACGCTGGAGAATATTTTGCTTTATTTAAATAGAACTTTGACTTAATGTTTATTTTCATCACAATAAATACAAATAAAAATATGAATGAAATTACTGTTTTATTTACTTTAATCTTATTATTGAGGACATCTATGATTGCCTCGCACGTTTCAATAACGATTTTACTGATGGAATGCTCAGATATAGCACTGGTGAACTTTAAATCCGCAAATGTATTTCCAGTTGCCAAAAATCGAAGGGTTACGGAAAGACGTTGGTTGACGGGTATAGCATCTCGCATCGGTGTATCGTCTTTTTTTATTTTTGGTGCGATCATTCTAAGTACTTAGGTGGTCATATGCTTCCTCATCCATACGAAGGAAATTCTCAAAATCAGCTAATGAACTTACTCTCAGTTCATTGAGGAGATTTTTATGGGTGAATTCCATCGTTTTTTCAGCCATTCCTTCATCCACACACGTTTCTTTCTGAATCTTTTCTTTTTTTTAGCCAGTGCAAGGCCTACAGCAATACAGCAATCGTCTGTGTCACACATTGTTTTCGGTAAGCTGATTTAATGAACAAAAATTGTATATGTATATCTCAAAGAAATCGGTTAAAACACAATTTTGCCGAAAATATTCACAAAGCGCAATAATTAAAGAAAACGTCCTCTCATCACACCGTGCGTCGAAGTAAAAATAAAAGATTGAAAACTCATGATTGATATGTGTATATGCAACTTCAACCAGAATTTACTAATACAATTGCACATGCTTGTCATGCATTTGAACAATGTATATCCGGCATAAGTCGTTGTATCATTTTTTGGTTTGTTTGATTTAAAGAAGATTTAAAGGGTGAGGTTGTTCGGATTGGCTATTTCTGTTGATGGTTTTGAAAGTCAAGCAAAGTATTGTACACTTGACAACAGTCCTAATAGTCTGAGACCTCAAAGCAACAAATAAAATCATTCATATAGAAGAAAACACCTAATTCCTGGACAACGGAAAATAATGAAATTAACTCTGGTAAATTATTACTTACTTAATTAACCCTCACAACCAATTATAAATAAATTAATGGACTGACCTTTGAACTTGGTGGGAGTAAAGTGAACCTAATATCTATGTATATATAGTTAATTTATATATTATATAATGGAGTATCTGCGATCCGTCAATACAAATAAAAAACGATAGAAAAAAATACAACCTAGAGGAATTCCCCGTTATAAGGACATCTGTGGGATAATCCAACCCTTAAGCAATTTCCTAGGCCCTACACATGGAATTTCATGTTTTTCCTAATAAGAAAACAAGCACACGGAATGAGACATTTCAATCAGTTCGATTGTAAGCATCCCGAAAAAAATAGAAGCAAAAATAAACAAAATGAACCAAAACATCGGCATTGCTATTCAAAAGAAACTATTCAGTCCGTCCACAACGACACAACGACAAGAAGAGCTCCTTGTGGAGTAAATTAAATTTGCGAATCCTTATCCTTGGGGATACTTCACTTTTGCCAAAAGTAGATAGGAAAAAATGTCAAAAGGTTTGCTGCTGCTATGTCTATTTTGTGGAGCGATATTTTTTTTCCGTTAACAAGTAGGTGTATAGTACGAGTATACTCGTATACGTGATAGAATAACGTACACATACTATCTAATACACATATATACTTATAAATACAAGAAACAAGAAGAAAAACACATTTTGCGAATCATCCTTCTGGGAAAATGGACACAAAATAAAGCCGACATTATGCTGTGGGGGTAATGTCGAGGACATTTGGTTTGAGTCCTCGTAGATTTGCAATGAGGAAAATGTTTATGAAAGATAAGAGAAAATGTGCAAAGCAATTGAAAGGATCATGAGTTTGTATGATGGCAGAATTTCTAAGAAGCTATATAGCTACATATATCTCTAGTTTATTTTTTGTTTCATTTTTAAATTAAAAAAAAGAAACAAAGTGAAAGGGCAACATCCTTTGTACAAAAAATAGGAACATCAGTCTAAAGACGGTCGCTTTTCTAAAAGCATCTTGAAGTATTTAAAATGCCGTTTTATAAATGCAGGCATCTTATGTTTTTAATCATTTTAGATTAAGCGTTTCAATTTTGCAGTTGCTAATATTTTGTCAAGGAACTTAATGTGTTCTAAAGCTTATTGAATTTTAAAGTATTTATAGGCACAAATGGGAAGAGAGTGTTTTTTTTTTTAATTAACCGACAAAATAGAAGTATAAGCCTGTTTGAGTTTATTTTTTTTAAACAAGAAAACTAAAAGCTGTTTTGGACTTAAAAGTCTTTCGAGTACATACAAACAAATCAAAACATCGGCCTTGATATCCAGTAATCTAGAGATTAAATAATGGACTTAGATAGAGGTACCTTATATGGTTTTTAATAGGGAAGGTTGTTATTAATGTGTCATTATAGATGGAAATGTTATCAAAATTAAATGTTACTTGTGAGGACTACACCAGCTCGTTAGCTTCCCTTTTTCCTTATCACCCCTCCAATTCTATAGCGGTTCCAAAATGTTGGCAGAGTTTAGTGTAAACCTGGACCATCAGCCAATGCCTATTCTTAAGGCATCTTGGAAAAAGAACGAAAACGGACATTACACTCTCAAGGTGGAAAACGTGTGACAGATGGTCCATTTCCAAAGGCATGTGTGACAGGTGGTCCACATAACTTCCGTTTGATAGATAGGTAGGTATATAAGTCAAAACAAGAAACCCAGCTATCCAACCAGATAAACCAAATGGCCGAAAGTTTAACATAGAGTATCTGTGGAAGTAAAACGAAGATGATTTTGTCAGTTGATTCCTCAAATCCCCCAAACCGACAAGAAGGTCTACGGTTTTGAGGAATTGTAACTTTTCGCGTGAAAAGAATTTCCTTTGGCAAATGGTGGAAAAGCATCTATCGAAGATTATTTTCTCCATCTTATACTGGTCGGCTTGGGACAGGGCAGTGCTCGTGTGAACACGATTTTTCATTTAATTTTAAACTGTAGTGGAATTGGAAGGAAGTGAGCTGATTCGTTCATAGAGTTATTTCCATTGTGAATGATTGGTTCAACAACGGAGCAGACTGTCAGCCAATGACCGATGTATTGAGTTATACCCGTGACCGTGACCGAACACCGCCACTACAGATTGAGTTAAAAAGAGAGAGAGAGAGAGAGAGAGAGAGAGAGCAACAATGAGAGGAAGCGGAAATGAATGAAGGATCCCGCCATGATGGCACTTTTAGAAGGAAGAAATAATTTTACGCAATTTAAAAATTGTATTAATAAATTAAATATTTCGAATTTCATCTGTGAGAAAAATTTGTTAGAGAGTTCAGTGAGATGGGTACTCGAAGACCCCACGTAAAAGATCATTCCGCAAATACGCTTTACCTGTTCCTGATAAATATACTATAAGTGTATTAGCACCTCTAGGCACTTCAGAAATTTAACTGGTCACTGGTCAGTGCAGATATGGTCACAAATCTGATTCTTTACGCTTTCGCTTTGAGAGATTTTATTCCGAATAGGATAAAATTTATCAAACCGAAAGAAAACTCCCGGTTTGATCCGAGCTGTAAAGAGGCTATCAGGGTTAGTCAACCCTATACCCTACTGAGGAAAACCGGAACACGTATACAAACAATCTCGAAAGACCTGTAACGTTCATATCTGATGAACTAAATTTTAACATGACAAAAAAATTACGGCAAAAGATACTACAATGTCCCAAAGGTATAGCATACGAGTACATTTTTGGTCGTTGTTTAAAATCGTACGAAACACTACAAAATCTTCAGATCCAACGCTCGACTTCAATGACACTCCTGTTGTAAGCTCGATAGATAAAGTCAGTCTGCGGTTAATTCGACGCTACCAAAGAGTGACATGACTGTTCCTGTACTTGAGAGCGTAACCGATTTTATGGGACGAATCTTCTTTCGCACCCGTGTAGTTGTGAGAGTAATAAAAGATCTTGACATTCACTGGCCCGGATAGTATCCCTTTTATTGTCCTGAAGAGGTGTTCTTCCAAGCTGGCAAAACCACTACGTAAGCTTTTTCATCTGTCGTACTCTACAGGTCTCTTTCCGAGTGGAATTGTCCAGTCTGTCCCTAAAAAAGGCGAATCCATACTCTAACTATCGTCGAATTGCACTTACGTCCCTTCTTTCCAGGTCATGGAAATGCTGATCATTTTTCAGCTTAAGAAATATGTTGAGGAACGAAAGCTTCTTAATGACCGGTAGTATGGTTTTCGTATAGCATAGGTCCATTCGTGATCTGATGGTATATCTCACCGAAGAGTGGAAGAAATTAAGATTATTGCTCTTGATATTTCAAAGGCATTTGATAGAGTTTGGCATCAAGCTCTCGTACTAAAAATGCGTTTTGTCTCTCTTTTAGCTCTTCCTTATTCTTTTGTCCTTAACTTTTAGTCCACCAAATTGTTTCGCTGACGACAGTACCCTCAGCTTTTCATATTGGTTTTTAGATTCATATCCTTGTCCTTCGGATGTCGACTTCTAGCGGCGTATAATAAGCTCATTAAATTCTAATCTTGACAGCATTTTCCAATGGGGAATCAAAAACCATGTAGAGTTTAATGTTTCGAAAACTCATGGCTGGTCACTGTCGCGAAAGCGTAACACTAATCCCACTCTTTATGGGTGGCACTTGCAAACGAGGTGACTGAACAGCTTTCAGTTCTACGTATTATGTATCGTATGTTTGACGTCGCAAAAAAACACTACTAAGTGTTTAGGTTTCCTCTGCCGATGCAAGAAGTTTTGTATCCCTTCTGATCTTCCAAAAATCGAGTGCAATTCCCATATCTGGGCAGGTGCTTCGAGAACCCACTTGAGTGTCTTGAATAGAATTCAAAAGAGAACTATAAAAATGATAGGCGACCTTCGTCTAACTGAAACATTTGTACCTCTCGAACACCGCCGCAATGTTTCATATCTATCATTATTTTACCGCTATTTTCGTAAGCAGTGCTCTAGTGAAATAGCCAGTTGCATTCCTCCCCTCAAACAATTCAACCGTAATACCCGTACTGCTAGGAATGCTCATCAGTTTACTCTTGAGCCCAATTTCGGACGTACTGTCAAGTACAGAGAATGTGGGGAATCGATTGGTCCTCTCCTTCGTCCATGCACCAAGTTTCTTTGCATGCTTGCCTATTAGACACTGGTCTATTATGGCACCTATTCCACCTGAAACACGCTGCAGTGAAGGAGAGACTTTATTAAAAAACCAAACCACCGCGGATGCCAGAGTGCATGTCCCAAATGACTTGAAGCACCGCCTTGAAGATCGTTTAAGATGGAAGCAGCAGGTGTTTCAAGCAGTAACCCTTATAGGATTGGAGTGCAGTTTGATAAGTAATTATTGGCTGGAGATTAATTCCCAAACCTCCAATTCCAATGTGACATTCCAAAGGACTTACCTTAATGCCAAGCCTTACCGCATTAAACACCTAACCATTGTAATAATCACTCTAGAAAACAGCATTTGTTGTTACGTTTATATTCAATAAACATAAACACTCATATACATATTCAATAAATACACATACACATTTAGTTACATGTGTTTTCATTCACCTTCAATATTCCTTCTTTTGCTGGCTTTACAACGAAGAAAACTTTTCTAAAAGTCAAAGAGTCTTTTGTGTAACAAAATAAAAATCAACAAAACCATAATAACCAAATCAATGAACGTAATTACATAAATTGTACTATTATTATTTTCGTCACTAAATAAATTGACATTATAATTATTGCTTTACTTGGCTACAACATTCTACATAATTGATATCAAATTTATTTTATATTCTGTTCGATCAAATGTCAAGTTGTCTTGCGACCTTTTCAAAACGACCAACCATCTAATTGGGCGTATTTAATGTAGGTATTATGCGGGGAAAAAGTGTTAGTTTTGCAGTTCCAGCTAAAATATTCACAACAATAAGATAATTCACGGCCCATAACAGGAAATAGGCCATCGACCATTTCTAATTACCATTAGTCGAAAAACGAATAAAATCGGTTTGAACCCTGGTAAACATCTTGTTTGTGTTAGAAGGCAAACTTTCTTTGATAATACCGGCAGGGTCTAATATGACGTTTGACCAAGTGTACATGTCATTAGGGCGCTTTCCTGTTTGGGGACTTTTATTCCTTCGGTTGTTCAATCTACATTAAAATATTTCCAGCCTCTCTGGTTGCAGAAAGGCTTTGGGTGGATTTGGGTTTTATTGTTTCTCTATGCCTAAGCCACCGATGCTTTTTTTTTTATCTCATGTTTTCCCATTCTTTTTGACTCTTTAAAAAAGAAAAGAAGAAGTGAGATGCGCAAAAATCTTTAGCTTGAATTTTTTTGTGTCAGGTCAAAATCTATATACTCGTACATTTACTCGTATGTAGTTAGTTCCCAAAAAAGATCATGATACAACCTCATTCTCAATTTTTGGTAATATCGTTTTGGCGAAAGCGGTCTCTATTATCATATTAATAGGGAAAGATAGAGAGAAAGAGAGAGAGAGCTATCGTCAAAGCAACAATCAATTAATCGAACTTTCGCTTTTATCTGATGCGATAGCCAGCTGCGAAAATCGGTCCTGAAAAATCTGTCGGCCCTAGCGAGGTATCCGTTCGGAGCGGAAAATTGTCCGCAACGCGTACTTTGTCGGAGATTCAAATTGCTTTCGAGGTAACCAATCGAAAAGAATAAAAATACACAAATGCGTTGGCGTAATTGGTTCCGCGAAGAATTTGTGTCGGACGAAATCGGAAAAACAATTACATTTAGCTGTCAGAAATTTCACAAATAAAGCACTTGATCGCACTTCAACGCAATTCGCCGGGTGCGTTAAAAAAATGTCGGAGAAAAATTCCGAACAGCTGTTCGGAAGAATACCTCGAAGCGAAAATCCTCCGAATCGTACGAAATCGGAGAATTTTCCGCTCCGAACGGATACCTCGCTAGGGCTGTGTGAAAATTTTCAACAACTATGGTGTTCCTCAATGCAGTCATCTTGGGCCACTTCTGTTCTTGTTATTTATTAATTATCCACACTTCAACTTCAAGAGGATTTATATATAAATTGCTTGACTTGTGTTATTTGCATATCATTATATATAAGTTTATGAAGGGTTCTGTCATATTTTTAAGATTATCCTTCCCTTTTGTTAATGATTTTTTGATAGTTTGTTAAAATTAAATTTTAAAATGCACGTACTTATATTACATTATCTCAAAACGCAACTCTATGCTTGGATTTCTGATAAGAAACTTAAAAGATTTTAAATGTCCTTTCACGTTGAAGTATCTTTTTGTTTGTTTCGTTTGACCGGTTGTTCATAACATGAACAGGGATTAAACAGACGTGCGCAGCTGCGCGCTATTACAAGATAAGATAAAAAAAAAAATTTCAAAAAAAAAAATGAAAAAATATTTTTTTTAAGTTTTGAAATGCAATGTTTTTTAAACTTTTTAGGGTTTTTTTATAAAAAAATTCATTAAAATCTGTTAGGCCGATAATGAGAAATTCAAAATTCGAAAAACTTGTATGGTAGGTACAGTCAGTAATATCTAGATATTAAATTTTTTTTATTAAATTATAGATCGTAAAAATTAATCAATAGAAACAAAATTAATGCAAAATTCTTGGAACCGTTTTCGAGAAAAATACGATTTTCGAAAACCATTTTTAACATTTGTATGGAAGGTACCGTTAGTTTTAGATAAAGCAAAATTTTTTTTTCTTAAATCTTGTAGATTATGTAAGGAAACTTTTATTTGTCAAGTTTGAAAAAAATCGATTGTGGGGTTTTCGAAATATTGAGTTTTCAAAGAAAAATTTGGAATTTTTTTTTTTAATCCAAGAAATAAAAAATTGAAATTTTGAATATGTAATAATATTTAAACTTTAGAGGAGCTTTAGCATAAAAAAAATGATTTAAATCGGTGGTACCGTTTTCGAGAAAATCAAAAAAAAAAAAAAAAATGGACCCAGGGGGGCTACCAAAAATAACAGTTTTTTGGAAATTTTTTTTCAACCATTACCTAGTTCTAACTAAATGAAAATTTTCAATTTTTTTTTAATTCTGTGAGACAGTTTTTGGAAAAAAAAATATTTATAAAATTACAAAAAGAACCGTATGGTAGGTACCGTTATTTTTGGTCTTAAAAAAAAAGAAAAAAACCTGTGGGGGGAAAAAATCAAAACCCATATCTACCAAGTTTGAAGAAAATCGGCCGAGTCGTTTAGGCTGTAGTCGAACCGACAGACAGACAGAATTGAGAAACCCACTTTTTTGGTCGTTGCTATCATCGTAATGTCAACTTTGATCAAAATCTCGAGTTCGATTTTTTTCCGAATGCATAACTTCCCTTATAGTACTTATGTATAAGTCGCAAGTAAAAAAATAAAATAAAGGTATTCGATGATTTTAAATTTAATAAAAGGATAGAAAAAGTATGATGCTATATTCGGTTAAAATTTTCAAAATCGTTGTTTTAACCTAGTTTAATACTAAAACAGCTTTAACATCGTACTAATACAGCTAAAATTCGGCGCCATTAATTCTGTTGTGGTTTCCCCACAAACGGCAAGGATATCTAAATGTACAGAGGCGGCCATGCTTCTCAGCCAATTTAGCTAGGAAATATTCGTTCGTACATATAAAGTCCAATGGCTTTTTGTATGTACAAATGTACTTGTATGTAGATACGTATGCACTTACCCAGTAGGAAATTTCCAAAAATTCACTAATGAAGAAGTAGGTGTTTCATCATGGAAAAGGAGCTGCACCCATGAATTTCCTACGGAATCCTATGAGGAATTTAACACAGGCTTGTCATTGGAAGGAGGTACACACTTTCTCGATGCATATTTTGTTGTGAAATCACTATTCTCACGGCATCTTCGATTTCATGGGTCATTTTTGTGAATGAAAAAACTGGTTTTATTGATGTGATGCTTTCCTCAATGGAAATAAATTAATGAAAAGTGAGTCAACATTTAATCAATTGCCTCAGGGAAAGAATCATTGAAAATACTAATTATTCACTACAGAATTGTGTACATATTTGGAGCTCGTTTTTTCAGTTTTGAAAAAAGGAATGCATTTAGGCGATGTTTTATTAAGAGAAGGAATATGAATGAAATCATTATCCATTTCTTTTCTTATTGCAAATTTATCGCTTGAATGAAAAAAACAAATTAAATTTGTGTTATGTACGTATTTATTTTATTAACTATTATAGTACATTTTAAAGAAGTTAGTAGATATATGTGTCTTACATTGTCTTGTCTTGTTGTAAGACGTAACACAAACAGCTGGTCGAAACACTCTCCTTTGATTCTTGGTAGCATTTGGGGAGCAGCTTGGGGATTAATCATCTTCATTCTCCTGTTCATTTGAGATCTAAGAAAAAGACGAATATGTAATTACTTTTTGCAAATTATTCAAAAGAATATAGGGAATTTACCGTTGGTGAATTGTTTTCCTTCTCGCTAATTGTTATTTAATCTTGAGTAAATTGATTGAAAACACAGAAAACCCCGCACAACCGTTTTCTTTGATCACAAAATTGACACTAAATCACTCCAAAACAAAAGAAATAACTCATGACAAAAAAAGACCTATTGAGCGTCGCGGACCCATCGCGGGAAAAACCCAAAAAAAAAAAAGGGATTGTTTATTGCAGGTCAAAATTTCTCTCTCTCTTTTTTTCCTCTCAGCTCGCAGACTATTTTGCCCAGTAAACGAAGTTCATGAAAAAATACATTCCTTTTCCCTAGCGATATCACCTGATCACCATAGTTTTGCTCTATTGAAAGGTTGTTTACTGCTTTTCAATTCCAAAGAAAAGAAAGGGTTGTTTTCTCTTTCACATCGCAGGCATTAAACACTCAATTGTGGATTACAATAACCACTGAAAAGATGCAGGAATAATTATAACGTGTTCAGCATTGTATTCATTAACATTAAGGATGTGTAAGAAGGATATTGCTTTGTTTCATGTTTTCTGTACCTTCTTTCGAGAACAAAGCACAAGATGCAACTGGGATCGCAAACTACTGACTCATTGCATGACTTTCGATGAATGAAACCAATGCAGACCTTCTACTCAATGAAAGTGCCTCGTGATTTCTACGAGGAATTCAACTTTATTTTTCCTTGAGGAGCAAATTTCCTACTGGGTAGTTTACTTTAGTTAGTTCGTTTAACTACATAGAAAGTAATAGAAGAAGGCGTAGAAGTAATTAATTCGGATTATATTGCTGCTCCGAGTTGCAACAACGCCCATAAACACAAAATCTGAGATGTGCAATTATTTTCGTTAAAGGAATAGGTATACGTTTGGGTGATTGTTAAGATACAAGCAGAATTTTCTAGTATAATTACAGAAAATCCATTCAATTTGTATAGCTTTTCGATTTCCATAATAAAAACGAGGAGAATTTTTCACTGACTCAGAAATTTTAGGTACATAATACATACTTCTGTTTATTACTTGCGACTTATAGGTATCTACTATAATTCAAGTTATGCATTCGGAAAAAAAAATCGAACTCGAGATTTTGATCATAACGATGATAGCGAAGACGAATAAAGTGGGTCCGACAATTCCGTCGGTCTGTGGACTCTGTACTTAAGGGTCTTCGGTGATTCCCTAGATTGGAAATTAAAATTTTAGTTTTAGCTCCTAAGCTAACGGTACCCTCCATATACCCGTAATGCAAAATCTTATTCATCTCGAAAACGGTGTGATATTATGGACATGGACTACATTTTGCTCAAACAAAATTTGGGAAAAATGTTATTAACGGTACCTGTCATAGAACCGTTTTTTTGATTTTAGACTTTCTCATTAACGGCTCTAACGATTTTAACCAAAAATTTTCGCAGTCAAAATATATTCAAAATATATTCAAAATCTGGTATTTCAAAATGAGGACGCAAAATAGATTGATTTAAATTTCTGGGATCTAAACAATAGAACTAACCCATTCTGTGGGTTTAGTTACCTTTGTGATAACATTAAGACTTTCAATCCGAGCAAGTTCTTCTTTGAAATGACCCATAAACTTAAATGAAACCTTTCGATGAGTATCAATTTTAGGCAAACCATTCAAATTCACTTCTAAATTTACTTTATCACGCAACAGATCAAAGTCCGTAAAAACGTCACTGAAATTTTTGAATAACTCAAAGTTAGTACATTTGCTGTTTTATTGACCTTACATATTTTTACTTGGGACTTATCGGTACTATAAGTAAAAATTTTTTTTTTTATTTTGATCAAAGTTTATAAACGATGATAGCAAAGACAAAAAAAGTGGGTCTCGCAATTCTTTCTGTTTGTCTTTTCGACTACAGCCTAAAGGGCTCGGCCGATTTTCCTTAAACTTGGTAGATACGATTTTTATTCCCCCCCCCCAACACGTTTTTTTAATGAAATTATCACTTGAAGGGATACATTTTCACCTATTTTTTTGTACTTCGTTTAAAAATCTAAAGTAAAATAAATGAGTCGTCAGAAGAAAGGTTTCAAAGTGCGATCGCGGGTGCAACAGAATTGGCCTGACATTTCCAGATCATAACTAGTACGAAAAAGACAAATTCTGTTAATTGGGAAACATTTATTATATTATTCTTACACATATTGAACGACGTTAATTCAGTCAGCTAAATAAATAAAAATAAAGATTAAAACAAAAGTAAACATCGAAATATCTGCTTTTTAATCAATCGCGGGTGCAACATCAAATTATCGCGGGTGCAACGCGTCTTACTTTAATGAATATTAAAATCAGTAAAACGATATTAAAAACTGGGTAAAAGATAAAATAACGTGTAATACTAGTCAGTAACCATGTCAATTAATCTTTATGAATCTTTTTCTCTGGTGCTTCGAACTTTACTATGTTGTCTGCTATATCATGTTCTATTTCAGTGAAACGTCGACGGTCAATTGTTTGCATCTGCTGGTAATATAGAGGGTTCAACGCTGTTGGCGATTTAGAATTTAAATCTTCATCTTCTGGCTCACATAAAAATCGGAAACGCGCAATTTTTGTTGATAGTGATGCTGAAAAATTCAGGTCTTCCAATTTAAACTAGGGTTTGAATCTAGGGTTATGTTCCAAATGCTGGATTCTTTGCATACGTCGCAACTGTTAGACATGCAATCTTCATTATTTACATTACAAGATACGTTAAAAACTCTCATTATGTTTTAGGAAATTCTGTCGCATGTTCCGAAATAGCAAAAAGTAGATTTATGTAGTTTGAGAGACATGTGCAAATGCAGACATTATGAGGGATATCATTAATAGGCCGAATATAAGCGTTTTTCTTGATGCAATATAGTCTTACAAACAGATGCTTAGTGATAAGCTGTAAATCCTTGAAAGCTTCACGAATACTCATAATCTTCACGATTCTTAACTCCTGACTAAATCGATTTTGCATCTTTCATACCCGGCATTTGTCTGCTTATAATTATCCCTAATATAAAAATCTCATGTAAGTTGTTTGAACGCCCGTCAGTTTTTTAGGCAGTGCTTTGACGTAATCGGTTTTTTCAGATACAACAACTTCAAATTGAGCGGCTATTATTTTACAACTTCAACTGCTTTAATGGGACTTCTTGGGGTGATTATTTTTCACTTTTGTCACAGATGTTACTTGTAGACCGAGAGCCCACAGCAATCTTTGGGTGTGATTGATAACAAAAAATAATTAGCATAATTAGATAGGCCTTTAGTAGTTATTTACAAATGTGAACGTCTTTCATACTCTAGTGGGCGCAATAGTGCATTATAGTGCATCAAGTATGCAGTTCTTTCCAAATTCTAAAAAATTGGGATACAAAATTTGCCATAACTTCAAAATGAACAGCTAAGTGCCCTGATTGCAAATATCGAGGTCCATGACGTTTTGAAGGTGGCCTTCTTAGTGCAAGAAGTTGCCTATTCTTATCGCGTCATGGCAGGCAGAAGGCTGTCTGTAAAACGTCTTGGACCTTGATATTTTCAATCAAGGGGCTTAACTCTACATTTTGGCAAAGTTGTTATCACAATTATTTGGACTTGGAAAGAACTGCATACTTGATGCACTATAAAATAATGCACTATTGCGCCCACTATATAGAGTATGCAAGACGTTCACATTTGTAAATAACTACTAAAGGCCTATCTAATTATGCTAATTAATTTTTGTTATCAATCACACCCAAAAATTGCTGTTGGCTCTTAGTCTATTGTGCTTGTCTGTTTAATTTGTTCTTCTTTACGACGCTTTCTAATTGCCTAAATTCTTTCTTTGGTTTGATTCTAGACAGTATTTTCAAATTTTAATCTGCCTCCATTTTACTATCACGAGCCTATATTTCTGTGAAGAAGTCTTTTTCCATTTAACCATACCTTTATTTTTATAAAAAGGAATAAAATATTATATTACAAAATTGACAAAATTATTTATCAAAGCTTATTTTATCAATGAAATATGATAAATCACGTTGTAATGTTAGTAGTCAATAAGTTGCACCCGCGATCCTACTATTGCAATCGCGGGTGCAACCAATTTGAATCAACGTTTCTTGTAGTTCAACTATTACTCCTAATAACGATTGATTTAATTTTTTTCTTGTTTTCTTCTTACTTTTAGAAAGTTTTAAAAAGTTTGAACTTTATTTGTGTCAAGAAAACGAACTTTTATATCTTTTATGTCGCGGGTGCAACAAACTTACAATGGCTATTTGCAATCAATAATGCACAAAATATTATAAGAAATTCTTACATGTTTTTGTGCAAACGATTGAATTATATGTTTCTTCATACGTCTAAGTAAACCGTAAGCCAAAACTGTCAATTATGGCTATTCCGCGCTTATGTTACCAGTACAGAGTTTTCGTATGACAATGATACAAAGCGCAAACAAAAATTTCCTTAATTTAGGTCTTCAATTCCCGGGTATTACCCGCTTCGCTAGGAATGCTCATCAGTTCACCCTTGAGCCTAACTTTGGTCGTACTGTCAAATTCGTTTTTTAGTCGCACAACACTATTATGGAATAACTTACCGGGCACAGTTTTCCCCTGCCATTTCAATTTGCAAACATTCAAAACCAATGTCATCGACACCTCCTTTCTCTCCCATCCTAATTTCCCCCTCGCCAGTGCTGTGTTTAAAACATTATAAGGGTCTCGTAACATACCCTTGAACGCGAGTGAATTATATAAAAAAAAAAAAAAAAAAAAAAAATTGATCCTTATTTACATAAAATTCATAACTATTCCCTTTTGGTTATTTAAGTCACAATCATATTCGGACTGAATTAATTTTTTCACCAACATATGTTACTATTTTTGACATGCATGGCGATCACGATCCAAGAAAATACTCTCAGGTCATTAACCTCTGAAGTTCGAGTCTAGTTGCCATCTGAGTGTTATGGTTATCCATGACTCATTGTCACTCTCTCATAACCAATAGTTGCCTCAGTTCAGGTACATTGAACAGAAAACACAGAAGGAGATGGAAGGACCTTGATACACCCCCACGGTTTGTTAAGTACAAGTTAAAATGATGAAAATGACTAAAGTACCATTGACAATTTCTCTTCCCTGTCATCAAAGTTCGGCCAAAGCCCTTTGGTGTAGTGACGGTACGTACATATATGTAAATATTAAAAGCAAAAATTTTCACATAAAGGCCTAATAGCACTTTCTAACTTACTTTTGCCGCTCCTAATGTACACATTCCGTTTCCCTTTAAATAATTAAAAATAAACACTCCCCATCCATATCATTATTATGTATAAAAATAACGAATATATTTTCATCAACAAAAGTTCCAGCAAAAAAAAAAATAGAAAACATCCACAGAAATGATCCCATTCTAATATAATATTTAACTTTTCAATGTCATTACTCTGGTAAAAGTTTCTCTCTGGCAGAAGCTAAACAACATATGTGACACAAATTCAAGATGACTTTTGGGTGGAAGCGCAATAAAACCTACGAACACAATGCACGCAAGTATAACGAAAAGAGCAACAACGTAGTCAAAAACTTTTCAAATGACTGTTGACACAACGAATCGGTTTAATCAAATCATACTCGTAAAAAAAATGAAACTTTTACAAGAAAAGATTATGGTAGAGGAGGGGGAGGGGCGTTGGTATTTATGTAGGTTTGTGTTTTTCTATAGAAGTCAATTGTTATCCTCCCACTTAACGCAACGTAAAAGTTTGAAGGTTTCTCCATATATTTATGTATTATGATTAATTTGAAGAACTTGTTCTTTGTTTAGTGAGTGAGTGCTGTTGGAAAAATGAATTCCTTGTAAATTAATTCAATTCATGCCTGAGAGTATATGTTTGCATGTAGTTATGGCTGAATCAGGCAAGCAGGAAATGCTAGCTGTGCTGTGCAGTCGAGTGTCTTTTTAAAGTTAAGCGAAGCCAAGGTTTTCGTAAAATAATGAGTTGTGCCTATATGAAGGAACATACATATTTTAGTACCTCTTGGCATAACGGCAAAAGTAATCCCGTATATCCATATCAAAAGGTTTTTCCACACATTCTTGCAGTACGGTTTGTTATAATTAACCAAATTTAGCACATTTTATCTAAAACCAAGCTAGCATCACAACCTGACCTCATTTAAATTAATAATAATAATTAAAAGTGGTGTCAGTTGGTGGTGGTGGTCACTTAAAGCTGATCGTACTAAGAGCTTTCCATTAAGCGGTTTCTATCTTCAGACTTGTATTAAACAAAGCTGGGCAATACCATCATTAATTTTTAAAAGATCAGACTTGAAACCGCTCAATACAACATGTATTGTACGATCTACAAGGTAATTTCTAATTCAAAGAATACGCACGCATTTTCGATAAAACAGCATGGTGCCAAACTCTATTAAAAGCCTTAGAAATATCAAGCGCAATAATCTTTCTTTCTGGAAAACAATGTAAGAATCTGTTCCACTCTCTGGTGAGATATGCCATTAGGTCACCAGTGGAACGATTTCTGCGAAAGCCGTATTGCCGGTCATTAAGAAGCTTTCGATATTTGCGATATTTCTTGAGCTGATGATTAATCAGCTATTCCGTGACCTTGGAAAAAAGGGACGTAAGTGCAATTGGTCGATAAAAAGAAGAGGAGGAAGGGAACAGGCTGGAAAAATGCCTTTTTCTATTTTCTAGGGAAGATTCCACAACAGTAGGAGCGATGGAAAAGCTTACGCAATCGTTTTCATCGATGCGATGAAGAACAGCTCTTCAGAATAATGGAGGGTATACCATCAGGACTAGCGGATTTGTTTGTATCAAGATCTCGAAGTGCTCTTGCAACTGTACGAGGGCGGAGATATCTGTCCTCAAGTTTAGGAGGGGTATGCTCTATATCGTCACTTACGAGTTAACATAGTGACGAGTTAAAAACTCGAAAAATCTATTTAGACCGTCTCAGTTGGCTTTCTTGTATTGCCAAACGGTCCTTGTGGGATAATTCTCTTTAACTGGATAAATGGGACACGAGGTATTGTCTAATATTACACAATGGTCCGAAGTGCTGAATGGAGAGTTTACCGTTATTGTATACTTATCAGGATTATAGGTAAGAAATAAGTCGAGAGAGTGGGCGTTTTGCCCAGCAACATTTGCTATTCGAGTGAGCTCATCTACATGCTGAGTAAGGTGGTGCATCTCAGCAAAGATCTTAACATATCTTCCTTCGGGTGTTGTCTATCAGGGATAGCGGAGCTAACTTGAATTGTCAATTGTGTACAGTGAAGTTGGCCGAAGTAACGACATATCTAGACCAGGCGAAATTATAATAGATCAGTTTTCGCACCAACCAGTGTTTTACCTTGTGTCAAAACAGCTGGTCTGTACTTATCAGTATTGTTGTACACGAATATTTGAAAGCACAACACAAAAATCACTTACCATTTCAAAAATCACAAACACTCAAAGCACAACTCTGACGATCTAACGACAACTGGGTAGTGTAGGTCCACTGGATTAATAAATAGAAAACAAACCATTGCGTTCTAGGTTTTATGCTCGTAGAACATCTTGCATCTGAAATCAATACAAACACAATTGAACTATACATCAGATGTCACTTGACTATCCTTTGCAAGAATCATGCGATAAGCATCACAAGAGGCATGCAATGGGTAGCAAGCGACAGTTACTAGTCAATTAGGGAAAGCAAGTGGATGAGTGGGAGGTGAAGAGAGTGACCCGTTACGTTAGCCACATAATGCTTTTGTATATTATTTTTTGCTGTCGGTTATTGGTGTTATATTATAAATGACACGACGCGACACGGAACTTTACACTCTCGCGACCGCTTGACACGAGCGGTGGATCGACACTGATGTGTGATATGAAAAGGTGAAAAACAGATAAAAATCGATCCCTCTGTCCTCTCGCCTATGGTTGCATTTGTGATAACAATATCGAGTCCTAAGGAAATAAAAAAGGGTATCGATGGAAGCAATGTGCTGGGTACGTGCGTAGTGCAATAGAAAGAAAACTTTCTAGACCTTTTCAGGTTTCGGCCATACATACGTTTTGTCCTTACCGCACGCTCGCCCCCCCCCCCCGTTTTGCTTCAAATATTGTTTGAGGCTAGTGATATAATCCCACATTTGAACCGTGCTGCGATTTTAAATGAGGATAGAGATTTAATGTCACCTACAGTTTTGCCGCAGCATTCAATCAAGGCCACCGTCTCACAATGCAATGGGACAAATCGACCCAAAAGGTGGAAATAATTAAAAAAACTAAATTGAAAATATACTTAATTTTTTAATATTTTCTAATAGAGTAATATCCATCCTTTAAAAAAATACTATTCATTTTTTTTTAGACCTTCCCGTTTTTTCAAAACACAGTTTTGTTTAAGCTTAGCTTAACTAGTAGTCAGCTGAGCCAGAAGTAAAATTGTCGATTTTTCATCGTGATCTTTAAGAAGAGTTTTTCCTGTTTTTGTTGATTCATTAAAAATTTAAGTATGCAGCCTTCAACTTCGGGTATGTAAGAGTGATTTAAACAATTTTTTTTTGTGATATGTAAATATATATGTAAAATTTTAGTGAAGTTCAGTGATCAGTTTCTTAAAAGTGTTATTTTAGAGGTTCTCTGAAATCCATTGACTTTTGAATGTGTTCCGAGTGGGATCGAGTTGTGTTTTATGTGTTTTTAAAATGTTTGTGATGTTAATTTTGTGATTCCGTCAAAAAAACGTACTCCTTTTGCACACTTTCTGTGATATGTGAATTTTCGTAACTCTTGAACCTTAATTTTTTTTTTATTTTTTCCTTGTTTAGGAATCTTTTCAAATTCAATTTTTTTTACAAGAAGGCAACTTGTAGACATTATGAAAAGATGTGAGAGTGTTATGATTGACGATCAGATGGATTTTTTAAAAAAAAAACATCTTTTAAATACAACAAGAAGTACCGAAATTAGCCAAGTTAATGAATTGAATAGACTTTTTTCGCATTTTAAATACGAGTTCAAAACGCGGTGGGTCAAAGCTTCTAGAATCGAAGAAAGATTTAATACAACAAACGTAAATTGGTTCAATACCTCAATTGTTTTTAAAAAGGCAGAAGAATCTGCAAAGAAACGTGGTCGTCCCCAAGTGGATTTTGAAACATCTTCTGAACGCACAAAAAGGCTAAGAACTCAATACTTGAGAGAAACCGTTTCAATGCCGGCCTTAAATTATGCAACTCAAATGAGTCTTTGAGCTTCTGGGCAGATTCAGGCCTCAAAAATTCTAAAAGATGTTACTGAAAACATTGACAGAGCTGAAATATACAGAAAAGCAATTCAGAAGTCCGCGGAGCAAAATTGTATGACAGGAGAAAATGCGTTGGCTGTGTTAGTTGCAGCAAAACTATCAAGGCACCAATATAATGTCATACGAATGAGTGCTCCTGAAAAGTTTCCATCCTATAAACTTGTTCAGGCTGCGAAAAAAATTGTTTCCCAAGCACTGAGCACATGAAAGTCACAGCTACTTGCGCTGAAGTAAAACTTTAAGCTTTGCTTGACATTACTTCAAAAAGATTAATATCATTGCAGGAGAGTGTTTTAGAAATAATGGAAGATGAAGCACTCCGGAATCGTACTTTGATATCAAAATGGGGTTTCGATGGCAGCTCAGGACATAGTTCCTATAAACAAGCGTTTCATGGATTAGACGCAGATGATTCAGCTGTTTTTCTTACTTGTTTAGTCCCTATTCCACTTGAAAGTGGTGAAAAATAATTTGGCAAAACCCTCGTCCATCTTCCACAAATTATTGTCGGCCGTTAAAAATAGAATATGTTAAAGAGTCAACTGATATTTCAAAAGCTGAAAAGATGCGAGTAAGCACTGAGATTCAAAATCTGCAAAAAACTGTTCTGATGATACAAAGTCAGTGGAAGTACAACATACATTAAATTTTACAATGATTGATGGAAAGATTTGTAATGCTTTATCTGAAACAAAATCTATTCAAAAATGTTATTTATGCGGTGCAACCTCCAAGGAATTTAATAAAATTGATGAAATGATTTCAAGACCAATAAACACCGAATACTTGACTTTTGGAATGTCTGTTTTGCATGGTTGGATAAGGATGTTTGAATGTCTTTTACATGTAGCCTACAAACTACCTGTTAAAAAATGGCAAATCCGCGAAAATGACAAGGCAATCGTGGCAGAAAATAAGGCACGAATTCAAAAAGAATTCCGAATAAAATGTGGGTTAATTGTTGATAAGCCAAAACCTGGATTCGGCAACAGTAATGATGGAAACACTGCTAGGCAATTTTTCCAGAATCCGAAACTTACTGCTAAAATAACGAAAATAGAAATAGAACTTATTAAAAAATGCTCACAATTATGATTGTAGTTGCCAGTGGATATGAAATTGATGTTGATAAGTTCCGAAAACATGTGCACGAAACGGCAAGACTGTTTGTCAGTAAATATCCTTGGTATTATATGCCCCCAACTCTACATAAATACTTCATTAATGGCCCGGAAATAATAAAATCTACATTGTTGCTAATTGAGCAGCTTTCTGAGGAAGCGCAAGAGGCACGAAATAAAGATTTTAAGAACGTTCGAGAGCATTTTTCAAGAAAATCAAGTCGCGATAAAACAAATGAGGATATCTTCAATTATTTTCTGCTAAGCTCCGATCCTATCATTACTTCAAAGCAAAAACCACATACGAAAAAATTGCAGTCTTATCCCCCAGAAGCACTAGCGCTATTAAAACCTCCAAGCATTCCCGCAGCAAACATTCTTGTTGAAACTAACATATCTGATGACAAAAGTGATGAATGATCTTATCTATTAATTTTGTTTTAGTTTTTTTTTTATGTAAATTAAAAAAAATCGATGAAAATAAAAAACTTTAAATTAAAAAAAGGATTTTTTTTAAATCAGATTTCTTCACAATTAGGGTCAAGATATAAGAGAGCATGGATAAAAGTTATGTCAGATAAAAAATTAATGTATTATTAAGTCTCTTTAGCCTTAAAATAACCTTTCAGTCTGAAAAATACTGACATTCTTATTATTTCCCAATTATAGCTTTAGATATGAGCTAGTAAGGGTCTTAGAAGCATATATGCGAAATTTCAGGTTCCTAGCTCTTAAGGTTGATTTAATACCACGTTTTAAGGCATTCTGCCCCACTGTGCGTCTGTCCGTTCCCGGCTATCGCTTAAGGCTAGGGATTCAATCCGAATTAGCGCAATCAGTTAAGCGCAAGGTATTTAACCCCACCGTCTGACACTTATATGAAATACTGTGTTAGATATTTAAGGATTCCGAAGAATTACAATTATGTCAAGTACAATATAAGGCGTATTTTATTGGTAATGTATACATAGTGCAGCAATAGAAATAAAACTTTTGTAACCAATTTGAGTGTCACTGTAATCCAGATGCTCCAAAACTTTATCAGCACTATTATGTGCACTCTTATTACTGGCTAGTTTATACGCACTATTCCTTTGTTGTTGTTTACTGTGTAAAATTTTACTGCGCTGCCTATACATTTCCTAATAAAAAACGACTATAATCTTAGATTTAGCAAAACTAAATAAAAGTTGGACTTTACTGGAGTACTGAACTTTTTTATACCGAGTTTTGTGCTTTCTTCAGAAGGACCCTGGACTAACTGATCGCTACCTCAGCTTTAATAACAAAAAGCATCGTGTTCGGTTAAAATAGTATATTCGAAATAAGTTATTCTAAATCAAATCAGTCCAGTCAAATAAGACTTTGAAGGTTACAAAAATTCCCATAAAGCTAAAAATTGGTATGAATGTTCAGAATACTACGAGTATTATAAATGAATTGTGAAAAGTCCACATCAATCCCCTTTGTGGAAAAACTTTTATTGATCGTGAAAGTTTCCCCGGAAGGCCTATTCCACGATCTATTGTGATTCTATTGAATTCAAATTGAATATTGAAAATGATGAAAGCTGTGTTAATTATGTAATATATAAATGAAAAAATAATTTGGAAAAATTATTCGTCGGATTCATAATAATCCAATGGAACTTCTTGTGTACTGTCTTCGTTTTCTTCTTCTTCTTTTTCTTCATCTTCCTGCTGGATACAAATATGTTCTAAAAGTGATGCATCATATGTCTCATCACTGATATCGTAATTATCCTCATGTAGTATTGGAGCACGACTGTCCTTGACAATTAGTACATGCTAAAGAACAAAACAGTCCAACCTTTTAACTGCCGCATTTAGTATTGCAACCTTTTTTGCAATTGCAAAAGATAGTGTTTAGGAGTTTTTCTGGTGCAGGTGTGAGTAACGTATGAATTTGTTCCAATGCATTGTCAACTAACTTCCAACCCCAGCCTTCTGGATCCATTTTATTACCAAGCCACACTTGAACTTGATAATATACCCGGAATAGATGTTGTTGAGCAGCAGCAGAAGTTGGGGGAAGACAAGTTAAAAGTATATGATTTTGGCATTTTGGAAAAGCACGGAAACTTTTTGATGAATAAATTTCCGATTGCTGGTGAGTCTTTCCCGGTTTAAAAAAATAAATATTTGTTTCTGTTGGAGTTGAAGCAGTAAGTATGTAATACTAATAAATCGACATCTTCACCAACAACAATAGTTGTGTTTGTTGAGTTGAATTGTTCTATTGCTGTTTCAATGATCAGAACATCAGCATAATTTTCAGCTTATTTTACAAGAATATTTTCAGTAGTAAATTATTCTTTTAACATTAAAATAAACCGAGACTTGTTGTGGGTATTTGCAAGAAATTTCTGTTTGCGTGTGGGAACTGTCATAAATTCATCAAAAATAACATCAGAAGATGAAGATGTTGTTGTAGCTCGACGTCGTTGTTCTGCGGCCTTAGTATTTTAATTACAATCGGTATGTAACCATCAAATACTACAGTCACTTTATGGCCAAAATGATATATAATTTGTATGTATAAGACATAGGGACTCATATTTTTACTCGTATAACGGTTCAAAAATGTATATAAAAGTACATTAACGTGCATATTACGAATAAAATATTTTTTTTCAATTCTTTCAACCGCTATATGACGAAAATGGCAATACTTATGAAAAAAAGTGTGGATACATTTTTTGTAGAGGATCGGATGATCTACAATTTTTGTCATAACTATTTTTGCTGTAAAACTCACCGTTTAGCTGAAAAACCGAAAAACCTATTTTTCAAACTTTCATCATCAATGAAATTTTTTGCACAATGGGGATTGATGGGGACTTTTCACAATTTATTTATAATAGTATTCTGAACATTCATACCAATTTTTATCTCTATGGAAATTTGTGTAACCTTAATTCTATTTTAAGGACTAATTTGACAAGCAACATGCGGATGATTCATTATGGGCAAATCTGCTTCCATTCAGGTTAATAAGATTCCATCTTGCCTTGAAAAGTCATATCAATTTACTAAAATAAAACTCGTCACTGGAATAGTTCCGACCCTTTGTATAGTCCAACAATCTAAAGAAGTGGATGCTGATCCCAGTGGTTCTACTCATACTACATTATACTAATGCCCTTCAAGTCTAAGACAGTTCAAGAGGTTAAGGCTTTTCTTGTATAAAATAAAGTCCATGTCTAGAGCCCATCTCATTCTTTCACCTAAAATTGTTTTTTTTTTTTTATTTGTAGTAGGATTTTAGAAAGTTCGTGTGGTCGTCTTTCTTCACTTTAATCAAACATAACAAAAGTGACCATTTTCAGCTCCTGTTCTTAGCGTCAAAGTCTACTTTGGCGTACTTGATGGTAATCTTCTATCGATTTTACTTTATTACTATTGGGAATTGATCTTCACCACATTCAATTCACACGGACCATGGACACATGACGTCACAGGAAAATCAACAACATTATTATTTTTTGTTCACCACTTACACAGTTCACATTCAGGTTTTACTGAAAAAGTATCATGACGACATTCTTGGATGAACGAAAATCCACCCAGGAACGACATCCTGAGCCTAGATACCTCACTGCTCTGGATATGATCGAAAGGATCCCAGCCGACAACGAACCAGCAGTTCGTTTCTACGCTGACGCCGAGTCAGCATATCACCGTGGCTGAAAACATAAAAAAAACAACCCCCAACAACCCACCAACTGGACAACCAGGACTGAACAACCCGAGTCAAAAACCAAGACAATTTATCATAATGCTAATTTTGAACCATGTACATTACAAATATTATAATTTTTAGAGTTTAAGTCATTTTATAAGTTAGGCTCCCTATGTGCCAACAAATTTCTACCCTATACATATTATCCTCAAGTTTCACAATTGTATATATAAAGTTCAATAAAAAACCTTGAAACCTTCGACCAAAAGTTACTTGGGTTACCTTCGCCACTAATAAAGATATTATTTTCTTTTCTCTCTTTTAGGAAATTCTTCGTTCAGCTAGACAGCTGCAAGTCTTTAATCAAATCCATCAAAGCCGGAGTCGCTTAAGGTTCCTTCCTATATAACCTGATGACGTCCGATCAACCCGTGCCAACTGACTGCGAGAACTTGATTTTCGCTGACGACTCGCTGACCTACTCCTCGTCGATAGCGCCAAAAATTGCAGCTCGGAGAGTGGAAGCAAACGTCTCCAAACTCTACGAGTACTACAAAAAGTGGGGTAACCGAATAAACACTGCCAAATCGGAGCTTGTGTGTTTAAGGAGACCCACCACCAATGGCAACCGATGTCGTACAGCAGCCACTTGCAGAAACCTGAGATACCTAAGATACCTTAGTGCTCTGGATATTAATGAAAGGATCCCAGCCGACATCGAACCCGCAGTTCGTTTCTACGCTGACACCTAGTCAGCATACCATCGTGACTGAAAACATCTGAAAAAACAAACCCCCATCAAACCCACCAACCGGACAACCAGGACTGAACAACCCGAGAGACAAACCATGCCATCATCTTAATTAAAATAACAATTCATGTATATTATAAATTCTATAATTTTAGAAACAAGTTCATAGCTTAAGTTAGGCCCCCAAATTTTGTATAGTCATATTATCCTTAGGTTTAAGTTTCCAATTGTATACATATATCAAGTTCAATAAAAGACTTTGAAAACCTTCGGCCATAAGCAAAGACAGGCGACAAGTAAATTGATTTTATTGATCATTTGCACTCCGGTCGTAGAGAAGCGCAGGCGTTTCGGTCATTTAAGCTTTCTCGGGGCTTCCCCACACCAGTGGTAGGGGTTTCGTGGAGTTTAGGGGAAACGTGGAAAGATTGTCCAGCTTTTTGTTACTAAGGCTTCTCCCCACCAGTTGTAAGGGGCTTTAGTTTGAAGTCAAACGTCCTAATTGCCACCAGGGGCGTTGTACCTGCTGATGTACCAGAACGTTCCAGTCTGCTGTTTTAAGAGCAACCAGAGGCGATATATCTGCTGATGTACCAGGGCGTTTTTTTTTTTTTTTTTTTTTATAATCTACCCGCGCTCAAGGGATTATGATTACCCTTTAAATGTTTCAACACAGCGCGGGCGTGAAGTTAATGAAGAGAAAGAAGGATAGGAAAGATGTGTGGCACGATGTTCTGAGACTGTTGGTGGTTGTCTCAGATATTTTTATCTCCAGGGATGGCGGCTGAGCTAAAGCGGACAATGCCGTGTCTTATTTTTATGTCGCTTATAATTCACATTATTTTATTCGTGTTCATCCTTGTTGGGCATACTAGTTCAACTCAATTACATGTTGTTAGTGTTATGCCTGAACAACAGGTAATGAGTAAGCCAGCAACCCATTGATGACAATTTTTAGAAGGTTTTTAATGGAATTAAAGCGACATAGACGACGGCAGGGATCGAACCTGTCATCATGAGGTTTACAGGCGAGCACACATCCATCGCGCCACGGCCACCCTAGTTTTAGTCTGCTGTTTTAGAGCCACCAGGGGTATTGCACCTTCTGATGTACCAGAGCGTTTTAACCTGCTGTTTTACGCATAACCAGGGGCGTAGTACCGCCCGATTGATAATAGGACCAGTTCTTAAAGCCGAATAACCAGAAGCCAGATTACCCGAAACCAAGTATCTGAATATAAAACCAACATCCGAATCATCAGCAACCAGTATAACCGACAGTAAGACTAGAATCCAGAAGAGTTGATACCCATGAATCTTTCCATTGGCAGAATTAATTGAAATGATAGTTACAGAATATTGTTTGTTATAGATATAAGAGTTATTTTTAATAAAGATTTTGTAATAAGGTTTGAAGACTTTTTCCGTGTTTTCTTCAGGACGACAATGGCGAGACCGGCGAGCATAACCTCGGCTGGAAAGCAGGAAGCACATCACAGTCTTAATTTTCTCTTAAGAATTATCTCTGAAGCTTATCCAATTCATTTAAAAACCCGAAAACCCAAACTTGCGCCACATATCTTTGAATAGTTCTGCACACACACACACAGCTTTTTGGGTTCCCTTGTTAAAAAAATGCTAAGTGACGTTTTTACTATACCCTTCGCTACATTATTGTTCCGAGTTTCAACGTGCTTACTGAAGGTCATCTTTGGCGTTAAGAGGACTCCCAGATATTTATAATTAGCAGTGCTTTGTTGACGAATTTTTAAACATAAATTACTCAACATTAGGAATAGATTTCAATTTCTATCCTATATCACAAATTTGGTTTGCATTTAAACTATGAAGTTTCACATCATCGTACATTTTTTAAACTAAAATTGTTAACAAATCAACAGTTGACAACCTCATTGAATATGTGTAAACCTAAACAGTAAATAAGTTTCTTGTAAGCAGATTAGGAATATTTAAAAGTACCTACATATACATAATAAATATCTCAAGTTCCGTTCAAGAACGGGAAATTGTGATTATTTCGTCTTTTTTGTTCTCGTAATGCTCCGTTAACTTCCTTCCTAACTGACTTTAATAAATGATCTCCATTGCCGTAAACTAGGGCAACCCCACACAGAAACAACGTTTCGTCGTTGTTGTCTTTTAACTTTTGAGAAGTGTTATGCTTATGCCAAGAGGACCTAAAGTAATATACTTACATAAATGTATGTATGTATATGAATTTTAAATGTAAAATAGTTTCGAATAGCAAATCTAAATCTTCTCCATGAATATGTTTTGAATAACTTTCATGTTATTAACATTCCGAAGTTGCATCTTGTTTTGAAATTTTCAAAATGCAAGAATATACATACTTCTAAAGCATCATTTACATAGCTGGCCCCTGTATAATGTTAATTTTTGCTTCAAGTCTCTTGGTTATGCTTTTGGCTTTGATATTGCATAAGCTTAACTATTCAACGAGTATTTATTTTTATTAAGTAGATAACAATGCTTTTGGGGAACATTTGAATTTCAGAGTTAATAAGGTTGATCTATAATACATGGAATAGGAATAGGAATAGTTACTACTTGTGCATTCCATTATGCTTAATATATTTTGTATACGTTCAAGTCTAAGATTGAATGCATTAGAATAAGCTGAAGCTTCTCTTAAATATTTGTTGATTATTGTTTTGTTTGTTTCACTTAAAATTTTTGATCGATGTCCATTATATCTTGAAGCTTGTAACTTAATAGTTTCCAAGAGAAACAGTTTTAACAAAGCGAGTTCACTTAAGCCCCTTAAGGTTTATGGAATATGACACATATATGTATACCTTTCCACATTGTTTTAAGTACATACATACATATATGCACTTTACATTGTTCACTCAAAGGGTGTTTCATTAGTAAGATGCTGTCATATCCTTCTACGACGCTTATATTGGGCGATGTTTACCGACTATAATAATAATGGGAATCAATCAGTCTACTGATGAAGCAGAAAACATTTCTGGCATCAACGTTATAAAAAGGCTATCCACGGATATTTATTTAAAAAATTCCCGTACAAATAAAATTCACAATATATCCAGTGATTTTTAAAAGTGTCTTAGTAGGATCCAATAGTTTTAATAGATTAAAAGTTAAATTTAATTTTGTTAATACTACTTATAACACTCCTGTTATAAGCTCGATAGATAAAGCCAACTGGATTGCAGCACAGTTTGCTGTTAGTTCGACGCTACCAGAGAGTGACATGACTTCTCCTGTGCTTGAGAGCGTAAAAAATTTTATGGGACGAATCTTCTTTCGCACTGGTGCAGTTACTAGAGTACTAAAAGATCTTGACATTCACATCTCCCCTAGCTCCGATAGTATCCCTGCTATTGTTCTGAAGAAGTGTTCTTCTACGCTGGCAAATCCACTGCGTAAGCTTTTTCATCTATCCTATTCTAAACGTCTCATTTCGAGTGGATGGAAAACAACATTTGCCCAAACTATCCCTAAGAAATGAGAATCCTCCTTCCCATTCTTACTATCGTCCAATTGCACTAACGTCCCTTATTTCCAAGGTCTTGGAAACAATGATCAATTTTCAGCTTAAGACAATGTAGCTTTCGTAGCAATAGGATTGGTGATCTGATCGCTGGTGTTCCCCAGAGCTCCGTTTTGTCTCCGACACTCTTTCTTATATTCATAAATGATCTTTTGTCTGAAACTTCTAATTTACTTAATTTTTTCGCTGAGGACAGTACCCTCAGCTTTTAATATTCGGTTCACATCCTTGTCCTTCGGATGTGGACTTCCAATGGCAGCGTATGGTTAGCTCTTTAAATTCTGACCTTTTTTTTACTTTTTACACTATCATAATTGGTCGAAGAAAGCTTATAGCAAGCTCCATCTTTCGACCAATGGTTTGCCAACACAGAGAACTGTGTTATACCACCGGCTCATCATTTAGTGCAGTGTTAGTTGTTAGTAGTCAAACTCTATTACAATTAAAACTGACACAAGAAAACATGAAAAATAAACAAATAATATTACGTAAAAACAAAACAATAACATAACATGAAACAAAGAACATTTAGGAGCGTGGACCACTGGTTTTGAGAAGGTTTTTTAATTTACATTTATTTATATTAAAATCAAAAATATTTGAATTCCAATTTACAAGTCTACCCATACGTGTCAAGGGCTCATGAATGCCATAGTTGGTCCTATGTGTTGGGACCTTAATCATATCGAGGCCTCGAAGATTATAACCTCCTCCCCGATAATTAAAATAAACCGAACATAAAAAATCTGGTGCATCTGTGACGCCAAATCATTGTTTGTTCTTCTTTGTTCCAAAGTTTGCATCTGAAGAATAGATAATCGTTGGTCATAAGAGAGGACATACGAAGGATCATTCCATTGAAGTCCTTTCAAGGCAAAACGAGTAAAGTTTCTTTGCACAGATTCTAATCTCTCAATATGAATATCATAAAGAGGAGTCCAAACCTGCGATGCATACTCAAGATGGGGACGCACCAAGGAGTTGTATAAAGCCCGGGTGACATTGGGATCAACAAATTCTTTAGACCAGCGCTTAATAAACCCTAACATTGAATTAGCCTTATTGACGATTTTATTAATATGAGCAGAAAAATCTAAATTGGGTGTAAAAAGAACTCCAAGGTCCCTTACAGTCATAACACGAGTTAAAATGTGCCGTGAGATAACATATTCATGAGAGTAAGGAGAACGTTTTTTAGAAAAAGTCATAGTTTGACATTTTGTCGGGTTGAGGTTCAGACTGTTCTTTTCACACCACAAGGCAAAATGGTTAATATCATCTTGCAGTAAAGCCCGATCATTTGAAGATACTATATTTTTATAAATCTTCATATCATCTGCAAAGATTAGAATTTCGCTATTGCGAACACACAGAGGAGCATCATTAATAGCCAATGTAAAGAGTAGTGGTCCCAGATGGCTTCCCTGCGGAACACCTGATTTGGCAATAAACTCTCTTGAGTATGAATTTCTGAATTTGACTTGATATAACCTATCTTCAAGATATGACGATATCCACTTGATGAAAGGTGGTGGAAAATGAGTGAAGTTGACATCATTATCCAATGGGGAATCAAAAACCGTATAGAATTTAATGTTTCGAAAACTCAATGCTGTTTACTGGTCACTAAAGCGTAACCCTACCCTAATGCCATAATGCCATTTTCTATGGGTGAAATAATCGTTTTACAGCAGTCGGAAGTGCTCCATTCAACCAACACCAATTTGGAGAAAGTGGGCGGATACCACGCCCCCTGAAAAGAAAACCTCAATTTTTATTTTAAGTCCTACTACTTTACCAAATTTCATCGTCTTACAGCAGGCGGAAGTGCTCCATTCAACCAACACCAATTCGGAGAAAGTGGGCGGATACCACGCCCCCTGAAGGGAAAACCTCAATTTTTATTTTTGGTCCTTTATATGTAATTTGAGCTCTACCGTTCTACCAAATTTCATCGTTTTACACTGTCGGAAGTGCTCCATTCAACCAACACCAATTCGGAGAAAGTGGGCAGATACCACGCCCCCTGAATGGAAAACCCCAAATTTTCGATTTTTTCCTCTACTTGCATGAAAAGACCTACCGTTGTGCAAAGTTACAAGATTCTACGATGTTGGGAAGTGCTCCATAATTTTGATAATCTGTCAGTCAGTCAGTCAGTCAGTCAGTCAGTCAGTCAGTCAGGCAGTCAGTTACGGTTTTTGTGATTTTTGAGGCCTTATATCTCAGGGACCGCTTATGATAGAAAATTGAAATTTGGTAAGGCGCCTGTGCTTGACTAGCTTAGCAAATATTCGGAATTTTAAGTTTCTGACTTCATTGGTACTGAAGATAGGGAGGGGTCAAAAACCAGCTGATAAAACATAAAAACAATATTTACAACCAAAGCCTGGAAAATTTGGGGTAACTTTTTAAAGTTTTAGTTTCTTAAGATTTACACAAAATGCCTTCATTGAGACACCCTTTATTATACAGTTTTTGTAGATATTCAATATTTTCCACATAAATTGAAATAACTACGAGGATATGGTGCATAAAGGATTGTGTTTATATAGTTTAATACACTCAATAGAAATTGTCATTGAATGATATGAGGGTTTTTTTACTGACGTTCGATGTGTATTCCTACCTTCCTTCAAGTTGTGAGAGGCAAACAAATGTAGAAACATTAAGCAAAGGAATTTACATAATTCTGCGGAAAGTGTGTAAGCTGACACACTGACATACCTTCCTGCGTGGTTTGGTATTCACATTTATCATTTTTCAGTCTGATGCACCAGCTTAGATTGGTTTCACTTTGTAAAACGTTTGTAGGTGACTTATGTGATTCTGTGTTTATGGAAGGCTCTTATATTTAGAGCTCTGGTTGTAAAAAGTGAAAAATTATAAAGTACTCAAATTGTTCAAATTCCATTTGGTAGAATTTTTATACACCTTATTCTACGAAGAAGTAAAAATGCACGGCTGAGTCGCACGAACTTGCTCTTATTTAATAGACTTAGAATTCATAACTCATTAAACTCAATTTTTAAATTACTAAAACAGTTTGATCTAAAAAAAAACATACATAAATAATATGAAAACAAAATTTAAAAAACAGAGGAGTTTCCAAAAAAAATAAATTTCGGTACTCCAAGTTTTAGTATTTAATAATATACAGGTTGTCCGGTAATTCGTGTGCCATACTTTGGGATGTGATTCTTGGTCATATTCTAAGAAAAAAACTGTTCTAAGTAAAGGCTAATTTTCGACTTTGACATCACTTTTTGACGATTAAAAAAAGGCTAACTTTGGTGTACCCTGACCCATGTTAAGGTCAATTTCTCTGTCAGTACCAATGATTGGGACCTCATTTTGGATTTTTTTTTAGTAGAAATACTATCCTTTAAAATTACGTTTAAATTGAGCTGATATGTTTTTAGGATTACCAGATATTCAATTTTAAATAGTATTCAATTTTTCTTGCCCGAGTAAAATTTTGACTTTGACGTCAATCTTTTTCAAAAAATGCGTAATAAACATAAAGTTTTCTCATTTTTACCTGATGAACAAAACAATAATAAAAAAAACTCATCAATAAGTCCACCCAAAAATTCATACATTTTATGATACTTGGGAAAATCTAAAATAGGTACAAAATCGAGTTTTGGGATTTTTACCTACTTTTATTGCAGCACTTAGGAATTGGAGTGGTTTTCCAAAAATTGATAGTTTTTAGGTAATTTTTAAGTCTGGTTCACTAATGAAAAGAGGGTTAAAAGTGTATTTTTGCCTATACTTGACTTCCTGTCTAAACCCTAATTACCTTACCACTTCTTAGGAAGAGTTAAATTTGGGGTAAGAATGTTTAATGGGTAAATTAACTAAATAAGTGGTATAAAAGAATAGCAAAACAAATTTATTCATCAGAATATTAAGTTAAGACACAATTACATGGAAGATAAGAGCGCTTTTTGAAATGCCTTCATTTACGAGAGACATTTTATTCGTTTATGGGTTGTGCAAAATTTAAGAAGATACCAGGAACTTTATCCTAACAGACGACTTCCTTCTCGAAATGTAAATGAAAGGTATTACCAAACCTTTCGAAGGCTTAGAGAAACTGGATCAGCTTAAACCGCAAGACCTAACGCGGAAGCTCCAAGCACAAGAAGAGTTTCGGTAGACGAAAGAATACGGGCCTTTCAAATTACCACCTCGACTTAATTCTACTAACTATCTGGAGTTTTTACAAAATAATCTACCAGAGCTATTGGAGGATATTCTACTGCTTCAACTAGTTTCATCATATTTTCAACAAGGTGGTGCTCTGGCCCACTATGGTCGTGAAGTTAAGGATTGACTGGAAGAAGAATACGGTGATCGATGGATAGGCAGAAATGGACCAATTCACTGGCCTGCAAGAACTCCCGATCTCAAAACTGGATTTTTGTGTATGGGGACGATTTTTCCAAGTATCGTAAAATGTAAAAGTTTTTGGGTGCACTTATTAATGAGTTCTTTTTTATTATTGTGTTATTCATCAGGTAAAAAAAAGAAAACTTTATGTTTATTACGCATTTTTTGAAAAAAATTGACGTCAAAGTCAAAATTTTGCTTGGGCAAGAAAAATTGAACACCATTTAAAATTGAATATCTGGCAACCCTGAAATCATATCAGCTCAATTTAAACATAGTTTTGAAGGTTAGCATTTCTACTTAAAAAAAGGTCTGCAATGAGGTCTCTACCATTAGCACTGACAGAGAAATTGACCTTAAAATTGGCCAGGGTACACCCAAGAGTATTTTTTTTGCGAATTTCCAACATTCGCAAAAAAAAACTCTAAAATTGACTGCATAGCGCCATCTTCATTTCAATAATTTAAAGATCTGTCACCAGCATAGCTGCCATTTTTTTTGACTGGCTTCTTTTTCGCCATGTTTGAAGGTTAAGTGACATTTCACATTTGAATTTGGTATTAGGAGCATCGTATGTCGTGGAAAACCTAATTTCAGCCAGCTTTATAAGTCTTAAAAAAATTCGTACATACATGTCTTGACATTTTGACATTTTCTATAACAATGGCCAAAATTGAAATTGACATATGGAGTGAGTTTGATCGTTTTATTCGAACTTGAATGCTGCGCTGTCTATGCAGCAATGAATAAATCACATCTAGTGTCATTGACCTCAGCACTTCAACCCAACAGTTTGAGCATGTGCCCTTGCCAGATGAAGGTTCCCCATCTTAAATCATATGAAGATAACACAGGTCTACAAAAAAAAAATTTTTTTTGGTGCGTTAAGTTTTGCAGCTGATTTTATTTGTACTTCTAACGCTGATTTCAAAACTGAAAACCATTTTTCCCTAGCAGCTCTAGTTTTTGAGTTACAGAAATATTCAATTTACCCTAATTTAAAAAATTCATATGCAAGAAATTTATATGAAAGAATGATCAAGATAAATCTTGGGCACCACATGTAGTTTGCAAAACATGTACTGAACATCTACGTCAGTGGACTAATGGAAAAAGGAGGAATCTTAAATTTGGTGTGCCTATGGTTTGGAGAGAACCAAAAAATCACTATGACGACTGTTATTTCTGTCTCTAGTGAATATCAGAGGCATCAATAGTGAAAACCGAAACAAGTGGACGTATCCTGATTTAGATTCTGCTCGACGGCACATCTCTCATTCCGATGAAGTTCCCATACCAACATTTCATCAGCTAGCAGATCTTTCGGAGGATGAAGACAGTGAATATGAGGAAAATGCATCAAGTCCCCAAGGATTTAACTAAAGTGAGTTAAGTGATCTCATCAGGGATCTTAACCTATCAAAACAATCTTCTGAGTTACTGGCATCCCGGCTAAAAGAAAAAAATCTACTTGATGAAGGAACAACAATAACGTTCTATCATAAAAGGGCAGCAGAGTTGCTTACATTCTACTCTCAGGAGGAATATCTCGTTTTCTGTCAGGATGTTAAAGGTCTCTTAACAAAAATGGGCCTTCCCGAGTATGATCAAAATCGTTGGCGTCTGTTTATTGACAGTTCCAAGCGAAGTTTGAAGTGTGTGCTTTTATGCAATAGTAACGAATTGAGATCAATACCTATTGCTCACTCAACCCAAATGAAAGAAGAGTACAAGAATATAGCTATAGTCTTGGAAAAGATTAAGTATCACAAACATGGGTGGGTCATTTATGTTGACTTGAAAATGGTTAACTTTCTCCTTGGACAGCAAGGTGGATACACAAAATATCCCTGCTTCTTGTGCCTTTGGGGTAGCAGAGCTAAACAAGATCACTGGGTAAAAAAAGACTGGCCTGAAGGAGAGAACATGGTTGTTGGAGGAAAAAATGTTATTAATGAGATAAAATAATCCTGCCTCCACTTCATATAAAACTTGGCTTAATGAAGCAATTTGTTAAGGCTCTGATAAGGATTCATCATGTTTTAAATTTATATCTACAAAGATGCAAGGATTAAGCATTGAAAAAAGAAAAGCTGGCATATTCGATGGACCTCAAATCAGACGGTTAATAAAGGACACCAATTTTGTTGAATCTATGAATGAAAAAGAACGAAAAGCGTGGACATCATTTGTGTCAGTTGTCGAAAACTTTCTAGGCAACAAGAAGGCTTCAAGTTATAAGGATTTAGTTCAGAACATGCTGACTGCTTTTCGTGAGCTTGGATGCAACATGAGCATCAAGGTGTATTACTTGCAAAACCATTTGGACCGGTTTCCTGAAAACTTGGGAGACTTGAGTGAAGATCAAGGTGAACGATTTCACCAGCATATAAGGACAATGGAAGAACGATACCAGGGCATGTGGGATAAGCATATGATGGCAGATTACTGCTGGAATCTGCTAAGAGATTGTCCGCAAAAACCACAATGCAGATCAAGCAAAAAACTAAGCTTCTTGGGTTCTAGTACATCAAATCAGCAGTGAAAAATATATTGTATATGAAATGTACTCGCTAGTATCTTGTTAATAGAATTATTATTTTTTTATATTTATTATTTTTTTATATTTATATGTCACTAAATGAGTTTGGATTTTCAAAGAAAAATGTTTTACTTTCTTCTTTTCATAATTATTTTGGGTATTTCTAAGTAGTGTCAGGTTTGCAAAACCCTACCCCATAACATGAAAACGGGAGCTGCTAGGCAAAAACCGATTGCAGATTCGTATTCAGGAGGTCGAATTTACCAAAGAACAGTTCAAAAAGTATCGGCACCAAAATGTGTGTTTACCTGTGTAATGTATCTACATAAATATATATATTTTTTAATAATTCACACGCGTTCAAGTTTATGTTAAGAGACCCTTATAATGTTTAAACACAGCACGGGCGATGGGGAAATTAAAAAATAAATAAAAATAAATAAATTTGGTGGTGCAACAGCTCGAAGTGAACCAGGACCTAGTGATTTACAACTCTCGACCATTCCTGTGTGCGTGTTACCAGGAACGATGGGGAAATTAGGGGGGGGAGAAAGAAGGAGGTGTCAATAAACATTGGTTTTTAATATTTGCAAATTGGAATGGCAAGGGAAAACCGTGCCGGGTAAGTTATTCCATACTCGTATTTGACGGGGTTCGACCAGCGTCAGGCTCGAGATTGAACTAATGAGTATTCCTAGCGCAGCGGGTATTACGGTTAACTGATAAAGAGGAGGAATGCAAATGGATACTTCAAGTGAGAATTGCTTGTGCAAGAAGCGATAAAACAAAGAAAAAATACATGAAACATTCCGACGGGCGGTGGTTCAAGAGGTGGGAGTGAATCCATGATAGCTCTATTTTAACACTCTATGTTGAATTGTATGCAATAAGTGGAGAAAAGTTTGTGCTGCGCCTACCTAAAAGGTGTAAGTTATACTTGAGTTTTGGACGTAAAAGCGCCAAATCAGATGGGGATGAAAAATTCCTTACATCGATATAGAAATCCTAAGCATTTAGCAGCATTTTTGGCGGCCTCTAGAATGTGATCATTTCATTCCAAGATCGTCGTTGACACACATACTCAGAGATTTTCGGTTCTTTGATGGAAGTGCCATTCAATGACAATGGCATAAGCGGAACATTTTGCTTCAACGACAATAGACAGCATTGAGTTTTCGAAGCATTAAACTCCACACGGTTTTTGTACCCCATTTAACAATGCCTTAAAGATCAGAGTTTAATGGGCTTACCATACGATACCGTTGCAATTCCACTTCCGAAGGAGATGGACGTGAATTTGAGAACGATTATAAGAAGCTGAGAGTAGAGTCGTCGGCAAAATAATGAAGTGGATTAGAAGTTTCAGACAAGAGAACATTTATAAAAATGAAAAATGAGGACTAGAGTCGGTGACAAAACGTAGCCCTGGGGAACACCAGCATTTATTTTGTGAAGATCAGACTTGAAACCGTCCAATATAACTTGTATTGAACGATTTAGAAGGTAAATTCTAATCCAAAGAATAAGGGTTTCGTTGATACCAAACGCACACATTTTTGATAAGAGAGCCAGCGGCCAAACTCTATCAAATGGTTTTGAAACATAAAGTGCGATAATCTTACTTTCTGCAAAACGATGTACAGATCTGTTCCACTGTTGGGTGAGATCAGATCACCAGTGGAGATATTGCTACGAAAGCCATACTGCTGGTCATTTAGAAGCTTTCGATCTTTGAGATATTTCTTGAGCTCATAATTCATCAGCGTTTCCATGACCTTAGAAAGAAGGGATGTAAGTGCAATGCACAGTGGTTTGGGTTGTATGGAGACAACGTCATAATTCAATAACTTTCGAACCAAATGTCCGATTGTAAATAAACTTTCAGATTTGATAAAACACATCGTAAGAAATCACTAAAGAAAATTTCAGTCCACTGACACGCCTACTTACACGGTTACATTTGTAGAATGTATAATGTTAATGTAGAATTTCCTTAAGCGGACACGGAATTTTTTCCACACTATTAAGCCATTCAGAATTTCTGTGGAATAGATATGTTTGGTTGTTTCTACACTCCTTCAACTTAACATATACACATATAATCGTTCACAAATATAAAAAATGTGAGATTTTAAGGAGTTATAGTTGAAATTTTCTCCATTTTGAGAACTTTTATTAGGGATGACGGTTATTCCCAATTAACCGGTGTTCAATTTTTTCGCTTATTTTCCCTCTCGATTTAAACTGACGGTTTCAACCGGACAAAATAAGCGGTTCAATAACCGGCTTTCGGTTTTTTATGTAAAAATTTGTTTACGTTCATATCAAATAAACTATAAGTACAAACAAACATGCATGTATGTAGGTAAGCTTTTTTCAGAAAAGAAAATCCTCTAGTTAAAGTGTTTTTATTTGAGATGTTTTAATTGAGATGAAATAAATATGAGTTAAAAAAAAATAGGTACAAGCATATCTAGTTAACACAAAATTAAAATTTTTTTTCGAAAATTTTTTTTTTATTTAACGAGAAAATAGTCGACATTTCATTTTGAAAATTAATAAATAATAAATGTGTTCCTTTTATTGTTTTATAAGACTTTCATCACTTGGTCGGGGAATACGGTTACCACAATGAATTAATTTTAAAAATTCAAAAAAAAAAATTACATTTACACAATAATATTCAAAACAATACAACGCAATTTTGCGAAAGTGTGTAGTTTAAAACGATTTCACTTTCCTACCACTACACTTACTAATTACTCTATAAAAGAAAAGATGGAAGTTCTTATGAGACAAGGAGATCTTGTTTCAAAGACGTTTTCTACACATTTTTTTATTTCTGTGGTGCCAAAGTAAATAACCGGTTAAAAACACCGGTTTTAACCGAGATAAAAAAATCTCTGGTGGAAACCGGTAAAATGAAACAAAATAACCGTCCGGTTTTTCCCATCCCTAACTTATATTATCCATAACGGTATTGAAAACCTGCGTTTTTTTCACCCAACTCGCCGTTTTTCGTTGACCAAATTTCGTAGATATTCTTTCTTGATACCAAGCAAAAATACTTCGTCCCTAAAGAAAATTTGTATAGAAAAAAGAAATCGTTATTGCTCAAAACCGTGAAACTAAAAAATTAATTGTGCTGGTTGTGGGTGATTGTGGGTGCCAAGATTATGTTTTCTAAAAGCTGACTATTCACTCTATATAACACAAGGACTGTTACCGCTATGTGTGGCTAATTACTATATTAAAACTTTATTTAAACATTGAACAAAATGACAAAAAACACTAAAATGGTACACGGTTTTACTAACATTAATTATAAACCAAACATCCAAATATTGACAACGAATTAATAAAATACTCTAAATACCTTACTTTTGTAATTCCATTGCGAAAAAATTGCAATAATATAACTTTTATTTAAAAAAATTCACTTCAAACTACTCACAATTATTTAAATTTATTTTCACAAAAAATTGAATATTTGGCTCACTTTGAAAGCGAAAATAAAACAGATAACACGTGACATGTAATGTCAAAATACTTGCAACGGTAAATATTGAACTGTAATCTATTAGAAAAATACACTTGAAACAAAAAACAATTGCTTTCATTTTTTTATTTTTGTCGTATGGGCGAAACCACAGTGCAATGGTAAGATAGGAGAAGAAGATTTGCATATTTGAGAGAGAGGCTGGGCAATTGCTGTTTTCTATTCACTCGGAAAGAAACCTGTAGAGTAGGACAGATGGAAAAGCTTACTCAATGGTTTTGCCAGCATGGAAAAATATCTCTTCAGAACGATAGAAGGGAGACTATGGGGATCTATCAAGATCTTTTAGAACTCTAGCAACTGCAGGAGTGCAAAAGAAGATTCGTCCCATAAAATCGAGTGTTAGACTTGAGGATTTCGTAGTATTTCTTAGGTTTTTTGCAAAAAATGACAAAAAATAATGTTTACTACCTTTGCGACATAATAGTATTTCTTGCCGTTATTTTTGGTCATGTAAAAATTTATTTCGTTGGATATGAACGTTACAGATCTTTCTAGCTGGTTCTTACATATTTCGGTTTTCTTCAGTAGGTTGGTTTTAAAACTACGGAAACTTACTTCTCTAACCCTGATAGCCCCTTTTTTACAGCTCGAATCAAACCAAGAGTTTTCTTTCGGTTTGATATGTTTTATCCTGTTTCTTAAGATATCCTTCAACCGTAGCATAGTGACCAGGCCAGTTAAATTTGCCAGAGAAATCATTGAGGCCGTCCTAATTGGCTTTTTCGTACAGCCAAATGGTTTGCATAGAATTTTTTTTTCTTTAACTGGGGTTTGTTGATACCATAAATTTGTAGATATGACACAATGGTGCCCAGAGACGATAATACACTTATTGTGTATTTATCAGGGTCAGAGGTAAGGAACAAGTCAAGCGTGTTGGCAAATTGACTTGCAACGTCAGGAATTCGAGTTGGTTCGTCAACAAGCTGAGTCAGGTTGGTTAACTCAGAAAAAACTCGACAAACCTTCATTCGGGTGTTGTCTGACTAGAATAGTGTAGCTACGAAGAATTGTGTACATTAAGATCTTCCGTTACAACGATCTCACTGTACGGAAACCATAATGAGCAAAGAATAATGGCACTAAACTATAACCATATAGGTTAAATTCCGTATGATCGGTGTTTTTACCAACTTGGGTTTTACTTAGTACCAAAACTAATAGTTTAAAACAGTGTGAACAGCACAGACATTTTTTTTGAAGCTCCCGAATGTTACTATACCAAGACAGTTAATTGAAATTTACGATAAGTGTTATGCCTTAATGACAAATCGCACTGATCCGCTCCTGTACGCCCAAAAATGTTAACCGCAATTTATCTCATACTGCTATTTGCTATATATAACGTAACACTGTATTGTGTTAACCATACAATGCATGCAGGGGCTCCTTTCCCTACTGAGGCGCGTTTCGATCTCAAGGGCAATACTTATGTATATGAAAAATTGTCGAATATGGAGTGACTGTTACCTGTAGATACCCCATTAGAAGAAACTGCATCCAGCACGAGTCACTGTGTGGTGTGCAGTTTCATCAAGCTGTGTGAGAGATTAACAAAAACAATTATTTAAAATCCTCTTTACCAAAAACTACACCGTCCCAAATTTGAAACACATTCGTCCATTTAAACTAACTTGTCCTATTATGTAGCGAAATCTTTGAAAACTCTTTCGAACCTCAATAACTCTAAAACTGTATTCTCGTCTATTTTTGAGTATTTCTATTCATAAATCGTTGTGTAGACCATAATTGCCAAAGTTTCACAAATAAACACTAAGAAGCGTCTTGGATTAAGTTATCAAAACATTTTGCACTTACATCAAATATTTTCAACCAACAAGACTTGTAATAAAGTTTCGTCGACCAAAATCAAATTGAACCTGAAGTTTCGCCATGACTTAAATAATACCACATCGACATGTAAACAATTTAAGTTGCGTCAAGTGAGCCAAGTTAGGAACTAAAATTTAAGACACATTGTGTCATATCGGAAAGATGAAATATCTAGAGAACTTGCTCCCCAGTTTAATTCATCATTCACCTAAAGTATGTCAAACAAATTAAGTTAAATTTTATGGAGAGTTGCAAGTTTTCATCAAAGTTTCACACCTTCAAAATTGTTGCTTTAAATACTAAAGATACTCCTATACCCATACATACGCCTTCTTCTTCATTTATGTTCCTATTTGTCAAGAGGGAAAGAAAGTTTAATGCCTCCTGTAAAAATCCTTAAGTGGCTCTTGAAATCATCTCAGTTCAAAATTAAAGGGAATGGGTATTTGTATACAAGGAAACTTTCTGTAACCTATTATTTTCTATTTTCAGATCCCCAGGACGCCACACTTTAGGAAACTCAGGCGGATAAATCTCTGCCAGTGAGAGTGGATAACAGAAAGATGATACAGTTCTTTGAACCCTTGCCAAGTAATAACAGATTCCTTTACCAACTTACTTCTTGTGACTTTCATTAATTTTTCAAAACAGATTTGTCTATGTACTTTGACATTTATATTGCTTCAATGTCTGAAAACTATTCAAGTTTCGACTGTAATTTAGCTTTGAATAATTTAATACATTTTCTTCTGAACTTGAGACCTTCTTCATACATTATGTATGTACATTATGAAGGTGCATGCATATGTATTAAATAAGCAACAAAATACTGTCGGCTAGCAGCTCTTATTCCACATAACCCATACCCTCCAGAGGCGATAAGCCTTGTCACGTTTTTGTTTCGTAAGGATGGAAAAGCCTGAAGAGCGGAAGACTAATCATGGAGTAATTTTGTGTTATCTTTAGTAACATTAATGGCCTCAGGAATAGGTGTTATCATCTTTTAACTGGATGCCGTGTTAATTTATAAATTCAAAGGCTTAATTACTTTTGTTGGGGGGAACTTTTTGACAAGAACTCTACGGCAGTAAGATATTCATGGTTGTTGTTACTCTTGTATTCGCAAATACAAAAGTCTATTTCTGTCAAATGGCTGGGTTATTTCCGAGTTACATTTTATTTACGGATACAACGACAAGGATGTTAAGCTATGTTCAAGGTAAAATACAATTGGATAGAGGCCTTGTTGGTGGTATGTTTTTAATTTTGAGTAACACGCGTTCGAAGGGAACAACAATTGTAAGCAAAGACCAATACCTAAGCTTGTAGAAGCATGGGCAATTTTATTATAGAAAATTCTCGAAGGGGCACTTTTAACTATTCGAGAATCACTCTTACACATATACTCAAAGTCATTTAAAAACCCTTGCTCACTGCATTGCCACGCAGAGTCTATAACGTCTTGAATAAAATATACGAAGTACAAACATATGATTTGAACGATTATTATAGTATAATTGCTAATTTTTGATTCCTCTTTAAGTGGTTTATCTAACTGCAAAGGTGGAAGAGAGATTTAAGTGCAATATCTTCAATTGAATTAAATTTAAAAAATCTACATCCTGAAGGAAGTCGATTATACAAGGTGCAAAATAAATCATCGAATTATGTTTTTAAGTAACTTTTTTACTAAATAAAAAAAAAATTATAGAAATATTCATTTGGACCCTTACAATTTTTTCTGTTAATTGGAAAAGATGATATCCGTCAAGTGGCTGCCGCCAGCGGTGAAACACATTTGTGCCTGTTTTTATCGCATTTTTCATGACTTTCTGCGAGATTTTCGGTGATAATTGTTCGCATTGCTGTCGAATATTCGTATAAGTCGTAGTAATTTAAATCGCAAGTGTGGGCATATCCATTTGAGTACATGTGTTTCATTTAAGTTTACGACAATCGCATCGCAAGAAAAATGAAACAAATTGCGACTTTTAAATCGTCATGATTTGTTGGTAGCAAGTGCGTTCATTCTCATTTAAATTCATGTCTTCTATTTTTGCGACTAAAAAATCGTGCGATTGAAATCGCAAGTGCGGTCCTAGCCTTAAATCGTCATGATTTGTTGTAAGCAAGTGCGTTCATTCTCATTTAAATTCATGTGTTCTATTTTTGCGACTTAAAAATCGTGCGATTCAAATCGCAAGTGCGGTCTTAGCCTTAGTATGAGGCGTGTAGGCATGAAAGAAGTCTTGGATGGTTAAATTCGGCGATCTTGCTGGCCATTCCAAATCGCCAAAATGGGAGATTACGTGAAGAAACGCTTTCTTCACAATATACATTGTGGCTCGTGCTGTGTGTTACACTGTTACACCGTTTTGTTGAAACCCTATGTTCACCAAGTCCCGCTGATCCAATTTCGGCAGCAAGAAGTGGTTTCTTATGGGCCTGTAGGGTTCGCCAATAACAGTGACCGCATTGCCGATGGCTTTGATTGGATGTAATGACTCTCACTCAGTGCATCACACGCGGATTTTTAGTGCCCCAGAAACGGAGATTTTGCTTATTGATGTAACCGTTTAAGTGGATATATGTGCCTTGTCGCTCATGATGATTATCGACACAAAATCGTTCGTTGTTGGGAGTGAGGATGGCTGATGCACTGTTTGCATTTTGTACGGGAACATGTGTAAGTCTTTCTCTTAAATTCGATGTAGGGTCCGTCTGGTGATATCCAATTATGTGTCCCGACATCAAATTGTCGAAGGAAACCTCAATACTTATGTAGTAAGGTTTTTGGTGCGTCGAATACGTGGTGATTCCATGAAAAATAAACAAATAATATTACGTAAGAACAAAACAATAACATAACATGAAACCAAGAACATTTAGGAGCGTGGACCACTGGTTTTGAGTAGGTTTTTTAATTTACTTTTATTAATATTAAAATCCAAAATATTTGAATTCCAATTTACAAGTCTATCCATACGTGTCAAGGGCTCATGCATGCCATAGTTGGTCCTATGTGTTGGGACCTTAATCATATCGAGGCCTCGAAGATTATAACCTCCTCCCCGATAATTAAAATAAACCGAACATAAAAGATCTGGTGCATCTGTGACGCCTGTTATTAATTGGTGGAAAAATACCAAATCATTGTTTGTTCTTCTTTGTTCCAAAGTTTGCATCTGAAGAATAGATAATCGTTGGTCATAAGAGAGGACATACGAAGGATCACTCCATTGAAGTCCTTTCAAGGCAAAACGAGTAAAGTTTCTTTGCACAGATTCTAATCTCTCAATATGAATATCATAAAGAGGAGTCCAAACCTGCGATGCATACTCAAGATGGGGACGCACAAATTCTTTAGACAAGCGTTTAATAAACCGTAACATTGAATTGGCCTTATTCACGATTTTATTAATATGAGCAGAAAAATTTAAATTGGCTGTAGAAAGAACTCCAAGGTGCCTTACAGTCATAACACGAGTTGAAATGTGCCGTGAGATAACATATTCATGAGAATAAGGAAAAGGTTTTTTTTATAAAAAGTCATAGTTTGACATTTTGTCGGGTTGAGGTTCAGACTGTTCTTTTCACACCACAAGGCAAAATGGTTATAATCATCTTGCAGTAGAGCCCGATCATTTGAAGATACTATATTTTTATAAATCTTCATGTCATCTGCAAAGATTAGAATTTCGCTATTGCGAACACACAGAGGAGCATCATTAATAGCCAATGTAAAGAGTAGTGGTCCCAGATGGCTTCCCTGCGGAACACCTGATTTGGCAATAAATTCTCTTGAGTATGAATTTCTGAATTTGACTTGACATAACCTCTCTTCAAGATATGAAGATATCCACTTGATGAAAGGTGGTGGAAATCCGTATGAGTGAAGTTTAAACTTGATAATCTCATGAGACAGTTGATCAAAAGCTTTCGAGAAGTAAGTGTATACACAATCAACTTCTTGACAACTTTCTAGAGAGTTTAAACATTTATTCAAAAAGACAACAAGATTAGTAACAGTAGAACGTTTTTACATAAAACCATGTTGTTGGTTGCAGATAATAGTTTTACATATAAATGTCAAACTGTCACACACAACTTGTTCGAACAACTTCGGAATGCAAGAAAGTTCGGAAATTGGTCTATAGTTGGTAATATTGGCTTTATCTCCCTTTTTAAATACTGGCGTTAAAAATGCTTTCTTCCAAACTGCAGGGAATTTACCTAATTTCAAGGATAGAACAAAAATATTACGCAGAGGAAGAGCTAAAACAGACTTACATTTCTTCAATAAAGCGGGTGGTATTCCATCGGGTCCAATAGAATAGTCGTCTTTTAAATGTGACAGAAAGTCCAAAATTTTGTCATGATCTATTGTAATATTATTAAATGATACCTGAGGACAATTTCGTAAGAATTGAAAATAGTTATCGTCAACAACAACAGGGGAATCAATGAAGGATTGGCTAAAATTATTTGCAAATCCCTCACAGATTTCTGTAGTAGTACTCAAGATTACGTCATTATAAACGAGATTAACAGGATAACTGTCGCTTTTCTTTTTAGAATTTATAAATTTCCAGAAGTTTTTCGGCTCTAATTTTAGGGAAAGCCCCATGGTCTGAAGATAATCATTATAACAATCATAAGAGAGTTTTTTGAATTCTTTTAAAAGGGAAATGTATACTACTTGATTCTCTACTGTCATGAACCTTATATATTTTTTCCAAGCCTTATCTCTTTTATTTCGAAGGCATTTGAGTTCTTTTGTGAACCAAGGATGACAAGAAGAATTACAGGGAATAGATCTTTTTTTAGGGACAGTTTAATTTATGCATCTCATCAAAATAGAATAGAAGCTTGAGACAGTTTTGTCAAGATCATTAGAAATCGGTAAACGTTCTATACCGGAAATAATTAAACTATCTAAGGTGTTGAAATTCACCTCTCCGAAAGTCAAAAGTATAAGAACAGTCGTGGGGATTACTATTTTCTAGTAAATGACCACTCAAGTCAAGAAAAATGTCAAGAGGGGGGTGATGTTGATCTATGTTAGATAAAGCAGAGATAGATTCTACCACTACTGTATTAACGGCGTCAGATGAGAATACAAGGTCAAGTTGTCTATTCATATTATTTCGTATACAGCTAATTTGCTGTAAATCTGTAGAGATAATATTATCCAACACTTGGAGCTCTTGTTGGGGTAAACTTGTGGAAGCTTCAAAATAGGATTCGTCATCAGAGGGAACCCATTCGATATGGGGAAGATTAAAATCCCCTAATAAGAGAATTTTACTGTCAAGGCTAGCTAAACTGAAAATAAAATCGAGTGCTAAAGAAAGTTCAGTGTATACGGAAGCAGGACTTTTAGGTGGAATGTAAACATTTAAAACAAATAAGACTAAAGATTCCTTAGTTATTTTGACGCATAACAGATCAATTGTCAGATTGAATGGGAAGACTATTTGTGTTGAGCAGAAATTATTTCTAACAGCAATAAGTACTCCCCCGCCAACTGAATTTGTAACGTCAACGTGACGGTCCTTTTGGAAAACTAAGAACTCATTATCAAAAAGTTCCGTGTCTAATATTGTTACTTTAAGCCAAGTTTCTGTAAGGGCAAAAAGATCGTATGGCAAAACTAGGGAATTTTTGAAAGTCTTAGAAGTTTTACTTCGAAGACCTCTCACATTTTGGTAGTAGATGCAGAACCTGGGCAGTTTTTTGAATTTATACTAGAAGGCGAATTTTAATTTGATTTCCTTCTCAAGGGCGCTGTAAATTCTTTTACCAATGTGTTAGGAGGCCAAGAAGTACTACATATGGGTTCGAAGAGAGAATTGGGAGCTATTATTTTGAAGGAGGCTACGAAGCTGTTTGGTTTGCTTATTTTTGAGCATTTGACGCATGATGAATTGATAATAGCCTTAGTAGCAATCAAATGATCCAAAACATCTTCAGGCATCGTTTCGGGTTGGAGACGAGATATAAATATGGCCCTGGGCTTCGGAACTGAAATTAAAGTTTTTGGACCAGTAACGACGAATTCCTGTGTTGGAGTCAAGTCAAGATTTTCGGTGACAGGTTGAGGTGGAATGGGTTCAGTGGGTTCAGAGGAGGTTTCGGTAACATTTTGGTTCATTTAAATGGAGTGATTCGATAACCGGGTCGGATAAAGTTATTGAATTTTCAACGACTTCACTAGATACCAATAAGGGACTGAAAGCTGTATGAAAAAGCTCGTCAAATTAGAATTAGTTCTTCCTACTGAAAGAAGAGAAAGACGGAGTTAAGACAAAAATTGAGAGGAACAAAGGCGATGCTAATGCATATGCAATTCAGAGTAGAGCTTGACATACATATATGGGTAAACAAAAAAAAAAATGGAAAACAAACTTACGTAAATTGAATCACAAAAAAACACTAATTATTGCCGATTTTTTAATTAAAAGATATAAAGCATGTGTTTACATGCAAGTCAAAAATAAGATTAATTAATACAAACACAATTCTAAATAAACCAAGTAAGAAAAACTTGAAATTAAAATACAAAATTGTGGAGAGCAAGACAAAACGCGTCAACTATTAACAAGACCAGTGTGACCACCTATCACAATTGTTGAACTAAGATGGTGTTTCATATAATGTGTGCTGGGGACGCTACCTGGGGAACAAAAAGGTCGGAAACTCTCTGAAGAGAACATTGTCCAGCGCTATCTTTGAAGAGGAACTTGAAGGAACCAAACGCTCGGGAGTTCTTACAGGCGACCCTTGTACGCAACCTAGGTAACAAAACGGTGAGCTACTTGAACAGGAGCTCAGAGAAACGAAACAATCGGATCGGATATGGCTTGCCCAAATCTAACTAATGTCCTAACAGTTTTTATACCAAAAAATCAGATCAGCTTCACAAGCAGAGTAATGCCTCCATGTCATTGAAACGCCTTATAAAAGTTTGTTTTTACGGCCATACCTTAAATTCTCTATAGTCTATACACTAGATTGATATCCACACTTTGACAAGAATAAATGACCATTTTGTCATTTTCTCAACTTCCTCTAACTAAATATGCGGCTATATGTCGGTGTGAATTAAGAAGATGAAAGACAAAATTTCATAGAATTCTAATTAAGTTATGTAGGTGTTGCAAAGCTTCGTTACAGCCAGCGGTTTAATAATTTCCTTTCGTTTTATTTCAAAAGAACCTAGAATAAGATCTTCTTTTCTATTTATCGTCCAACATAGAGTATAAGAACACTCTAACTATGTTCAAGTTTTCTGTTAGGCGGTGGATAGATGTTTCTTGATATACTCTGTCCAACAAAAATTGTCAGTACAGGCCTTATGGGAGAGCTTTTTCTAAAGCAGTGGCGCCTGATGCACCCTCACTACAATGCGTTAGGAAAAATGCCACTAAAAAAAGAGCAAGCCACTGGCTTTTCTGAAGGAATTGTTGTTGTAATTCTTTGCAAAAAGTTGTACAACCCAACACGACCGTCGTATCCCACTGCTGATGAGATACTGTCAAGAGTGTCAAGTGTCACTCAATACGATCGCGCGCTATTTATCTACATCAAAACAGAGTTACCATTATCATTCTCAATTGCAAGCAAGGAGCTTTTTCAGTGGTTGCTATTAAGGAGCTTTTTGGATTTGAAGCAGCTTTTGAGAACACATTTTAAGAAGATGAGTATGTTGAGTGTTGTCGTATTGCTTTTCAACTTCAAAAAAACGCGCCTATTATCTTACCGCTTGGTGTTGTGGGAAAAGGTAAATTGAATATTGTTTTCAGTCGTTTTGAATCGGCAGACGGTAGCCCTACGCGTTTCTTACTCTCATTTGCGGCGATTTATAATGTAAACTACGGAATCCCTGTGAGAGCTTTAAAAGGCGATACACTTATGCATGGCAATGCAACCAGAATGAGAGAAAAACGTCTTATCTTCCCTGTACTGACAATTTTTGTTGGACAGAGTATAGCATGTAGCATGTTCAGTACATCTATATCGCCGCACCACTGTCGTGAAAAATTGTATTATGGAACACTGAAAGCGGCCAATGATTGGGATATTACATATCTGAATATGCTAGTGTTTGAACAGACCTGTTCAAGACAGTACCTTCCGTTAATGCTTACCATGAGCACCATCTGCTCCAGAACCTTATTGAAGAAATCAAATGATAGCACTTCTCTTTGCCAAAACATTCTGCGTTTTCGAAATAGTCGAAGTGCGGCTTTCAAGTCGATGAAGAAAAAGTTGTGATTCTTGGCTTCCAATTTGTTAGTTTTAAAGGAAACTTGTCTCAGTGTGAAGATTTGATCTATGATCGATTTGCTAGGCCAGAAGCCATACTGGTATTTATCGATTATGATTATAGTTTTGCAGAAGGGCTGAAGGCTCTCACAAAGCACATTGCATACGATTTATATACGACGACGTTTATAAACGATATGCTTCGATAGCATTTGCAAAAAAAAGAATCATATTCTTTTGAAGATGGAGCATACAAAGTTGATAGTCCAGTTATCGAGCATGCTTCCGTCAACCCATATTTGTTTGAAGATTTGATGCATATTACCTACGAAAGCATCACCTCCGTAACTGAATAGCTTTGCTTGTAACCTATCAGACCAAAAAACATAAATGTTAAAAAAAGAGCCAAGTTCTTCTATACAAAAACCTTTGTGTAACAAGTCAGCCGTGAAAAGTAATGATATCTAAAAGTGCGCCAAGTTCTTACTTCATGAAGATTTAATACCGAATATTTAAAGTAGAATAATATTGAAACAGCTACAATGTAATAGAGAAATTTTATTATTTAATGATTACTGAGTAAAATTTGATAGGCTTACTGGTCAAGTTTTTAAAACCGTTTGAATTGGGCATAAAAAAAACTTGCCAAGTAAGCCCATCAAATTTTACTCAGTAATCATTAAATAATAAAATTTCTCTATTACATTGTAGCTGTTTCAATATTATTCTACTTTAAATATTCGGTATTAAATCTTCATGAAGTAAGAACTTGGCGCACTTTTAGATATCATTACTTTTCACGGCTGACTTGTTACACAAAGGTTTTTGTATAGAAGAACTTGGCTCTTTTTTTAACATTTATGTTTTTTGGTCTGATCTCACTCCTTTTTGCAAAGATTTAAATATTTTGCCATGTCAAAATCTCGAAAGATAAGGAAAGATAGAAGGGAGGACTCTTCCTACTAAAATCAACTTAGTTTATAGCCTTCCTATTTCTTTTGGTATATTTTCTTTTTGTTATTGGTTGTTTTAATTTGCGCTTCAATTATTTCTTCTTATCCTGGCAAGATACATAACACTAACATACCTACCTTAATTACAGCAATCGGAAGTGCTCCATATAAATTAAACATACCACGCCCCCTGAATGGAAAACCTCAATTTTTATTGTTGGTCCTTTATATGCGACTTGAGCCCTACCGTTCTACCAAATTTCATTGTTCTACTGCAATTGAAAGTGCGCCATATATAATTTACATCAGTTCTGAGGAAGTGGGCGGATACCACGCCCTTGAATGGAAAACCTCGATTTTTATTTTCGGTCCTTTATATGCAATTTGAGCCCTACCGTTCTACCAAATTTCATTGTTCTACTGCAATTGGAAGTGCGCCATATATAATTTACATCAGTTCTGAGGAAGTGGGCGGCTACCACGCCCCTGAATGGAAAACATCAATTTTTATTTTTGGTCCTTTATATGCGACTTGAGCCCTACCGTTCTACCAAATTTCATTGTTCTACTGCAATTGCAAGTGCGCCATAAATAATTTACATCAGTTCTGAGGAAGTGGGCGGATACCACGCCCCTGAATGGAAAACCTCGATTTTTATTTTCGGTCCTTTATATGCGATTTGAGCCCTACCGTTCTACCAAATTTCATTGTTCTACTACAATTGGAAGTGCGCCATATATGATTTACATCAGTTCTGAGGAAGTGGGCGGATACCACGCCCCTGAATAAGAAACCGCTAATTTTATATTTTTTTCTTCGAACGCAATTTGAGCCCTACCACTTTACCAAATTTCATCGTTTTACAGTAGTTGGAAGTGCTCCATTCAACCAACACCAATTCGAAGAAAGTGGGCGGATACCACGCCCCCCGAAAGGAAAATCTTGGTGTTTATTTTTGTTTTTTTATATGCAATATAAGCCCTACCGGTTCATCAAATTTCATCGTTTTACAGCAGTAGAAAGTGCTCCATTCAACCAACACCAATTCGGAGACAATTCGGAGAAAGTGGGCGGATACCACGCCCCCTGAATGGAAAATTTCAATTTTTCGATTTTTTCCTCTGCTTGCATGACAAGACCTACCGTTGTGCAAAATTACAAGATTCTACGATGTCGGGAAGTGCTCCATAATTTTGATGATCTTTCAGTCAGTCAGTCAGTCAGTCAGTCAGTCAGTTACGGTTTTTGTGATTTTTGAGGCCTTATATCTCAGGAACCGCTTCTGCTAGAAAATTGAAATTTGGTCAGGCGCATGTGCCTGACTAGCTTAGCAAATATTCGGAATTTCAAGTTTCTGACTTGATTGGTACTGAAGATAGGGAGGGGTCAAAAGTCGCCTGAGTTTGTTCCTGGCTGGGCACTACCGTGCCCTTTGATCTTGTGGCCTTATTGCTCATAGGCTTATTTAACTACGGGTTCTTTCTCTGGAGTGATTATTAATTAGCCTGCATATAATCATAAAAAAAAAAATATTTTAATATATGTATACTCACAGGCACAATTATCCGACCACCTGCATTTTTCGTCACCGTGACACTTTAAGCTCACTATGATTTATCTGCTTATTTGTTGTTTGTTTAACGGATATGTTTGCAAAAACACAAAAAACTAAAACCCTTACATACATATGTACATACATATGTCGCCCCTTACTTAAACTTGACTAAATTTCTTGTTCTTTTGAACCAAAGTAAGTAAATATCGGTAAATTTAGGTTTATACTGGTAATTTATTATTTTTGACTCTGGAAAAATTCCATTCCATGTACCTGGTGTAGCTAGAGCCATGGATTTAGTTGATGCCGGGTATACCCAACGTCTGATTGCTCGTACGCTTGGTGTACCTAAAACAACGATTGGGGATGCCATCAGACGATTTCGGGAAACTAGCTCATATACGAGAAGGCCAGGTCAAGGTCGCCATCGATGCTCGGGGTGATCGCTTTGTCGTCAGCAACATACTGAGAAATCGGTTTTGCATCGCTCCTGAAGCTCGTAGACGTCTTTTTGAGGTGAGGAATGTTAGTGTGAGTGAACGCACCATTAGAAGAAGGTTGACAGAATTGAATATCAGAGCTTTCCGACCAGCGCGCGCCCGAATTGCTTCAACGGCACCGTACATCAAGACTTCGATTTGCGCGAGAATATATGTTAACTGCAGAGGAATGGAAGGACGTCCTATTCTCAGACGAAAGTAGAATAGGTCTACGAGCTCCAAATGGACGTCAGCGTGTCTACAGGCGAAAAAATGAAAGGTTTGCTTCATGCACAATAACCGAAACAGTGGGTTACCAAGCAGGGTATATAATGGTTTGGAGAGGCATCAGTTATGAAGCTCGCACGGATCTTGTTTTGTTCGATAGATGCAGTGTGAACGCTACGTGGAAAACGTTTTGCAAGACAATTGTAACGTAATAACATCATTAAATTCATTTTCCTAAACGTAAACAAAGCCACATGCGACATTCGTCACATTAAATAATTTCATTGATACCCGAAACCATCAAATTCAAATTCATTTTTCTTTTGTCCAACGTAGTGTTGTGCTCAGTGAGGATAGCCCAAATATTGAATAGAACTAAGTAGTATAAATTGCCAGGGGCCTTGAACCTGCTGATCTAGTGCCACTAGGGGCCTTAAACCTGCTGATCTTGTACCACCAGGGGCTTTGCACATGCTGATCTAGTGCCACCAGGGGTCTCAAACCTGCTGATCTTGTAAGCGCCAAGAGCGTAGTCCGTACTTGTATAAGAGTAACCCGATACCGAATACCAGTTAATGAGAAACCAGATGTCAGAATAGAGCTTTCTAAAGGAAACCGACAGGAGCACAGTACAAGGAGAATATAACCGATGTTTACCAGATACACAGTACAAGGTGTAAATTAATTGTTTTCTAGAATGTTTTAGTTGTTATATGAATTTAAGATTTATTTTCAATAAAGATTTTGTATAAGGTTTTAAAGACCTTCCTACTGAAGTTTCATGTTTTTCTTCAGAGCAACCCTGGAAATCCGGCGAGCAAAAACCTCGGGTGGAAAGCAAAATACACATCACAAATTGTAAATAAAATCAGTATTGAAAACACAACCTTCGAGATACACTTCAAACAACGGCATTTTTGACATATAATATTAGCGAGCTGCGCTTTATACAGCTTTAATATAGCGTGCTACGCTTATATAGCTTAGGGATACAACCCAATAAAATATAGGTATAAAACATAACACAATGTTATGCCTTTCGCACCATTTATTGGTGACAACTTTCGGTCAACGTATGACAACGTACGCTGCCATACAACAAATTCTGTAACTAACTACCTAAATGAGGTCGGGATTCCACAATATCCCTCAGTCCGATATTATAGGATATCATTGACGGATTTTCAAACAGGCTCGACAAAGTATAGAGCCCGTGGCGCAAATACCAATTATTAAAAGTTTAGTTTTTCAATAATCTTAGCAAATTTTTAACAACAAAAGATAATTTCAGTATTTTTTTTTCAAAAACTTGTTTTTTATTTTAATTCTTTAATAAACTAAATTTATAAAATAAATTTACTAACCGCGCGCAATGATGCTTGATTTCGCTGATCGATGGGAAGCGATGCTTTTTTTTTTTAATTCATTTTTATTTTCATTCCCGCATTCATCTTAAAACTATCTTAAAGCTAGACAAAAATTCATAAAAACTAGCCTAATTATCCAATAACTTAAAGCCGCCTATCCACAGTCCTCCGGCTGACGTGGTAGATTAGCGGAATCGCCATTCTATCCTGGATCAGACCTCTCGACTGTCTAAGTAGAGAAATGCATCGGGTGGGATAAAGCCGCTTATACGTACACTCTCATAATAATCGTTTTTAGGGTAGTAATCCCCAAATATTAGGTTGTTGGTCGAGGACATCGCTCTTGCAATGTGATCCCGAATCAGCTTTATCAAAAAATCGTCAATTCTGTTTATATTGGCTCCGTTGTATAGAACCTCGTTGGAATAATAATGTTTGTACTCCGACTCTGGTGTTCTGTGTAACCAAGGCAACGTCTAAGACACTGCCTCTCAAACAACCGAATCTTTTCCATTTGAGATGGGGCAACGTTGAACCACACCGGACACCCATAGGCAATCATCGGCCGGATGAGGGCCATGTAGCAAATCACCTTTACCCTGCTAACAAGCCGGCTTCTGTAAAACAACCGGTTCGTCAAGGCAAAGGCTCCCCTAGCCCTGTTTAGAGCAGCATTTATATGTCTGTCGAAATACAAATACTGATCCAACCAGATGCCAAGGTACTTTACTACACTTTTACTCGCCAATGGCTGTCTATCAGAGTTGTAAAAAATGCAGTCTTTTCGGTACTGCAGTTAATTGACTAAAAAGACTAATTTCTTTAAGTCTTTTAACTTACAAAAAGACTTTAACTGTAATCCAGCAGTCGCAGTCAGTACTAATATTAGTACTGTGCAGTTAATAAAAGCAGTTAATTGACTAAAAGTTAATTAACTGCAGTACTTTTCAACTGGTTTTAGTCTTTTAGTCACTCAAAAGTCTTCAGTACTGGCCTTATTTTGGTTTTAGTCAGTAAGTCTTTTAACTGCAGTTAATTAACTGTAAGTTAATTAACTTATTTTTAGTCTTTTAACTAAAATACTTGAGACTTGTACTTATAAAACCACAGATGAGATATTTTGCATGTAGCATGTTGGGAATAGCATGTGGCATATGACATATTGCACGTGGTATGTGAGCCTTTTATAATTTTTTTTAGCCTTTTAATTGAAACTTAAGAGTTGTATTTCTAAAAAAAACGGTACACATACATATATGTTATAAAAAAATCATTGAATTCTTACATTTATTTTATACTGAATGTCTTTATTATATTATACGCATATCAAATATATACAAAATCACATGTAATTGAAGTTATTTCAATTAAAAAAAAAATGTCCAAATGAAAAATACATACATAACATACATATATAATATACAAAACAATTTCTTTGTATAGATTACATAAATAAAACATAAAAAAAAAAAAAACAAACAAAAAAATTTTAATAGATGATTCCACTTTGGTACTTTTTATAATCACACTCATCAGCACTTCAGTATTCAATATTAGCCGTGTTTTATGGAAAATTGATAGCCACTCAGTAAAGAAATTTGGAAAAAAAAACGATTATAGTCAATCTTATATTAACTCTCTTTTAATTTCAAGGTTTCACATAAATTTTAGAGTATTTTCAAATTTATTTTGACGATTTAGAATACTTCTTTCCATATTCTTGCCAGCCCCTTAATTACAATTTTAATGAGAAAAAACATCATTAAAAAAAATCAGATTTTGTAGATGTTTTTTAATCCATCGAGATTTCAGCCATCCTCCAATGGAATTTGACAGTTTATGGCTTGGTTGATGGGTAATATACTATATTTTGACCTGCTTAGAGTATTTCTTTCTAGATGCTTTTCAAAGGCCCTAAAATCGATTTTTCGGTGATTTTTAGGGGTGGCCGTGGCGCGATGGTTGTGTCCTCACCTGTCAACCTCATGATCACAGGTTTGATGCCTGCCGTCGTCTATGTCGCTTTAATTCCATTAAAACCTTTCTTAAAATTGTCATCAATGGGTTTACTGGTTTACTCATTACATGTTGTTCAGGCATAACACTAACAACATGTAATTGAGCTAAACTAGTATACCCATCAAGGATGAATACCAAATAAAATAATGTGAATTATAAGTGACATAGAAATAAGACACGGCATTTCTCCGCTCTAGTTCAGCCGCCATCCCTGGAGATAAAAATATCTGAGATAACCACCTTCAGTCTCAGAACATCGTGCCACACATCTTTCCTATCCTTCTTTCTCTTCATTCACATCACGCCCGCGCTGTGTTGAAACATTCAAAGGGTAATCATAATCCCTTGAGCGCGGGTAGATTATAAAAAAAAAAAAAAAAAAAAAACATTAAGATTTTACAGAAGTTTTTCAATCAATTGACATTTGAAATTTTGTATACGTCTTTTACAAAATAGACATGAAGCTTTATTTCAAAATGTCTTGACACAATAAAAATCTCTGAGAAAAAAGATGCATTCCAGAACACATCCCAGTGCCAACCTTTCCGAAGCAAATGTTTTTCTGCACTCAATTTAAGCGCCATCTACATCTCAATATAACAAAAATTTTTATCCATTCTGTATTCACTCTGATTGCTGATCAAATTATATTCACTCTTGATGTTTTTATTGTTTTGCATGTAAAATTTTGCTTACTTGGTTATTCACTCTTTCAAAAAACACGGCTTTTATCAAAGGGCACGGTAGTGCCCAGCCAAGTTCTGGCACTACACCCTTTTTACAGCAACAAACTCTGGCGATTTTTGAGCCCTCTTCAGTATTAATGAAGTCAGAAACTTAAAATTTCAAATATTTGCTAAGCTAGTCAGGCACAGGTGCCCCACCAAATTTCAATTTTCTAGCATAAGCTGTTCCTGAGATATAAGACCTCAAAAATCACAAAAACCGTAACTGACTGACTGACTCACTGACTGACTGACAGATCATCAAAATTATAGAGCACTTCCTGACATCGTAGAATCTTGTAATTTTGCACAAAGGTAGGTCTTGTCATGCAAGCTGAGGAAAAAATTTGAAGTTTTCCATTCAGGGGGCGTGGTATCCGCCCACTTTCTCCGAATTGGTGTTGGATCAATGGAGCATTTCCGACTGCTGTAAAACGATGAAATTTAGTAAATTAACAGGGATTAAATTGCATACTAAGAGAAGCATATAAAATTTGAGGTTTTCCACTCAGGGGCGTGGTATCCGCCCACTCCCTCAGAACTGATGTAAATTATACATGGCACACTTCCGATTGCAGTAGAACAATGAAATTTGGTGGAACGGTAGGACTCGAATTGCATATAAAGGACCAAAAATATAAATTGAAGTTTTTCATTCAGGGGGCGTGGCATCCGCCCACTTTCTGAGAAATTGTTGAATTTATATGAAGCACTTCCTATTGCTGTAGAATGATGAAATTTGGTAGAGCGGTATACTCGTAGCTTAATGTAAATTCAAAACGAAAAAAAGAAAATTTAAAATTTTTCATTCGAATCGTCTTTTTATTGTCGTTTTGAAACTATACATGCATTTTGAAAATTCATGACTTTTCTTAGAACTAGAGTGCTCTATTTGGTACACTATGTTATTTTTACATGAATAAAAAAAGAAAACATTTGCATACATGAAAAAATTATTAGCTTACATAAAAAAAATTTTAACTGTGAACTATATGTGAACTATAATCAAACCACTAATAGGCTATTAATTGGTGGGATACATTCATTTAAAAAAAGGAGTTAAAACTTCAACAAAAACATCATCGCATCCTCAACAATTATATTGCTTTTTTATGACTTTGAGCGGATGTAGGTACTAGTATTTATAATTAAGGTAGGTATGTTAGTGTTAGGTATCTTGCCAGGACAAGAAGAAACAATTGAAGTGCAAATCAAAACAACCAATAACAAAAAGAGAATATACCAAAAGAAATAAGAAGCTATAAGCTAAGTTGATTTGAGTAAGTAGAGTCCACCTTTCCACCTTCCATATCTTTCGAGATTCTGACATGGCAAAATATTAAAATCTTTGCAAAAAGAAGTGAGATCAGACCAAAAACATAAATGTTAAAAATAAAGAGCCAAGTTCTTCTATACAAAAACCTTTGTGTAACAGGTCAGCCGTGAAAATTTGATGGGCTTACTTGGCATTTTTTGTATGCCCAATTCGAAAGGTTTTAAAAACTTGACCAGTGAACCCATCAAATTTTAGTCAGTAATCATTAAATAACAAAATTTCTCTTTTACATTGTAGCTATTTCAATATTATTCTACTTTAAATATTCGGTATTAAACCTTCATAAAGTAAGAACTTGGCGTACTTTTAGATCTCAGTACTTTTCACGGTTTTTGTATAGAAGAACTTGGCTCTTTTTTAAAAATTTATGTTTTTGGCAATGTTATATGCCACATGCAAATCGCAACATTCTACATGCAAAATATCATATCCTGTTGTTTTATAAGTACAAGTCTCAAGTATTTTAGTTAAAAGACTAAAATTAAGTTAATTAACTTACAGTTAATTAACTGCAGTTAAAAGACTTACTGACTAAAACCAAAACAAGGCCAGTACTGAAGACTTTTGAGTGACTAAAAAGACTAAAACCAGTTGAAAAGTACTGCAGTTATTAACTTTTAGTCAATTAACTGATTTTATTAACTGCACAGTACTAATACTAGTACTAACTGCTGACTGTTTATTTTGCAGTTAAAGTACCCGTGCACAGTATTAACTTGCATTCAATTGTTAAGTTAATTAACTGCGACTTTACTAACTGCATTACCAAAGTACTGCAGTCTTTTACAACTCTGCTGTCTATGTGGCCCAACGATCACCAGCTTGCGCCAGTTCTTTCTAGTATCCCTAGGGGTTCTAGCCAACGGAGTCGTGAACAGAATAGTTTCACATTTCTGAAAGTTTATTTTCAACTTCCAGTCATCACAATATCGCTGAATCTTGTCGAAGTCACGCTGCAAGAGAATTCTGATGACCTTAACTTTTGGAGCTGTTCTGTACGCCATTAGTTCAGTTCTTGTCAAGACGTTGTGGGGTATATACGTGTAGAGAACTTCTCTTCTTTTTTTTATTTTTTCCGCTTCAATCATAATGTCTTGCATTTGTGGTATTAAAGCAGAGCGCAATGCTGCTAAAATTCAATGCATTAATTGCAATAGTTTTTTTCATTTGAAATGTGTTAACTTAAAACTCAGCGATAAAGACTACATGAAAAAAAACCAAGTTGACTATCGTTGCCCACCGTGTAGTAAACACAGACGAGGTTCACTTCGTCTCTCGCCACCTCTAGCAAAGAACACTCTTGCAACACCTGAGTCAGATTCTTCTGCTATTCTAGCTACGAAACAACAACAACTAAAAAATGCATCTCCACCACCACCATCACCCACGCTACTCATAATTGCCACACCGCCACATCAATTGCAATCGCCATCAGCCGCTGCCGAGTTCACTGAAGACAACAACTCAACTCGTATCACGCTCGAAGTTGTGCATAAAGAGATTTTGTCTATGAATAATGAAATTATTTCGTTGAAGGAGATAAACAGTAATTTTTTGTCTCTCATTCGCACACTGGAAGAAGATAAAAGCAACTTGCCAAAGAAAGTTGATATGCTCCAGCACCAAGTCAATTTATTGCAACAAAAGACACTTCATAAATGCATTGACATTGTAGGTATACCTAATGTCAACAAAGACAGTGCATTGACCTCGACACTAAAGCTGTTAGAACATATCGATGAAAGCATCACAGCTGACGACATCAAATATTGTTTTGTTAAAACAATAAAAAGTAACACGACTGCAAACAACAACAACATTGCAGCCTCATCATCAACAACAAAATCAAGGGATATCGTATGTGTTAAATTTAAAAGAGCCGAATGTAAGCAGAAAATTACTTCTAATCAAAAAAAGAAACAAATTAATACTAGTTTAATTGATAAGCAATTTGTCAAAAAACCTATTTTTATTAATGAAACATTAAATAAATTTAAAAGAAACTTATTTAACAAAGCTAAAATTATTAAAAATGAAAAAAAATATCATTATCTTTGGATTAATAATGGAATAATCTTAATGAAAAAGCAAGAAGGAGAAACAACGCATCGTATTTCATCTTTGGATGATCTTAGTAAAATTATTTAGTTATGGCCAAGTCTTTTTTATCAGATGTAAATATTGATTCGTTAGTTACCTACTCCCTTTTGCTCCTTTGATAATGAATTTTGTAAAAGTGTTTTTCATTCTGATGATTATAAAAATAGTTTTTTTTATTATTGAACAAAATATTAGAAGTCTACGCAAAAATTTTGATTTGTTATTGATTCATTTGGAATCTTTTATTAATAAGCCTAAATTAATTTTTTTAACTGAAATTTGGATTTATGAGCACGAAAAAGATTTGTTTAAGATTCCCGGTTACTTTTTATATGCAAAGTGTAACAATACTTATGCTGCAGGTGGAACGGCTATTTTTGTGAATGAAAGTTTAAATTTTGATCACAGACCTCATAAGCTCTGATATGGTTGAGATATCTTTAGTTATTAATTCTGTTAAGCTGGTCTTTATGTGTTTCTACAGATTTCATAATGTAAATGAAGAGGTTTATATAGAAGAACTCAACTCACTGCTGATTAATAATAACGCAAAGCACTTGTTTCTTTTAGGTGATATAAATTTAGATATCTTATCTGAAACTTCAGTTGTTGAAAATTACAAATCGTTAATGTCAGCTCATGGTTTAATTTCTTGTATTAATGTACCAACTAGGATAACTTCTACATCCACTACATGTATTGATCATATTTTCGCTAGAATTGATTTAAAAACTAATTTAACCCTCACTAGTTCAGTATCTGATCTTAAGATCTCTGATCATCATATGACTTGTCTATTTTTCAATTTTAAAGAAAAGAGCGAACTCGGATTAAGGGGACAAGTCCTGAATAAGCAAACTGTCAGAACTAATTTTGAACAGCTCAATTCTATTTTGCTAATTGAAAACTGGTCAAGAGTTCATATGGATCCTGACCCTTCCATTTCTTTTGAAAATTTTGTTTTCCTTTTGAAATGTTTTGTTGATCAAAGCTAAGAAGTTATTGGAAGCAAAAAAAGTAAATTAAAAAAACTAAAACCCTGGATGTCAAATTATTTATTAGAAAAAATTGACTTTAAAAATAAATTGAGAATTAAATGTAAGAAACATTCTAATAACGTTTTATACCGTGAAAACTATGATAATTTATGTAAAGAAATCAGACTTGAAATTCCAATCTGCAAAGAAAATTTTTATATGGATAAGTTCCATAAAGCAAAAGGTGATTTAAAAAAAGAATGGGGTATAGTCAACGAATTATTCAACAAAAACAAAACTTCTGATTTACCTTCTTATCTTTCTTTTGGTTCCCAGATCATTGTTGATCATTCTGAAATGGCCAAAATTGAGGACCTTGCATCAAAAGGGGGGCAGGTCCACATTTTGGTGCAAATGAGGGGCAGATCAAAAATTTAAAAAATCGCAGTAATTACTAGTATTGTTTATTTAACCTAAAACTTGATTAAAAAAAATGTGAAAATATGCAAATTTTTTAACACCATATCATTTTTTAACATTCCATAAATAATTTATTTTTCAGAGTTTTTTTTGATTTCTCACAAAAAGTTAAATGTGGACTTGCATCCCTTTTGATGCAAGGTCCTCAATTTTTAATGATTATTTTATAAAAATAGCTGTAGACACAATCGCAAATGCTGGTATTAACAACTGTACTGAAAATTGTTCTGAAATTTGTTTCAAAGAAAGTTTTCAATCACATAGTTTCTTTTTTCAGCCGATAACTTCTTTCGAAATTTTTAGAGTAATTCAAGCCTTAGATAATTCTCATTTATCCACATCTAATAGTTTTTCAAATTTTTTCATTAAAAAGGTTAGCTTTAATATAGTTGATATATTATCTCTTTTATTTAACAAAAGTATTTTTCACGGTATTTTCCCGACAAGTTTAAAAATAGGTGAAATTATTCCTATTCCTAAAAAAGGGGATAAGACATGTGTCAATAACTATAGACCTATTTCTCTATTACCAGTTTTTTCAAAAATTTTCGAGAAAGTTGTTAAAAGCAGGGTAATAAACCATCTTGATGGCATTTCTTTTTTTAACTCTAATCAGTTTGGTTTTAGAGCTGGAAAATCTACAGAAGATACTCTATTAGCTCACTGTAGTTCTATTTATAAAAGTATAGACCAAAAAAAGTATACCGCTGCTCTATATATTGACATAAAAAAAGCCTTCGATACTGTTGACCATGAGATATTATTAAGAAAATTAGAGAAAGCTGGTTTCAGGGGCTTTATACTGGATTGGTTTTCTTCTTATCTAAAAATTAGAAAACAAATGGTCAAAATAGGTCATAATTTCAGCGATATCAAAAATGTTAATATAGGAGTCCCACAAGGATCAGTCTTAGGCCCAACTTTGTTCCTTATATATATCAATAGTATATTTAGTCTTAACCTTAAAGGCAATATCTGCGGTTTTGCTGATGACATAGCTTGTGTGTATTCTAGTCCCACTGTTCTAGATATGATTTTGGATATTAATCATGACTTAGAATTATTCAGACATTGGTTCGGCATCCATAAGCTTGTCATTAGTGAGAAAACAAGAGTTATGTTCTTTAAACCATTTGATTCATTTTTTAATCCACCAATTCTTGTTCAGCATTCTTTTGACTGCAAAAATATTCCGCTAAGTAGTTTATCTTGTTATTCATCTAATATTTTGCCAGATAATGTTTTAAATAATCACTGTTCCTCAAAGTGTTTTAGTATCGAGCAAGTTTTCGAATATAAATATCTTGGTTTAACTATTGATAGCAAAATAAACTGGAAAATTCACACTGCAGCACTAAAAAAATATTTGTTATCAACCACTTATATTATGTTTCACTTGAGAAAACTTTGTTGTAGAAAACTTATGGAAATTATCTATTATGGACTGGTTCAATCTAAAATACAATACGGTATAATCTGTTGGGGTGGTACATTTAAAAACAATTTACAACCGCTGTTAGTTTCTCAAAAACATATTTTAAGAACCATCTGGATGAAAAAGAAAAATGAACATAGCTTTCCATTATTCGTCAGCTCTGGGATCCTTCCGCTTAAACATCTTTATTTTTTTAAAGTTTTAAAAATATTTTTCTTGAGAAGTGGATATCTCTTAAGTCACAATATGCCTAATTACTCACTACGCAGTAACTATAGAAATCTTTCAGTCATTCCAGTGCACAATTCTCATCACTTTTTAAACTTCTATACTTCAGTAGCACCTAGACTTTTTAACGCGTTACCTTTTGACATTCGAAGCATTCGTTCTGCTCATTCATTCAATAAAAACGTTAAAAAATGGCTTTTTAACTTTGATTTTGAAGAAGTCAATAACATTATCAGAATTATGGTTTAAATTTGTTCTCACATTAATTTCCCTTTAACACAACAATAATCTTTAATTTTCTTACTCTTTCGTTACCCCACAACAATTCTTAATGTATTTTCAATTTAAACTTATGAATAAGTTACACTTATTTGGTACTTTCGACTCTTGTCATAAGACAACAGATTGTACCTTCTTTTTCGTTCTCTATAATGAAAAACACTTATAATTAGTAAAATTATTGTACTTATACTTTTTTATTAAGATGTAATTCACTAATTGTACTGTTTTTTTTTTTTTTTTTATATTGCTAATTTTTAATGTAAAAGAAGAAGTAAATAAATAAACTAAACTAACTAACTAACTAAAAGCTCTTTTCCAATGTCAAATGTGTTTCCCCTTATTCCAACCATCTAGAACATTCCAAGACAAGAACTTTCGAGAACAACTAATTTGAGTCAGGGTTGCAAAAGCTTAAGTCACTTGTTAGCTTAAGCTTGGCTTTAATTCACAAGCTAGTGAGTGACTTATGAATTAAAAAAAATATAATTCAGCAGCTACGAACTGACTTATGAATTAAAAAAAATTTAACTCACAAGTCAGTTGGTGACTTGTGAATTAAAAAAAATTAAATCATAAGCTTCTTAGTGACTTATGAATTAAAAAAAATTAATTCAGAACCTACTAAGTGACTTATGAATTAAAAAAATTTAAGTCATGGGCAAGTAAGTGACTTATGAATTAAAAAATTTTAATTCCCAAGCTGCTAAGTGACTTAGGAATTAAAAAAATTCAAGTCATCAGCAAGAAAGTGACTTATGAATTAAAAAAATTCAAATCATCAGCAAGTAAGTGACTTATGAATTAAAAAAATTTAATTCAAAATCAACTTAGTGACTTATGAATTAAAAAAAATTTAATTCATAAGTTAATGGATAAATGCTGATTAGAAAAATTATGAAATGGATAATTTATAAGCTAGCGTGATAATCTTATGATTTAAAAACTAGATTTGAAAGCTTTTGTTAATAATTAAATAATTATGTAGTCAAAACAAGCTTAAAAATTTCCAATCTACCAACTAACTTATGAATTAAATTTTTTTTTAATTCACAAGTCACCAACTGACTTGTGAATTAAATTTTTTTTAATTCATAAGTCACTTACTCCCTGATGACTTGATTTTTTTTAATTCACAAGTCACTTAGTAGGTGGTGAATTAAATTTTTTTTAATTCATAAGTCACTTTGTTGCTCATGACTTAAATTTTTTTTAATTCATAAGTCACTTTCTCCCTGATGACTTAATTTTTTTTAATTCATAAGTCACTTGGTAGGTGGTGAATAAATTTTTTTTTAATTCATAAGTCACTTTGTTGCTCATGACTTAAATGTTTTTTAATTCATAAGTCACTTTGGGGGTTGTGAATTAATTTTTTTTTAATTCATAAGTCACCAAATATCTTATGAATTAAATTTTTTTAATTCACAAGTCATCTATAGACTTATGACTTAAGGATTTTTTAATTCAAAAATTCGCAACCCTGATTTGAGTATATAAGGGAGTGTTCACGGTGAGCGAGACACAGTTGATTTTGGATTATGAAAGTGTACAAAAGTATTGCTTATTGGATTGTGTTATTAAACAAGTGTGATTTAAATTTGAATAAAGTTAATTGAGTTGATTATAAATTGAGATTTATTGTTGTGATTTGGAAAGTAAAAATAAAGAAGAGATACTAAAAAGAGTAATATGTTTTATTTAACGAACCTAGCAAAAATATTACAATATTGTAGCACAACCCATTTATACCTTATTTAACAAGTCTTTATATATAAAATGAACAAAAATTGCATTTTATGATGAACTTATTCAATGGTTTAAATCATATCTAACTGCAAGACCACATAAAATTACACTGAATCAGTATGCTTCCAAACCTTTTTACCCTCCATCTGGAGTTCCTCAAGGTTCCTTTTTGAGACCTCTAATATTTCTGATTTACATCTATCTTCTATCTACATATGTATATAAAAATCAATTGCTGTTCATTTGTCTAGCTAAAAATCGAGAATGGCTGGACCGATTTTGCCAATTTTGGTCTTGAAATATTTGTGGATGAAAAAAATGAAAAAATTTATGAAAATGTTATAAGAAATCATTAAATTTTTAAAACTATTATTTTTTTAAGTTCTTGCTTGAAGCAAATTTATATTTTTGTTATTCTAAAATGTGCGTAATAAAATGCTATTATTGTAGTGCTGTGACGCTTTGACAAAAGTGAATTAATAAAGGCTGTTATATATTATTAGGTGCGTTTTATTATTCACAAATCTATCTGGGTCCGGATCTGGATCTTCCCTTGAAAATAAAACGATACGGATCTTAGTGACAGCAGTGTTATAAGTCCGTCTCTTTTTATCCTTGGGTTTGTAAATTTTCAATTATTTCTTGTCTTTTTTCTTTACACAATAGCTCACACTACCTTATCATAAAAGCCATCTACTCGCCAGTGTAATAACTAATTTTTGGATCTTTGAAATAGATCCCGATAGAAAACAGGATCCCAAGTTGTTTTTGTAATACATGTTAAAACTTAATCCAGATCCGGATCCAGATAGATTTGTGAATAATAAAACGCACCTATTGTTATCTTTTTTAATTAAATGTATTTACTTTTATTATTTAATTGTAGTACGTATAGTTATAAAGTATAAAATAAGAACTTAAACTAGAGAACAAAAATTTCTGTTTTGTTTTTCGTTGCTAAAGGAACGATATATTTTTTGTAATTTTTTTGTAAAATAAACATTTGAATTGAGAAACAAATAAGTCTTTTTACTTAAGCCCACTTGAATTTTATTCGCTCTAAAAGAAAACATTACAATATTAGGCGTGTTTCGTTGACCTCGTTAATGTTTTTTTTTTGTTTATTTGAAAGCTCTTTATTAAATCAGTTTTAAAAAATTAAACTATTTTTTGTTCTATATAACATAATCAACTTTATGTTTTCTCCTTTTTTTTTTTATGTTGTTCAATATTGATTTTTTTTTTGTTCAATATCCAAAAATTTTACCAAATTGTTGTCACTCCATATAACTTTGTTCAATATCTAAAATGACTTCCTCGTTGATTTTAATTTATAACTAATTCAAAATAAAAAAAAAAACAATTTCTGTAACTTGATTTATAAACAAAATTGTCAAGGCTTTCAGAAAAAAAATAATACCAATCAAACATTTTCTTATATAAACAAAAACTTTCTATTTGAACTTCAAAAATCGATTTCCCAACATTTTGAAAAATGGACATTGAACAAGATAGCATCCAGCCGACGATATATATTTTAACATCAACAATTACATAATATCGTTTATTTAAATTTTGAATCTAACGTCACGAAATATGTTGATTTATTTATTGTTTAAAATTAAATTTGGTACATCAGTACAATTAATATAATTTACTTATACATATACAGCCATATTTATAAACTCATTATAGTGAGTACATAAGGCTATGCAACCCTTATAATGCCTCTAAACGCAAAATCGTTATTTATAAAACTTATGTGACGTTGAATAGAGGCATTATAAGCTAAACGCGTTTGGAGGTTGAATAGTGCATACATAAGGACATTTTAGTATTGAACTGTCACATTCACTTTGACATCACATTGCATTATAAAGATTATCAACAAAATAAAATGCCTTTGACTTGATATTGAAACTTAAACTTTGTGTTATTTTTATTTATTGAAACAAAAATGTTATACAGTATTCCCCGCTTAATTGCACTGACCATTTTGTCAGATTTTTCGGTCAATTATCCGGGTGGTTCAATTAACGAAACCCCGCTTAATTGACCGACCTGCTCAATTAAACGAAACCCGTATAATTGCACGAGTCGGTCAACTAAAAATTAAAATATTCATCCCAGAAATTTACTATGAACATTTCATTTTCAACTTACGAAAACCTTGAAAAAAAAACTGAAAAAGAATACACACACAAAAATATTTGAACACGTTTTATTTAAAAATTAAACATACATACTGGGGTGGGTCAAAAAAATCAAGTATCTTTTTTTTTGGATCCGACACATGAAAACTAGTTCCTAGGTACCTCTAGAAAGTACTTACCAAATAATAGCTCTTAATATTGACGGGAAGATTATGCTCATCATAGTTTTCCATTTTCAATTTAGTATCATAAAAAATGGTCATATCTTATCAACAATAGATCGTTTAACCAATCGCATAGTCAATATTTATAGGAAATTGAATGCTCTACAAAAATGGTCTTATATACTTTTTTCATTAATCCAACCATTTAAAAGATATTCAACGTCAAAGATTGAAGTATTTTAAGGAAAATAACTTGTTTGTTTTGAATTTTGTAACTTAATAAAAAATAATTATTGTCAAATAAGTTTCAATTATTTCTATAGGAAAAGAAAAGATCTCTGTAGTTAATCGATTACTCTAGCCATTCAAAAGATATTCTCAGTAGAATTCCAATGCCTACTGATTTTAGTAGTTTTTCAATAAATATTCCCAATTTACCCAGTTAATTTTTTTATTTTTAAGATAGTTCATGTTCTATTTCAGGAAAAGAAGGTTTTTATTTAAGAAATATAATTTAACATGTCAGCAGAAAAAAAATTCTATTTCACCATATGAAATTTTATAATTTAATAAGTATTGATACAAAATGATTCAAATTTGAACTAGTTTTCATGACGTGTCGGATCCAAAAAAAAAGATACTTGATTTTTTTTTGACCCACACTAATACATACATATTTAAAACTATGAAACAGAAATAAATTATTCTTAAAAAAAAAGTCACTTTTAGCTTCGAAAAGGATAAAAAAAAATAATAAATACAATAGTAGGTATGTACCTCAAAAGACTCATAATGGTTATTTGCATACATTGGTTTCAATAATACCTGTCTTTTAAAAAACCACTTCAAATGTAGGTTAAGTAATAAAATATTTCTAATATTTGTTTCATTATAATTTTTTTGTACGTCCAATTATCCGAAAAATGTCCATATATTTTTTTTTTCGGGTGCATATTTTAAAGTTCAATTAACCGAGTAATTCAATTAAGCGGGGTTCAATTAACCATCTAAAAAGCTATGCTACTAATACGGGAAATTTTGCAATGCAACTTTTTCGGTCAATTAAGCGGGATGTTCAATTAAGCGAGGTGCAACTAAGCGGGGATTACTGTACTAATATATTAAAAACAAATTGAATTGAAAATTGTTTAGAATTAAATAGATAAATATACTTGTTGGTGATCTCTCTCCACGCATCCTTCTTCATCCGGTGTGTTAGTGTTGTGATTATTATTTTGCATTATTGAATTTTATCCTCAAGAACTTGTCTGAGGAGTATTCCAGCTATAATGAAACGAATAACAATTTGATTTCCAGTATTGTGCTAGAGATAATAACATACTTTATCTGATGAATCAAAGTTAATTGTTGGAATTCTTTTAGCTTTTGGTAGTTTCCTCTTTTTTTATTAAATTCGATAGACAGACAAGATGTTTTTTTTTTTGTTTTTTGATAAACAGCTGAGTGTTATGAAGGCTAAATGTAATAGATTCTTACTTTTTGGTACTTTATTTGACACAAGCTCATTATAACTATGCAGGGTAGGCAATTGTTTTATAAATATGAATTTGCATAGTGGATGAATAAGTGCTTATGCATTGCATAACTATTCACGCGTTTAGGGAATTCTAATAAATACGGCTGTGAGTTTATAAATATGGCTGATAATGTATGACAGTAACTGTATGACAGTATAGTAAATGTATGCTCTATTCAGAAACAGATGTCGCTAGTCGATAATTATCTGTGCTAAAACTGTATGACAGTATAGTGTAAATGTATGCTCTATTCAGCAACAGATGTCCGGGCATTTTTTTGCAATTTTTATTTGTTGTTTTAAACAATTTCTGTGTAGTATATTTGAATAATTTTGGCATTGTGCACATCTATGCAAAAAATGCTTTCGTTTAATATGTAATTTATGCCCCTTCGGTTTTTGTGGGCCGCGTAAAGTGTACCACAAAAAACATGTTTGCCGTTTTATTATATGATTAGATTTTCCATTAAAGTTTGCACTATTTAATAAGATATTGTATCTTACTGTGTATAAGTTATTCACAATAAAGTTTTGATTTGATTCTAAAAATGCGGAAAGCAGGTTCATTTACCATTTATATTTTAACTGAAACAAGCGTGACTTTCCCTCTTTTATTTTCTATATTAATCATGGAATCTTCAGAGAACACGAGTTTTCAAAATTTTAAATCTTATTAATGCGAATGTATAGTAATTTGATTACTTTATCAAAAGCATTATCTAATTAAATATTGCCTGAACAACATTACATATACATCACGCATCTCCTTCAGATCCTAACGCAATAACCTCACATTAACTTAAAAAAAAAAAGAGGGAAAAAATATATTTTTTTTCTAAGTAAATGAAAAACCATCACTAGGCTTATTAGGAAATTATAAATAAACTAGACTAATTAAAGGCCATGAACATCGTCATAACCATCATCATCATCATCATCGCTGGCAAAGTGTAATTGAACAACATTTCTGCTCTGATAACATTATAATGCATTAGCAATTGGATATTAATTTCAAGTAATTATTAAATATTTGTTCAAAGCGGCTTATGGGGGTGGAAATTTAGAAAATATTCCTTCTGAATAAATATTATGTTGGTGCTTATTAAAAGCCCATTATACTCTTGGTTGAATAAATATTGATTTATTAAATAAATACAACAATATTGAAACAAAAAAAAAAACTGGTTATGTTTATGTTCACAAAGCATGAATTGTTTATTTAATGTTAAATTTATCCAGCTTCATCGTTTTAGCTTTTTTTGTGCAACAAACCTATTTGCTATCCACCCCAATAAAGATTTATATTGATTTTCCAGTGATAAGGGTCAACATGATTTTACCTTTTTTTGTATATATTTAGTTTTTTTTTCTCCACCCCATTTTAAACCTGAAGACAACCTGTAAAGTGTTTTCTGAAATAACGTGCAAACATACTTTGTGAAAACATCAATATTGAACAGTGATGCCACTGCTTGGATATTTCTGACTCACATTTTTATATTTAAAACAATTGTAGTAAAGTAAAGCTAATGTAGCCAATTTAATGTTTTGTGAATTGTTTCATCTTAAATTTTTCACAAAATCTGGTGCATCGCTGAGGCTCCTAAAATTCTGAGCACATAACTCCAGATTCCGATAGTGTACAATTCATATACCAGTGCTTCGTATGATACCGAATCAAAAGCGCACAAACAAATTTTACAACTTATTATTATTTTTCAGAGCTGGGAGATAATTTTACAGGAAACCGCTTCACATTGGAATTTTTCTTCACTATAAATGAGAATGTGTTCCACTTTTAGCTCTTCAGAACAGATATTATTATAACATTTTTCAAATCTTTGACTTGTAACTATGTTTCCTCGATAATCCAGTTGATGCCAGTGCGGATATGATCACATAAGTGAACTTTCTTGCGATGGGTACTTATATTCCTAACAAAATTAAGAGTATCAAACCTAAAGAAAAGTCTTGGTTCAATGCAAGTGGTAAGGAAGCGAAAAAAGCAAAAGCAAGTCAGAAACAAATGCAAGCTGTTGTAAAAAGAAGCCAGAAATCAAGGGAAAAAATCCTGCAATGTCCCAATCCCAAAGGCAGTAGAATTTTCTGGTCATTTGTCAAGAACGTATAAAACTCAGGTTCGACCTCGGTTCCAACGCTTATTTACAACGACAAACCCAATAACTAGCTCTACAGATAAGGTAAATGTACCCCCACAGGTCATTTTGATGCAAGCTCTACTTTGCAGACAGAAACTTGGCCGACCTGTTCTTAAGAAAATAGATCATTCAATAGGATAGGTATATTTCCGTACTCGTAAAATTCCAAGAGCCCTTCGTATTTTTTGATATTAACAGATCCGATGGTTTCGATGGTATACCCCCATTCTTTTGTAGATGTGTTCTTCATCGCTATTAAAACCACTGCGTAAGCTTCTCCATCGCTCATACTATTCGGGAGTCTAACCTAAGAGATGCAAAGTAGCATTTGTTCAACCTGTTCCTAAAAAAATGCAACCCTTCTCTCCCTCCCCCTACCGGCCAAATAGGTCTTGTGTCCTTTCTTTGCAAAGTCATGGAATCGCTGATTAGTCATCAGCTCAGGAAATATTTCGAAGATCGAAAGCTTCGGAATAACCGGCAATATGGCTTTCTGATCTGATAGAGCACCGAAGAGTTTTCAGATACCTACATTGTTTTGGAGAAAGTTAAATTATAGCGCTTGGTATTACTAAGCCATTTGATAGAGTTTGGCACCAGGCTTTCTTATGGAAAATGCTCGCGTTTGGTTCCAATAAACCCATTGTTCTTTAGATAAGAAAATATCTTCTAGATCGTTCAAATCTGATCTTCACAAAATAAATGCAGGTGTTCCCCAAGGCTCTGTTTTGTCTCCAAATTTCTTTCTCTTTTTTTTTTAAATGATCTCTTGTCTGAAACTTCTTACCCACTTTATTATTTTGCTGAAGATTTTACATTCAGTATTGAAAAGCTTACGCTTTCAGAAAGAAGTTGCTTTGTCTTTCCAATTGGCTTTCTCATATTGTCAAACGGTTCTCTTTTAAATTTTTTCTTTAACGGTGTTCGTAGCGCATGAGAAATTTCCCGATATAATACAGTGGTCCGACGTGCTTGTTTAGTTTTACTCAATGCGAAAGGGTTGTACTTCACAAAGTGGATGTAAAAAGCAAGCAAATTCTTCCTTAAACTATGAATGTTAATATAGTCAACTCGAAAATTACTCATAATAAATGCAAACAGGCTTACCAAACACAACTTTGACGATAACCAATATCTAAGCTTAAAAATAGTTATAAAAACTAACTTTTTTTTGTACTATACGCGCACTCAAGGGGTCATAAATACCCTTATCATGTTAAACATATTGCGAGCAATTAGGAAAGTAGGATAGCATTAGAAAGGAGATACCGATGCACATTGCAATGAGTGGGAACGATTGAGTCCGGTAAAGCATTCCACATTCGTGTAGTGCGGCTAAACAAAGAATATACGAATCTGGCGAACAGTATTCAAATAAAGAGGAATTAATTGAAGGCATCAAGCGCGCCTCGTCAGTCATTTCATTTGACTACATTGGAAAACTGTACGATTCGCTTCCCAATCGAATCTATGAAGTCATTGTCAACAATAAGGGAGGATCGACACATTATTAAATATAATTAAAAACCGTTTGAATTACTTAATGTTTAAGTTAAGAAATAATTTCATGGCTTAAAAGCCTAACAAACATAAAAAAAAATAATATGTGCTAACCTGATGACCTTCTTTGAATTGTTATTTTTTTGTTATTTTAGAAAAAACAAAATTATAAAAAAATGTCCAAACATGGAAAAACAACAGGTTTTGTCTTATTTTACTGAAAATTGAATCGTCCATAAGAAACAATAATTTGAAAATGGTAGCTCATTTAGTTTGACTAGAATCACTTACGCGAAGAGGTGTGCTAACCTGATGACAGGCAGTGTATGTACTTGACAGTGCGACCGATTGGACTCAAAAGTCCTAGAAGTACATGTATTACGGTTGAATTTTTTAAGAGGAGGAATGCAAAAGCACTAAGCAGCGTTTGAAACCTTCCAATATCATTTGTAGTGAACGATCCGAAAGGTAATTTCTAATCCAACGAAGAAGAGATTCATCGATACTAAACGCACGCATTTTCAAAAAGAGAGCTTGATCTCAAACTATATAAAATAATCTTACTTTCTTCAAAACGAAACTATGTAAAGATTTGTGCCACTATTTGGTGAGATAAACCATCAGATCACCAGTGGACCTATTGCTACGAAGGCCATACTGCCAGTCATTAAGAAGCTTTCGTTCCACAAGATATTTCTTGAGTTGAGTTTATCAGGGTTTCGATGACCTTGGAAAGTAGGGACGTATGTGCAATTGTTCGATAGTTAGGGGGGAGGAGGATTCGCCCTTTTTAGGGATAGGCTGGACAAATACTGTTTTCCATCTTCTCGGAGAGTGACCCGTAGAATCGTCTTTTGGTTTAACGTGAGCACCTGCCGATTATGGCACAATCAGATTGGGTCCTGACCATTAATCCCGACATAGCCGAAGCCATCTCGGTCGCAAAGTTGTGACATGTTGCAGGTATGAACACACCTCTTGCTTAGAAGGCGAGGTCTATCTAACACCTCTTGAATCCAGGCACGCGTGAAAACCATATGTCTCCGCATTCGGAATAAACCAAGCCACCACGATACTCCCACTAGGGGGCCTACCTCATAGATAGTCTGAGAAAGAGAGCACGCATGCAACAGCTGCACCTCTCTATTCGAAGATATAATAGGAGAGCCCGAAGACGTACGCTATTGCCCCCAGACTCCTGGGCACTATCTCCCGTGGAACCAGAATATAGCTTCCGGTCAAGCTTCGCCACCATAAGGTCACTTACAGATGAAGTTCCTGCAAAACTTCAGGGCCTGTCAGCCCAAGATATATACACACCCAGCTATGATCGAGGTAGAAACCACCAACCAAGTATGTGCAACCCTCTGGTGAGTTGTTACACACTCCTTAGCGGATTCCTACTTTAAGGCCACCATCCAGGATGACAGACCCGTAGTGTAGGATAGATGGAAAAGCTTACGCAGTGGTTTTGCCAGCGTAGAAGAAAACCTCTTCAGAACAATAGCAGGGATACTATACGGGCCAGCGGATTTGTGAATGTTAAATCTTTTAGTACTCTAGCAACTATCCGAAGGCGAAAGAAGATTCGTCCCATAAAATCGTTAACGCTCTGAAGTACAGGAGGAGTTATATCACTCTCTGGTAACGTTGAATTGACAGCAAACTAAGCTGCAAGCAAATTGGCCTTATCTATCCATAGCTTACAACTGGAGTGTGTTTGAAGACGAGCGTTGGAACTAAGGTTTTTGTAGTGTTTTGTACGTTTTTTACAAAAAACCAAACATTTTTACTACCCTTGTGCCGCTGTAGTATTTTTTGCCATAATTTTTTATTATGTTAAAATTTAGTTCGTTGGATATTAATGTTACAGGTCTTTCTAGCTTGTTAGGACTAATACCGATTATCCTCAGTAGGGTTGGCCCTACTTACTTACTTCTCTAACAAACCAGAAGTTTTCTTTTGGTTTAATAGATCTTATCCTATTGGGAATAAAATTTTTCAAACCGTATAAAGAATACGATTTGTGACCATAGCTACACTGAAGTCTACGTCACTATCGAGGAAGTATTGTGACTAGTTCAATTTGCCGAAGAAATCATTGAGATCATCCCAAACAGTTTTCATATGGTTTTGTTTACTTTGACTGGGGTTTGCTGACACGATAAATTTGCAGATATCACACAATGGTCCGATGTACTCGTACTTAGAGGCGATAATACACCTATGATGGTGTATTTATCAGGGTCAAAAGTAAGCAACAAGTCTAGAGCGTTGGCGGATTGACCTGCAACGTCAGGAATCCGAGTAGAGCTGATATGGGCAACATCATCGACTACGTATACGGCTAGACCATGATGAGCAAGTAATAATGGCACTAAACTATAACCAAGTAGGTTAAACTATGTATGATCGGTGTCATCACCAACCTGAGTTTCACTTGACTCTGATAAAATATCTGATGCATTGGTTTTGACGAGTGGTCATAAGCCCACAGTCCAAGAGTAAGAAAATGCTTGGAACATATTGTTGGATTATAAAATTCACAAATAAATATTTATGTTCTTTTGACTTTTGACCCAGTGCCGAACTTTTTGTGTCGGTTAACGAATCAGAACTTGACTTAGCCATTATGAAGAAGGCCTTTTTGGTTGACAATCTAAATTCGTGAGTTTAAACGTGTTCAAAAAGCCAAACCGTGTCTTATACATGTTTCCTCAAATTGCAGTAAGCCTGCTACCATTATTTACTAAATAAAAAGTGACACCTCTGATATATGATGGCGAAGTCTAACATTCAATTCAAGCTGATATTTTTCAGAGCAATAAGAAAGTTGAATTTTATTTACATTGAAAGTTTCTCTGCTTGTCTTTGGTGTTTTTATTTAGAAGAATTGTTTTTTTCGTAACATTTTTCTTAAGATATAAAAAAAAAAAAACAATGTGTGAAAAAAGAAGGAAAGGAAAAAAAAATAAATTTATATGCAAACACTTTTACCCAGAAAAGTTTGGCTGAGTTAGGAAACATCATGACTCCTCTGCTATATAAGACCAGCAAAGGTTTAACTTTTTCGTATGATATATCCTTTCTCATCATTCTTGACATAGCCAACCAAGGCAATTTTATGATTTGCATTTTTATTTTTTTTTTCTTACACATTTTTGTTGTTGTTTTGGAATACAGAGTCAAACACAATTTTCTTACTTGGCTTAAAGTTTTTTTTTGTGTGTTCAAATTTAAGAAATTGATATTTATTTAATCGTAAAAATGAACCATCACCAGATTGATGGTAAATTTTTTTTGTCTATTTATAGTTATTTGTGGGCTTAAATAAATTATAGAATGATTTTGATATCAGAGTCATGTTTCCAAATACCTACCAAAATTAGAGTTTTGTAAACAAAAAAAATGGAAGAACCAGAAACCCGGTTTTATTAGGAATTTTTGAATTTCTAAAAGAAGGGACGGTTTAATGTTAAAAAAACAGATAGTCATTGGGTTAAGCGTTTTCTTAAATAGGTATGTATATTTAAAATTGAAAAAAGATTACGGTTATAACGTTAGTTAAATTGTATTTTGGATTCTTCGAATAAATAACCCTTTTTCTGTCTGAATATCGACTCAAGTTGTTTTAATATTAACTCAACCTTAGCGAAGTTTTTGATGATGTCGCTATTATATCAGAGCCAACTAGAAAGTTTAAAGCTATGACGGTATAATATTGATGCTTAATGATCCGATACAAAAATCTTTTATTCACACCCAAGTTCCTATAAACAGTGGCTGGCTGGAATTTGTTATTCGAACCAGTCACATAAAGTCACAACAGCTTAGGTAAGCACATACTTGAGAAGAGCACGAGTGATTGATGAACATTTTTATACTTTCAAGGACTTTTAAGAACCATTCATTACTAGTTATACAATGAAAAGAATTTTGAGAAAGAGAAATTTAATCACATATAGGATAAAAACGCTCAAGGGATTATGATTACCCTTTAAATGTTTCAACACAGCACGGGTGTGAAGTTACGGAAGAGAAAGAAGGATAGGAAAGATGTGTGGCACAATGTTCTGCGACTGAAGGTTGAACTAAAGCGGAGAAATGCCGTGTCTTATTTCTATGTCCCTTATCATTATCATTATTTTATTCGTATTCATCCTTGTTGGGCATACTAGTTTAACGCAATCACATGTTGTTAGTGTTATGCCTAAACAACATGTAATGAGTAAACAGCAACCCGTTGATGACAATTTTTAGAAAGTTTTAATGGAATTAAAGACGTAGACAACGGCAGGGATCGAACCTGTGATCATGAGGTTGACAGGCGAGCACACAACCATTGCGCCACGGCAAACAAACACACATACGTATGCATGTCACTATTTAAAGCAACAACTTCGAAATAGTTAATGAGTTTCTACGGTTTCTACTGGCCAACTTTAGCAATTACTGCCTCGTTTGTAGTGGATGTGGAGTTCATCACAGAAATGGTGTGTAAATTTTCCATCACCTACTCAATAAGCAACTTTGTTCCATACCTGCCAAAATGCACATATTTGTTGGACTGTTTGACAAGCTTTGCCTCTTGCTTTGTCTATACAACGTCTCATCCTTATCAATGCATGATAATTTGTGAGATGTAGATGTCTTACCAGGATATTTAATACTTTTCGATAGCAGTAACAGATGCTTGCATTCTTCCGGAATGTTAGAAAGCTTTAATCTGCCTCCAACTCAAAAAACGTGTAATACTTTTCTTTCTTCAACAAACGCACTGAACCACTTTATGGGACCCTTTGGGTTCTTTTTGTGGACAATGAATGAAATTTTGTTCATTCAAGTTCACTGAAACTTCCAAACACTTCGTTCGGAACTAAGTTTTGAAGAACGAAGCTCAAAATAAATTTCAGAAGATGAATCACTGTAAATACTTTCAATTTTGCTCGAAAGCTTAGCGAGCACCACACAGTTCGAAATCAGGAAGCTGAATTTTCCTGCCAGAAGCTACTATTGAGTTTTACGATTAACATAATATTGATCAATATGATCTCAAGTGTTTAAAGGCAACCTTCTCCCTTTGTGTGTCTGGACACCGACGAATTTTGCATAGCATCTAGATCCACCATCAAATGTTGCAATTCAAATTCAAGATTTTGTGCGATGAGAGCATCACAATCTAACTTCTCAATCCAAAACTTTTGAAGACTGATCTTAGCCTTGATTATTATGGGGCTTACTACTCCCATTGGATCATAAAGTGATGAAAATGCTGCAGACCAGAGAGTCTTCGAATTCAAGTCCGTGAAAGACCGATTTAAGATCAGGCTAGGACCGGACGGATACTTGGAGTACTTGGTCTAGATGACTGGAAGCAGTTATTTCGAGATTGTAGAAGATGGAAAGACACGGCCGCTGTGTCTTAGACAGCGACCCTTTACAGATCGGGAGTCGGCTAAATAAGGATAAATATATGCCACAAGAGTGTGGATGTTTCAGTTTTTGTCCATGTCAACTAGCTGGGGCTCATCCTGTTCTGTGAGTAGTCTTGGCACGAATGGAAAATTTTAGAGATTGAGAGTGTGTTCTGTGGTTACCGTTGGTTGAATTCCGGACAGCGAAGTTTGCTATACTCTGTTCAACAAAAATAGTCAGTACAGGCCTTATGGGAGAGCTTTTTCCAAAGCAGTGGCGCCCGATGCACTTATCACTAAACTACGTTGGGAAAAATGCCACTTAAAAAACAGCAAGCCACTGACTTTCCTTAAAGAATTGTTGTTGTAATTATTTGCAAAAAGTTGTACACCCTAACGCGACCGTTGAATCAAACAGCTGAATGGATATTGTCAAGTGCAAGTCAATACGATAGTGCGCTTTTTATATACATCAAAACAGAGTTACCATTATTATTCTAAATTACAAGCAAGGAGCTTATTCAGTGGATTTTATTAAGAAGCTTTTGGGATTTGAAGCTTTTGAGAACAAGTTTTATGAAGTTTAATATGTTGAGTGTTGGCGATTTATAATGCAAACTAGGGAAACCCTGTGAGAGCTTTAAAAGTCGAAACACTTATGCAAGCTAAGAAAACCAGAGTGAGAGGCAAATGTCCTATCTTCCCTGTACTGACAATTTTTGTTGAACAGAGTATAATCATAATAATTTGCTACATTCGATCTGTTAAAGGTTTTATATTTGAAGATGATCTACAATTGCTTACAGAGTCAAAACTGTTTAGATGAAATGCACTTTTAATAACAAGGGATTCTCTTGGAGGATTTTTTACTCCCCCCAAGCGCTATTACTCATGAAAAAAGCATCGACCCCAGATTTTCGACTAACATTAACCATTACGCTGAAGGGTATTTCTGTATCAAATGTTATGAACATAAAATGGTTGAAAAAGTCTTAAGGACTATTCACATGAGAGTGATAAACAATCAAAAAAAGAATGAATCGCCGGTCGTTGGTCGCTCTAATGTGCATATTCCTTTAGAGATACTCGTACATCAATACTTTGAGTAATGGTAAGGTGAAATTACTTTTGGAGATAAAAAACTTAAACTTGGTCTAATACTTAACATTGGTTTTAATTCTTCTCTAACAAGCTTAACATAAATCAAATAGGATTAGCAAAGTACGTCCTTAATGATGTTTTGTATTCATATGCGCCGAGAATCAACCACGTCCCGTCGGCAACGCGTCTCGTTGTCACTGCCATTTGCAAAGCTTAGGAGATATTACTAATTCTGCTGACAAGAGGCAGGTAATTAGCTAATAGTATGACGAACACTAAATAAACCAGTAAAATCAACACAACAAGCGGAAACTCCTTAATCATGGCGAGAAGTAGGCAAAGTGACTCATAGCATATCGCAAGGACTGTTTTTTTTTTTACTAATCACAAAACCAAGTGGTGTTGGTTTTCGTTTTGTTGTATTCAGGTCACGAGCTAGACAACGAAGAAGAAATATTTGATTTTGTAATTTGGTACATTTAATTTCTGTCATCAGAGAATGAGAGAAGACATCTTAATAGCGTCGTCTTCAGAATCCAGCTTTCTGTGGATAACAAATTAACTGCTCATAGACACAGATATAGATGAACAAGGATGTCACTAATTTCGAATGAGTGCGGGTTGTGATGGTGGGATTTTATTTGTGTGATGAGCACTTGTGATTTAAATCGCTAATAATGGTTCATTGTTCATGTGCTTGGTGGAAGGGGTTTGGGAGGGGGAACAGAATAAGTAAGAGTTTTGATCAATCAATGGTATGAATTATTTTAATTTATTCTAAATTGAACTCGGAAATGAAGTCTTCATTTGCTGACATATACTCGTACAGGAAACCATCTCAGAATAAATTTTATACACAAGTAAAAATGAGGGGAAAGCGGGTGGACTATTGTGATTACTTATGTCGACAACAAATTTGTTTTACTTAAATGAAACCTATGTGTGCCCTTACAAGCTGGGATAATTATTTAAAACTTTGACTTACGACCCTCATAAGGATTTTTTAAATTGTATTTAGATTGTATTGAGATGGGGTATTGTGGACATTCTCAGGGACTTATGCCATTTGGATTGAGTCATTGGAGAAAGCTGTTCATAAGCATACAATACATTTTTTAAACTGTCTTAGTTATAGGAGATAAAAATAAAAATAATTAATCTATGCAAAAACTAAAAAAAAATATAAGTCGTTGTAGCGATTTCTTAAAAAGATAACCTTTTTATACAAAATTCAAAATGCTATCCACCAAGTTTAAGGAATATCGGCCTAGCCGTTTGGACCGTAGTCAAATACACAGACATACAGACAAAATTGTGACACCTGATCAAAATCTCAAGTTCGATTTTTTTTTAGGAATGCATAACTTAAGATATAGTACCTATGTATAAGCCGCAGGAAAAAATGACACTTTTATTGTTTATACTACTTTTTATTTTACTTTTTATAAGTACACATAATCCATATTTATTTCAATATTTCAATATATTTTTGATGTGTAAACATTTTGTCGCTGGTAGAGTGAACCGAAACCGTGTAGCCTGTTATGGTTACACATTACGGTTACACGTTCCGTGTAGCAACTTACCTTACAGAAAATTGCATTTAAGACCCTGTTTACATTTGGAGACCTGCATCGTGCCTGATCGGGAAACTATTGACTGCTCAGAACTTGGTCAGGGCCAGTAGCGTAACAATCAGTCACGGTGAAGTGCTTGTTTTACCTCCTCGTGGTGGTCCCCGGGCAACTATTTGCGTATCCCTATATACGTAAATAGGCAAAAATTACAAGTGCGAAAGGCCTAGCTTTCTAGGATAGGTTACGGAGGTTAGCATTCTTCGTAACTGAAACAATTACCCGCTAACGAAACCGACACTACGCCTCCGATAAGGAACGATAACACGTTGAAGACTTTTGGCTATTGTACCCGGACAAAGATTGGTTTCTGGAATGTGAAGACGCTTCTCGATAACGGAAGTGAAGGTCCTCAGAATGCCAGATTCCTCCAATTAGAGAGTGAGTTCATGCGGTATAAGATGGACATCTTAGGGATCTGTGAAGTGAGATGGTTGGGCTCGGGGAAATATAAGTCTCCAACCCGTAACACTGTACTACTCTACTCCGGAAAGGCACCTGGAAGTAACCGTGAATCTGGCGTTGGATTGCTGCTTTCTGAAACGGCTCTCAAGAGCTTAATTTCCTGGGAGCCGTTAGATGACAGGATCATGAAAGCTAGATTCCGGACTAGAGTAAACGCCGCGTCACCATCATACAGTGTTACGCCCCCACGGAGCTCTCCTCTGTCGAGGAGAAGGATGCCTTTTATAACCAACTGAGTGCTGCCTATGATAGTACACCACGTGGAGACATCATAATGGTAATGGGAGACTTGAATGCCAAGGTTGGCAATGACAATGACAATAACGGACTCAGGCATGTTATGGGAAAGCATGGTGTTGGAAACCGGAACGACAATGGCGAACGTTTTGTCGATTTCTGTAACGCCAACCGCCTTGTTATAGGAGGAACCATGTTTGAACACAAGACGTGCCACAAAACCAGTTGGGTGTCGACGGACAGACAAGCAACTTCCAACCAAATTGATCATTACGCGATCATTCAGCGATTTAGAAGCAGTCTCCAGGACGTCCGAAATAGAAGAGGTGCAGACATGGGAATTGCCCGGGACCACCATCTGATGGTTGCTAGCATCCAATGCCCAAGTTCAACACCGATAGGCTCAAGGATCCCGCAGTCCGCCAAGAACTAGGGGACCATCTTTCACAAGGATTGAGAACAATCAGTAGCACGGAACCCACCTCCATCGAAAACCATTGGTGTGCTGTGAAAAATGTTTTCATATCAGGTGCTGAAAGTATAGTCGGTCGGTCGCAAGGAAGAAATAGTGCCTGGCTTTCCGAAGAAACTTGGGCCAGGATCGAAGAAAGAAAACAGCTCAAAGCTCGCATTGCAGTAATGACAGGAGCAGGCAGAATGGAGCTAGAGTCTGCGTACCGCACGAAGATGAGAGAAGCGTAACTATATCAACGCATTGGCAACAGAAGCAGAAGAGGCCGCAAGTAGGTGCGACAGTAGGACCTTCTACAGAATTACCAAAGAGCTAACTGGTGTCCAAAGCTCTAAGCAACACCTGGTAAAGGGCATAGACGGATCACTGCTAGTTTCGGATGAGGACCAGATCAAAAGGTGGAAGGAACACTTTTCTGCGGTTTTAAATCGCGTTTTCACCAGCGAAGTCAACCTAACACCCAATAAGCCGTCCGTAGTAACAAATTCCCGAATACGCACTGTACCCCACAGTAGAGAAGAAATCTTAACCGCAATCAGAGCACTGAAGAACAACAAAGCGGTTGGACTTGACAGTATTCCCGCAGAGCTCTTACGAGCAGCGCCAACAACATCGTCTGAGCTCTTGCACCCACTCATAGAAAGATCTTGGGAAACAGAAAGTTTTCCTGAGGAGTGGAAAAAGGGGATAATTGTCAAGCTTCCAAAGAAAGGAGACCTTAAGCAGTGCGAAAACTGGAGGGGAATTTGCGTGCTGCCTGCTGTAGCGAAGGTTATAGCAAAAAGCATCCTAGGTCGAATAAAGGACCACTTAGAAGACACGCTTGACGCCGAACGAGCAGGTTTCCGCACTGGATCTTCCTGCGTGGATCACATCAACACCTTGCGGATCATCATTGAACAGTGCGTTGAATATCGATAACCACTTCACCTGCTGTTCATAGATTTCGAAAAGGCGTTTGACAGTGTCAATAGAGAATTTATTTGGCTTGCCTTGCGCAGGAGGGGCATTCCGGATAAATTGATCGCTATAATCAATCTAGTACCCCTTGGCATAATGGTTAGTGCGTTAGACTGTCATGCGGAAGGTCTCGAGTTCGATTCTCAGCCGCTGCAGTTTTTTTCAGGGGTGTACTGCCTCTTGCGAGAAACTGACAAATTCTCCAAGATTATCTTTTGTCATGGACAGTGCTGCTCATTAGCCGTTCGGAATCGGCAGAAAATTGTAGGTCCCCTCCGTTCCTGGTAACACGCACACAGTAATGGTCGAGAGTTGTAAGTGACTAGGTTGCACTAGCTGTTGCAATAATCAAAGGCTACATATGAAGGATCCAAATGTCACGTTCTGCATAAAGGAAGGTTGTCAGAGGAGTTTGAAATCCAAAGTGGCGTTAGACAAGGTTGTATACTGTCACCAATACTGTTCCTGTTGGTAATAAGTGATGTGGTGCATGCAGCCTTGTCGACTTTAAATGGAGGAATTCAGTGGAATCTGATATCACACCTGAAACATATGGACTACGCGGATAACGTGTGCTTACTCTCTTATAGGATCATGGATCTCCATCAGATGACAACAAGGGTGAGGGGAGAAGCCGAAACCGTCGGTCTTAACAACCAGTAGATACGGTAGAGAGTTTTCAAAACCTTGGAAGTATCGTCTCTACTGATGGCGGGACCGAACTAGATATAACCAGCCGAATCAGGAAAGTAAAGGCTGCGTTCGGAATGCTGTCCAAAATATGGAGAAACAACTTTATAAGCCTAACGACCAAGCTACGACTGTTCCGCTCCAATGTAGAATCCGTGCTTCTTTATGGATTCAGTACATGGAAAGTAACACCCACTGTCACAAGAAAGCTGCAGTCGTTCGTAAATAGATGTCTGCGAAACATCTTGCGGATTTTCTGGCCTAACCGTATCTCCAATGATGAGCTTCATGCGAGGACAGGTCATGAACCCATCGACTCTATAATACGAAAACGTAAGTGGCAGTGGATTAGACATACGCTTCGAAAAGGCCACAAGTGCATTGCGAGTCAAGCGACGCAATGGAACCCTCTCACGCAGCGAGGCAGAGGAGTTGGCCGACCCAGAAGTACCTGGCGAAGAACGGTCGAAGAGGAATCAGCACAACTGGGGAAGAGTTGGAGAGAGCTGAGGTACATCTCCAGAAACCGTACACGATGGCGCGTAGGAGTAGTGAAGGCCCTATGTCACCACACGGACATAATACATAGGTCCGAGGACCTAAGTAAGTAAGTTACATTGGAAATATTTCGTACTTAATACATCGTGTTTACATTGGAAACTTAAGGTGCTGAAATCTCGATTTAAGAACTTTCCATTGCTAGCTAGAACTAAATATATTCACTCCCCCAACATTTCTTCACCTCTCGACAAATACCTATATTGTAATATTCTTACTAGGTTCGTTTAATAAAACTTATTACTCTTTTTAGTATGTCTTCTTTATTTACACTTTCCAAATCAAAACAATAAATCCCAATTTACAATCAACTCAAATACTTTTATTCAAATTTAAATCACACTTGCTTAATAACACTTTCCACAATCCAATAAGCAAAGCTTTTGCACACTTTCATAGTCAAAAATCAACTGTCCTGTGCTCACCGCGAGCACTCCCTTATATACTCAACTCAAGTTAGTTGTTCTCGAAATCAATTCACGGAGGTTCTCGTCTTGGAATGTTCTAGATGGTTGGAATAAGGGGAAATGCATATGAAATTGGAAAAGAGTTTTTTGTTTCTTCCATAAAGTAGATATGCAATTTTCCAACAGATGGCGCTGTAGGAGTATAAAGCTCTGTTCGCAACAGTATGTTTTTAATTTTATGAGTAAGTATAGTTTATTTAGCAAATGTTTCACTTTCAGATGGGGCTTATAACATAACAGATAAATAAAATTTTTAGTTTATTTATTGTTTATTAGTTTTGCTGTAATACACAGCCCAACTGACAAGCAAACAAAATAACAATTTTATATAATAGTATAGATTATTGCTCTAATTGTTTAGCATAAGAAGATTAAAAGCCAAAGCAAGGCAAGATGAAATTACTGAACCTAGAAGACTGTGTGTATTTGTGTATCAAGGGATTTATGTATTAAATTGTGATTGTTCACACGCCACCAACATAATCTTCTCATTAATAAACGGCATGTAAAATCCGCTTAAAAATGATTGCCATGTCAAAATTCCGCATTTCATAATTGGTCTTTGATTTATGTATAGCTCGAGGTGCGATCCCTACCCGTAATACAAATTCCGTGTTGAAGTTCTGCATTAAATTTGAATTATCCATCAGTGCTTATATTATGATCCACTCTAAGTTCATAATACACTTGAGGTATTACGATGTTATCCCATATCTGCGTGTATATTTTAACCGCATTACTATTCAAAACTGTATGGGGCTGTCGTGTCATCGTCGGCGTCGTCGTCGTCGGTAGCTTGTTTTGAGAGACAGGAGCAGAGGCAAAGGATGTTTGAATTATGCACGAGATACGAAATTCACTGCTAAACGAAGAACGGTCAGATAAAAATTACCATTCATAAAAATATAAACAAGGATGTTCATTTGTTATTGAAGCTTTCCTCACCCGGATACGTACAAGCATATTTGGACGTTCACCAAATTCTATTGTACTATAGAAATAATAACAATTTGTTTTTTTGATGAATAGTTGTTGTCGTTATTATCCAGGACCTAAGGACATTTTTTTTTTTTGATATTAATGAACACTTTCATGTGTGTTGCTTTTTGCTATTTCCCATTCGTCACTCCTCGACATTTAAGTCAACAGGCAACATCTCAGCAATACAGCAATTAATAATTCATTAGACTTGAGTGTTTTGCTAAAGGTTGTCACAGGTTTAGGTGGAAGGACTATTATTAAGGTCATTAAGGGGTGCCGATAATCATAGTGGCAAACGCTTGTTATTACTTCGAAACTAAGGGTTAAAGCGGTACTTGAATTTTTTTTCCGTAAAAAAAACAATGCGAGGGAAATTAAATGTATAGGAAAATAAGATTATCGAGTTGAATATAAACGATGGATTTACTATTACCTAAGCTACGGGGAATACAAGAATTCTAAAACAAAATGGAACATACATATAATATGTATGTAAGTAACGTACGTATGTTTATGTACATGTCTCAAATTGAATTCTGAACAGGCAATTAACTTTGACAGATTGTCTGTTTTGCTTTTGCTTTTACTGGCGATTTCAAATTTAGAGGTTTAATGGCTCGATTTCACAGTCTTGTCATGGTTGAGTTTTGCCTTAAGAGACGTGGCGACTGAATCCAAACTAAGAATTAGTGAAACGAGAGTAAATCTGAAACAAGTATACTAAGACGATTTTAGAAGTTTTTAGATTTTAACGACACATATACTCGTGTACCTTCTATTTATTCGATAAAGTGGGAAAGGCAGTCTTGAGGCTGGTCCTTGAATAATTGACAAACGCTTCAGCTTTCTCAGCAGAAGTGGTTGAAACTTCTTTTGAAGGATGGTGTCTGGTATTGACTTAACTCTTCCAACAATCAGTTTAATCATCTTAAAAGTGTAAGGGCTACATTTGATATGTATCTTCGGGCTTTTTTCCAAATGCTTTTCCTTTTATTGTAGGTAGAGTCGCTAATATCTTGATATCAAATTTCTTATTGAATTACAGATCGTAAAAATTAATGGGAGGAAAAATTTTTTTTCAATAATCTAGTCGCTGATTTCGAGAAAAATACAATTTTCGAAAACAGTTTGTATGGTGGGTACCGTTAATTCTAGATAACAAACAATTTTTTTCTCACATAATTTAAAAAGAAATATTGAGTTTTGAAAAGAAACTGAATTTTTTAAAAATCAAAAAAAAAAAAAAAAAAAAATAGAAAATTTGAATATACCCAAACTTTTGGGGAGCTTTAGCATAAAAAAAATATTAAAATCAGTTGTACCGTTTTTGAGAAAATCAAAACCAAAAAAAATTGTTCTACGGGGGTACGATTTATATCCATTTTTCGGATTGTTTTTCAAGCATTACCCAGCTTTAACTAAACGAAATTTTTGGGATTTTTTTTATTAAATCTGTGCAACAGTTTTTGAGAAAAAAAATGTTTTATAAAATTTAAAAAATAAATCGTGTGGCAGGTACCGTTATTTTAGGCCTTAAAAAATAAAGAAATAAACGTTTGGGGGCAGTGTGTGTTCGTTAAAGCTGTAGTCGAACAGACAGACAGTACGCAAAAACATTGCATTTTAATACTTAGAAAATATTTATATTACATGTGTATATTATACAGGATGTCCTAAAAGTCAACATCAGCGAAACGAAAACAGGTGATAGGGTAGGTGGTGACAATTATCAGAAAAATTATTAAAAAAATCGTAGCCATGTATTTTGTGAGTTATGGGTATTTGAGAAAAAATCGGAAAAATGGTCACCCTGTGACGGTCTTTCATGTTCCTAGATTACAAATATATTTTTTTTTTTTAATTTTTCTTGTTATGGAACCTTGAATAACCATGCTAGCACCTGCATTAATTTTAAAGAAAATATAACTTTTTTGCCCAAATAAGTACTCAAAATTTTTATATGACCATATTTCAATGGACTGTAGTGTAAAAAAAATAAATACTACGAAATTTTGACAAAATGGTATAATATTTTTGAGAATAATCCATAAATAACGGAAATAAAAATGTTTTTCTCAAGTAACCTGGTTTTAAGATAATTCTTTTTAATTCATTAATTTATTGAATGCACTCTAGGCTTCCTCGTGTCCAAATTTATGTTCGAGGGTGGTGAACAGTCATTTATAAGTAAGTACAACCAGGCCCAGAGTACCGCGGGCTATCAAATAGTGATTAATTTCTATTACCAGAACGAAGTTCAGGCCTAACACTAACAACATGTAATTGAGTTAAACTAGTATGCCCAACAAGGATGAATACAAATAAAATAATGTGAATTATAAGTGACATAGAAATAAGACACGGCATTTCTCCGCTTTAGTTCAGCCGCCATCCCTGGAGATAAAAATATCTGAGGCAACCACCTTCAGTCTCAGAACATCGTGCCACACATCTTTCCTATCCTTCTTTCTCTTCATTAACTTCACGCCCGCGCTGTACTGAAAACATTTAAAGGGTAATCATAAGCCCTTGAGCGCGGGTAGATTATAAAAAAAAAAGTGGTACAAGAAGTCGATCAAGCTCCAAGTACCTCAGTACGTAGAATTCAAATAAGAACAGTAGTACCTATAGAAAAAAAAAACAATAAATACAAATTTAAAGTTGGCGTTCCTAACATTACAGTTAAGTACACTTCCTGGAAAAAAAACATTTGTATATAATTTCTGCTAGATTCTTTAACCTCAGCTTTCAAACGGTATAAAATTCATTTATCAGAAATAGCGGATTCACTGTTGTTTTGACGAGTCAACAAACGTTCAAATCCTTTAAAAATAACTATTGTGAATTAATTTTAAATGTACTAAAATTTGAATTTCGCTCCCTTCCGGCCATCTTTATTTTAATAAATAATAAGAATGAAACAAAAATAAGAAAATAAAGACATTCCATTTTGAATACGTACAACGCACGGTCTTTTCTTTAGCGCTCTTTTAAAGTTCATTTTTCGTTTGTTTTAATTTAAAAAACATAAAACTTTAAAATTCTTAGCTCGACATAAGAGCTACTTCGTAAAAAGTCTTGCCAATTTTATTTAGCAAAACAAAAGTTGTCGCTTCCTTTCTTCCTGTTAGTAAATTATTTTGGACAATTACAAAAAATGATAGTAGTAACAACCACAGAAGTCATTTCGAGAACGGAATTTCAATAATAACTTTTTAATTTCCAATTTTTCAATTACACACATTTCGATGCTCATTGCATATTCATTTGAATTAATTGAGTTCCTGTGGATTGAGGATATGAGGTACCGTACGTAAACCATACACATACATACATACGATCACACACTTGGCTTTTTATTATTTGTCAAATTGCAAATGAAAGTCAATTTAAATTCCGTTTAGGAACTTTTGATGGAAATTCCACTCGGAAATAGAACGGAAATAGATTCAATATGTGTGAGCAAAGTTTGCATCATCAACAAAACGCAATTAAAAAGGACGAACTGCAATTCTCACACAAATTGGTGTACTCGTCAAATAATGACTTCTAATTTGGTAAAATTCGCTGACATCATTAAAACAATTTAATTGATTCAGTCACCTTGTATGGGAGTGACTTTTGTTATGCGATTTGGAGCAGAAATGTTCTTTGAATGTGTTCCATGTTGATGTTTGTTTTTCTAAGTAAATGTCTCGCCGAAGACGAGACCTAACGTCATGAGTTATTCTCAATAGCACTTATTAGAGGAACGGAAATTTATACATTTTTAGAAATTTGGAAGTTCAGAAAAAACTTCGAAAAAAAATTGGAGAAGGTACCTTCTTCGTTTAAGGAACACTCATAGAGCAGCAAACATAGTTAAAACCTCATTTTGAAATCCTTCAATAATAGCTAAAAGCAACGTGAAGTTCCTACCCAAGAAACATTTTTAGCTGTATTAATGCTTGAAAAGCGCTTTCAGAGCTAATCTTAGAGCTCGTTTCTTCTAAAACACGCTCTAGATCGACTTTTAGAGCAAACATCGAGCCCACTTCCAGCTAATTCATTGAGTTTGAGAGCACTTTTTAGTTCCTTAATAGTGCTTGTAAGTATGTTTTGTCAGCTGAAAGCTTTAATATACACTCTAAAACTGCCATAGAGCCGCGTGCTTTTACGAGGAGTTATAAACTATATTTTCTATTAGTATTAGTAGATAAATACAAATCATACTATTGAACACGAAGAGAAATTATTACATATTTGTATTGGTTAATCATCCTAGCATCAACATTTATTTAAATAGAATAATGAGTAAGGGTAATAATTAAAAGCCATAATACGTTAAATGTGGGGTGATTTCTAACTGCGATTTCATTTTTATCAGAAATGTTGATATTGTACTTCGAAATATTACAACGCCCTTCTAAAATAATTTGTTTTAAGTGGATAGTAATTTTTTTTTTATTTTAATTTTGAACTTCAGAAAAAAATATTTATTTTGCTCGTGCACTTTTTTGGATAAAGCTTCTGTGTTTTTCATGTTTCTATTTAAAATTCAGTTATCACATCACTGTAAATAGTTTTCTCTTTCTGTTTTATAAAAATTCTTAAATATTCGCCATTTTCTTAAACATGCATGAAGATATAGCTTGCAGCTCTTAAATAACACTTCAAAATTTTTTACTTGCGACTTATAGGTACTATAAGGCAAGTCAGTAGTTCGTAAAAAAAATCGAACTCGAGATTTTGAGCAAAGTTGACATTACGATGATAGCGAAGACCAAAAAAGTGGGTCTCGCAATTCTGTCTGTCTGTCTGTCGGTTCGACTACAGCCTAAACGGCTCGGCCGATTTTCTTCAAACTTGGTAGATGTGGGTTTTAATTTTTTCCCCCCAGACGTTTTTTTCTTTTTTTTTTAAGACCAAAAATAACGGTACCTGCCATACGATTTTTTTTCGAAATTTTATAAATATTTTTTTTCTCAGACTGTCCCACAGAATTTTTTTTAAAAAATTTTAAAAATTTCATTCAGTTAAAACTAGCTAATGGTTGAAAAAAAATTTCCAAAAAATTGTTATTTTTGGTAGACCCCCTGGGTCCATTTTTTTTGTTTTCGATTTTCTCGAAAACGGTATAGCCGATTTAAATCATTTTTTTTATGCTAAAGCTCCTCCAAAGTTTGAACTTTATAACATATTCAAATTTTCAATTTTTAATTTTTTGTATTTTTGAAAAAATATTCAAAATTTTTTTTTGGAAACTCAATATTTCGAAAACCCCAATATCGATTTTTTTCAAACTTGACAAAAAAAAGTTTCCTAACATAACCTACAAGATTTGAGAAAAAAAATTTTGTTTTATCTAAAACTAACGGTACCTTCCATACAAATTTTAAAAAATGGTTTTCAAAAATCGTCTTTTTCTCGAAAACAGTTCCGAGAATTTTGCTAAAATTTGTTTTCTTTTAATAAATTTTTACGATCTATAATTTAATAAAAAAAAATTGAAATCTAGATATTACTGACTTTACCTACCATAGAACGATTTTTTCGAATTTTGAATTTCTCATAATCAGCATAACGGATTTTAATGAAATTTTTTATAAAGAAGCACCTAAAAAGTTTAAAAAATATTGCATTTAAAAGCTTAAGAAAAAATATTTTTTCAATTTTTAGAAAAAAAAGTAATTTTTTTTTTGAAAAATTCGATATCTCAAGAACGGCTTGGTATTTTTTTTTTTTGGAAATTAGACTCTTATTCGTACAGTAATAAAAACTTAAATATGGCGTACCAAAATTTTTTCTTAAAAATGTTTTTAAAATTTTGTACACAAAAGCGTATTTTTTTAAGGAACCACTACAACGACTTATAATTTTTGTTCTTGCATAAATTCATATTTGCATAGCATTTTGTTTTAATCTCTTACTACTAAAAGAATTAAAAAAATTCATTTTATCCTTATGAACAGTTTTCTTTAATAACATCCGTTTTTGAAATTCCTAGTCTATTACATAGGAGCAAGTTCGTGCGACCCAGTCGTGCATTTTATTTTTGCTGTTAAAGAGCTATTTTAAAGAGTTAAGTATCAAAATGCTTATATGCTTTCCGACAGCTGATAAAAACATTATTATGGAGCATATTTATCGAGCAGAAAGCTTTTAAACGTAACGAAGCTAAAGATTGTTAAGAAACTCCATTATAGAGCTAGATTTTTATATTCGTTTATCAAGAGCTGCAATCTGTTTTGAAATAGAGCTACAGCCCTGCATTTAACTCTCTCAGAGCAATTTAAGGACATTTAAATAACATTTAGCTCCAACGATGTTACTTGGGTAGGGATTCACTTTAACGAGTTCTTACAATCTGATCTGTATTCAAACTCAAAAAATCCAGCTGGGCCTTTCTCCTTTGCACCTACTGATGAGAACAACCGAGCTTATGTTATACAAACAAATACTGATCTACAACTACCTGCAATAGAGACAGGGAAAAATGGAAGGAATCTTAATCGGACTTCAATTCGACCAGCATTTACGGAAACATTACAGAAATGGCTTATTCTATTCGGAAGCGAACACAATCCCGTTTGAGATATACCTACTTACTTACTATCAATCCAATATATTATGCTAATACGCTAATTCGAAGGATGACAGTCCCACCACGACATCCCGAAAATGGCTTTTTTATCATGACCATCATAGACCGAGAGCCCACAGCAATTTTTGGGTGTGATTGACAACAAAAAATAATTAGCATAATTAGATAGGCCTTTTATAGTTATTTATGAATGTGAACGTCTTGCATACTCTAGTGGGCGCAATAGTGCATTACAGCGCATCAAGTATGCAGTTCTTTCCGAATTCTAAAAAATTGGGATACAAAATTTTCCATAACTTCAAAATGAACAGCTAAGTGCCCTGATTGCAAATATCGAGGTCCAAGACGTTTTGATGGTGGCCTTCTTACTTTCTTAGTGCAAGAAGTAGCCTATTCTTATCGCGTCTGGCAGGCAGAAGGCTGTCTATAAAACGTCTTGGACCACAATATTTGCAATCAGGGGGCTTAACTCTACATTTTGGCAAAGTTGTTATCACAATTATTTGGACTTGGAAAGAACTGCATACTTGACGCACTATTATGCACTATTGCTCCCACTAGAGTATGCAAGATTTTCACAATAACTATAAAAAGCCTATCTATTTATGCTAATTATTTTTTGTTATCATCTTATCAATCACACCCAAAAATTGCTGTGGGCTCTTAGTTTATCAGTTTAGTTTCAGGAGTACCAAGTCATAAGTCAATAAGGTTTAGAATAGTTAATAAAGATTTCGAAAGTATTTGGAGTAAAAACATAAAAAAATGTATCAAACCATTTTTCGACATTTTCCAAGTTTTCGAGATAAGATCTGACACAATACCTTGAAGATAAAACTTTTAAAAAATCCTCTGGAACAGATAAATCATATCTTGAAATCTTTCTTGAATAATATACTATTCGAAATCAAAGAAGGTAAGAAATATAGAATATTTTATCAAACATTTGCTGGTGTTCCACATGGAAGTGTTCTTGGTCCCATCGTGTTTGTTTGTTACACTCATGAATTATATTAATACAACCTTTCTATATGATAAAAATTAAAATTGTCAAGCTTTCAATAAAAGAAAGTTTACCCAGTGCATAATTGAATTGGGGTTTTAATGGCGCCTTAGTTTTTAAAGTGAAATTCTAGCATTTCTTCGGACTTAGGGGATCAGAACAAAATTCATCACCTTTACTGGATCCTCTTGTGTCGATCACTTTAACAGCTTGCAAATCATCCGCATTGGCCATTTTTTAACCTGGTGCTTATACGATTAGAATTCAAAGATGGCGGACCGATAAGTACTTACCCATAAAAAGGAAAACAAACATTTTGGATAAGTGCCAATTTATTTCTCAACATACTCGTAGTCTCCTTTTAGCTCGATACACTTTATCCAGCGATGGTCCAACTTTTTTTATCCATCCGAAAAATAGGTTTTCTCGAGGTCTGCAAAAGTAGGCCTCCGTGGCGGCAATAACCTCCTAATTCCAGTCAAATTTTTGCGAGTGATTTATTTTAGGTTGGCAAACAAAATAAGTCGCCCGGGGCCAAATCTGGAGAACACGGTGGATGGGGCAGCAGTCCGTAAGGCAATTCAACCAATTTCAAACACTGCTCTGAAGTGATCTCACGGTTGCGCTTGTTATTCGGAGCTGTTTCAGCTATATCTTGCACCTTCAATCGGTGGTCTGCCAATACGAGATCGTGGATTTTTGACACGTTATCCTCCGTGGTAGCCATTTTCGGGGCACCTGGGCGGGGCTCATCAATAACCGATGTGCAACCACGTTGAAACTCTTTAGATATACCAATTTTTGACGGTCGCCATCGAAGGAAAAGAGTCACCGTAGACAGCATCCAAGCACTCTTTGATTTCGCTGCGCGATTTCCCTTAAAACAAGAATCGAATCACCGACCGATATTGATCTTCTTACATTTTTTTAAATTCGCGGACAAGCTGGATTACACACGTGGTCAAAACAAAGCTACTAGTCCGATTCGGCTGAAATTTGATAGAAGCCCTCTAAGAGTAAATCTCTCTTGAGATACTGGCACCATCGGGTACCTGTTTTTTGTGATAGTTTTCACAAGTTTTATTCAATTAAAAATATAGTAAATAAAATGTACGACTGGAAGCACTGTGTACGCTATGGCATTTGTCAGCTGCATTGACGACTAGCATCAACCAGCATCCAAAAATGTCACTTTTCACTTCCCTGAACAAATTATCGATAACATATAGATAATATTATTTTGATTCAAATTAACTTTTTGGCCTTTAGTCCACAAAAATTGGCGTTTCGTCCGGGTGATCTCACATGGACTCATCAGTTGACTTGTGAGGACCTTGTTAATACGCAATTTTTGTTAAGTTCAGTTCATCTTACATGAATTTTTTGACAAAAATCCAATATGAACTGATTTATTTCAGTAGTATATAGAGTTTGTATTATAAAAACCTTCATATTAATATTATTTTGGCATCACCGTTTTAATCGGGTCGTATGTCGGATATATACTACGTTTATATGCAGTATCGAAAGATCGAGTTGGATTAGGGTCGGATTTTCGACCCAGGTTTTTCGTCATTTGACTTAAGAGCTCGATTTGGAGTTGAGGTGTTTAGCGATTCTGAAACAATTTGTTAAGCCAACTCCTCGACCCAGGTTTTTTGTCTCACATTTCGACTCGACACCGCTGAGCGAGTGGGATCGAGTCGAAGGAAGCTCATTTCAACTCAACACAGGTATACAAAGGGTCAAAGCGAGCTTCAAGCTCGCTTCAACACCTCATTATAAACGTAGTAATACACTGATCATATACACATATCAATCATGAGTTTTCAATCTTTTATTTTTACATCGACGGTGTGGTGAGAGGACGTTCTATTTAATTATTGCGCTTTGTGAATATTTTCGGCAAAATTGTGTTTTAACCGATTTCTTTGAGATTTTTTTTGCCCATATGCAATTTTTGTTTATTTAAATCAGCTTACAGAAAACAATGTGTAACACAGACGATTGCTGTATTGCTGTAGGCCTTGCACTGGCTAAAAAAAAGAAAAGATTCAGAGAGAAACGTGTGTGGATGAAGAAATGACTGAAGAAACGAAGGAAAACGAGAATAAGTTCATTAGCTGATTTTGAAAATTTCCTTCTTATAGATGAGGAAGCATATGACCATCTACTTAGAACGATTGCACAAAAAATAAACAAAAGTCAACCAACGTCTTTCCATGATCCTTCGATTTTTGGCAACTAGAAACACATTTGCAGATTTAAAGTTCAGTAAAATCGTTATTGAAACGTGCGAGGCAATCATAGATGTCCTCAATGATAAGATTAAAGTAAATAAAACAGTAATTTCATTCATATTTTTATTTGTATTTATTGTGATGAAAATAAACATTAAGTCAAAGTTCTATTTAAATAAAGCAAAATATTCTCCAGCGTTAGAAATTTATTGCTCCTCCCAATGCGCTGATGATGATGATTTTAAAATGTAACTTTGCCCTGATACACTACTGAAGCTGCCGTCATGAGCAGATAACGGGTTATACGATGGAGATGGGTTTTGCATTTGTACAAAAGATGATTGCTCTTCCTCCGAGTTTTGAAAAAATATTGAATTTGTTACTGGGGTACTAGCTCTACTCTCTTTATTCGGGCGTAACCAATTCCCATGCAAAGCACCCATCTGTGCTTCGAATAAAATATCGTTAACGAATTTTTCGGCGAACAATCGTTGAACATGCTCCAATTTCATAAGTTTTGATGCCCACGTTTCTGCCATTGAACGGAATTCATCTCTTGGTTCAGACAAACGCTTGGCAGCTAAAGCAATTAGCTCATCGCTTGGATTTGCTTTTTTTCATTTCTTTGGAATTTGTACTTCCTAAAAATATATAAAATATATACATATAAACATAAGTGCGTATTAGCTATTACATCATTTAATCCTAATCTTAATTTACTGTTTTTACCGATGGAATTTTCCGAACTGCCTAGGAGCATTGGATGGAAAGCATATTGCCATTAAAAAACCTCCGGACTCAGGATCATTTTGTTTCAACTAACGGGTGATTTTTTTGAGGTTAGGATTTTCATGCATTAGTATTTGACAGATCACGCGGGATTTCAGACATGGTGTCAAAGAGAAAGATGCTCAGTATGCTTTGACATTTCATCATGAATAGACTTACTAACGAGCAACGCTTGCAAATCATTGAATTTTATTACCAAAATCAGTGTTCGGTTCGAAATGTGTTTCGCGCTTTACGTCCGATTTATGGTCTACATAATCGACCAAGTGAGCAAACAATTAATGCGATTGTGACCAAGTTTCGCACTCAGTTTACTTTATTGGACATTAAACCAACCACACGAATGCGTACAGTGCGTACAGAAGAGAATATTGCGTCTGTTTCTGAGAGTGTTGCTGAAGACCGTGAAATGTCGATTCGTCGCCGTTCGCAGCAATTGGGTTTGTGTTATTCGACCACATGGAAGATTTTACGCAAAGATCTTGGTGTAAAACCGTATAAAATACAGCTCGTGCAAGAACTGAAGCCGAACGATCTGCCACAACGTCGAATTTTCAGTGAATGGGCCCTAGAAAAGTTGGCAGAAAATCCGCTTTTTTATCGACAAATTTTGTTCAGCGATGAGGCTCATTTCTGGTTGAATGGCTACGTAAATAAGCAAAATTGCCGCATTTGGAGTGAAGAGCAACCAGAAGCCGTTCAAGAACTGTTTGGTGTGGTTTGTACGCTGGTGGAATCATTGGACCGTATTTTTTCAAAGATGCTGTTGGACGCAACGTTACGGTGAATGGCGATCGCTATCGTTCAATGCTAACAAACTTTTTGTTGCCAAAAATGGAAGAACTGAACTTGGTTGACATGTGGTTTCAACAAGATGGCGCTACATGCCACACAGCTCGCGATTCTATGGCCATTTTGAGGGAAAACTTCGGAGAACAATTCATCTCAAGGAATGGACCGGTAAGTTGGCCACCAAGATCATGCGATTTGACGCCTTTAGACTATTTTTTGTGGGGCTACGTCAAGTCTAAAGTCTACACAAATAAGCCAGCAACTATTCCAGCTTTGGAAGACAACATTTCCGAAGAAATTCGGGCTATTCCGGCCGAAATGCTCGAAAAAGTTACCCAAAATTGGACTTTCCGAATGGACCACCTAAGACGCAGCCGCGGTCAACATTTAAATGAAATTATCTTCAAAAAGTAAATGTCATGGACCAATCTAACGTTTCAAATAAAGAATCGATGAGATTTTGCAAATTTTATGCGTTTTTTTTTTTAAAAAAGTTCTCAAGCTCTTAAAAAATCACCCGTTATAAAAAATATTTTAGCATCGTGCTTATGGCGCTCGTCAATGCCAATTACGAATTCATAATGGTAGATGTAGGCATCAATGGCAGAATATCGGATGGTGGTGTCATTCATAACTCACACAAATTTTGGAAGAGCGTTCTCTGAAAATACTTTGAATTTGCCTCAGAATAGTTCACCACCACTGAGTGACAAAAGCCTACGCTATGTGTTCGTTGCAGATTATGCATTCCAGCTATCTGATTACTTAATGAAGCCTTATTCGCAGAAAGGTCTTACCAAGCAGCAACGAATTTTTAATTATCGCCTCGTGCTCGTGCCGTGCTCGTCGAATAGTTGAAAACGCTTTTGGTATATTGGTTTCACGATTTGGAGTGCTCCAGAGAACTATTGCACTTGCACCAGAAAAAGTGCAAACTATCATCCTCGCGAGTTGCTATTTGCACAACATTTTGAGATCAAAGCTGCTACCAACAACTGTGGATCAAGAGCAGTTACAAAATGGAACAATAATTCAAGGAGCTTGGAGGAATGAATGCGACATTACTTCTTTTGGACAACTCATCACGTCGAAATTCAACAACAAATGCAAAAATTATAAGAGACACTCTCTGCAATTATTTTAATAACGAAGCCAAGTTTCTTGGCAAAACAAATTCTTACAAGAATAATAAAATTTCTTAATGTACCTACATGCATATACATGCACATATTGTTGTGAACAGACCTTTATACTACTACAGCGCCATCTATTGGAAAATGGCATATCTAATTTATGGAAGAAACAAAAAGCTCTTTTCCAATGTCAAATATATTTCCCCTTTCGAGAACAACTAACATGAGTATATAAGGGAGTGCTCGCGGTGGGCACAACACAGTTTATATTCGATTATGAAACTGTGCAAAGCTGAATTATTGGATTGTGGAAAGTGTAATTAAAGAAGTGTGATTTAAGTTTGAATAAAAGTATTGGAGTTGATTATAAATTGAGATTTATTGTTTTGATTTGAAAAGTGTAAATAAAGAAAAAATTCGAAAAGGAGTAATAAGTTTTATTTAAGGAACCTAGGAAAAATATTACAATATGTAAACAAAAATATCTAATTAAAATTAAATTTAAAAAGTACTAACCAATATTGTTTTCATTTAAGAAACTGCTTCTAGAAGGACATGGATTTTCGTTATCGCGCAGAAAATCCATCGCCTCAAAATAATATAAAGTTGGTTCATTCTTTTCGCTGAAATCAGAGCCACTTTTCTCCAACGCTGATACGAGTATTCTCTTTAACTCTCTCCTGTAGTTTATCCGGAGGAAGTTCATTTTTGCGGCAACTTCTGTTTTTGTGACTTCCGGATATTTTTTCTTTGTACTTTCTTAAAAGTATCTCATTTTTCAAATCTCTGTTTGAATATTCTATGCCCTTTACATTCCACAACGCTGGTAAGGAGCGATACACTTCTATTAATTCTAAAATGAAATGTTTATTATCCATTTCTTATTTCCATCGCCTGCTGTTCTTACCTCCTCGACTTATTTTACGCAACTGAACCAATATATGCATGATCAATCATCAATCTTGCATTATACACTACTTCAATGCAGTACGCTTGTTTAAAGGAAAATCAAAAGATTTTGATTTTACTTCAATCCAACATCCAATCTATACGTGTGACTTTTTCACTAATACACTTACACATGCTTGTCATGCATTTGAACAATGTACATACATATACCTATCTGGCTTTAGATTAAGTCTGGAAAATTATCTAGTCTTAGCTAACTCTGTATAGACTTAGGTAGTTGTTGTATTGGCATGTAAAGCGCTTATAGTCCCGATGTCGTTTTTTTCTACAATTCCTTATGGACTTGCAAAAAAACACGCCTAAAGTTTTAAGATCTTTTATTAAAATAATTTTATATATGTATAACGAATTTCTTTAGAATTTTCTGGAACAAAATTTACGATGCCTATTTTAAGTGCTAAGTAATATTGTACCTATCTACATAGATTTTAGGAAATAATTTCAAAAAATAATCGTTCACACGTTATTAAGATATTGGATTTTCAAAAAATAAATTGGATTTTTTTTTTAAACAAAAAAAAAAATTTTTTCGTATATATTTTTATATAACGGGTGATTTTTTTGAGGTTAGGATTTTCATGCATTAGTATTTGACAGATCACGCGGGATTTCAGACATGGTGTCAAAGAGAAAGATGCTCAGTATGCTTTGACATTTCATCATGAATAGACTTACTAACGAGCAACGCTTGCAAATCATTGAATTTTATTACCAAAATCAGTGTTCGGTTCGAAATGTGTTTCGCGCTTTACGTCCGATTTATGGTCTACATAATCGACCAAGTGAGCAAACAATTAATGCGATTGTGACCAAGTTTCGCACTCAGTTTACTTTATTGGACATTAAACCAACCACACGAATGCGTACAGTGCGTACAGAAGAGAATATTGCGTCTGTTTCTGAGAGTGTTGCTGAAGACCGTGAAATGTCGATTCGTCGCCGTTCGCAGCAATTGGGTTTGTGTTATTCGACCACATGGAAGATTTTACGCAAAGATCTTGGTGTAAAACCGTATAAAATACAGCTCGTGCAAGAACTGAAGCCGAACGATCTGCCACAACGTCGAATTTTCAGTGAATGGGCCCTAGAAAAGTTGGCAGAAAATCCGCTTTTTTATCGACAAATTTTGTTCAGCGATGAGGCTCATTTCTGGTTGAATGGCTACGTAAATAAGCAAAATTGCCGCATTTGGAGTGAAGAGCAACCAGAAGCCGTTCAAGAACTGTTTGGTGTGGTTTGTACGCTGGTGGAATCATTGGACCGTATTTTTTCAAAGATGCTGTTGGACGCAACGTTACGGTGAATGGCGATCGCTATCGTTCAATGCTAACAAACTTTTTGTTGCCAAAAATGGAAGAACTGAACTTGGTTGACATGTGGTTTCAACAAGATGGCGCTACATGCCACACAGCTCGCGATTCTATGGCCATTTTGAGGGAAAACTTCGGAGAACAATTCATCTCAAGGAATGGACCGGTAAGTTGGCCACCAAGATCATGCGATTTGACGCCTTTAGACTATTTTTTGTGGGGCTACGTCAAGTCTAAAGTCTACACAAATAAGCCAGCAACTATTCCAGCTTTGGAAGACAACATTTCCGAAGAAATTCGGGCTATTCCGGCCGAAATCCTCGAAAAAGTTACCCAAAATTGGACTTTCCGAATGGACCACCTAAGACGCAGCCGCGGTCAACATTTAAATGAAATTATCTTCAAAAAGTAAATGTCATGGACCAATCTAACGTTTCAAATAAAGAATCGATGAGATTTTGCAAATTTTATGCGTTTTTTTTTTTTAAAAAAAGTTCTCAAGCTCTTAAAAAATCACCCGTTACAATATTTTAAACTTAAAAGGGCTCCTGGTGAAAATTGTTGGTTAAAATTGTTAGAGCCGTTAATGAGAAATTCGAAAATCGAAGAAAACGGTTCTATGACAGGTATACCGTTAATAACATTTCCCCCCAAATTGTTTTTTTACCAAAATGTAGTCCATGTCCATAATATTACACCAAATTTTTTTTTTATCAAAATCGTTACAGCCGTTTTCGAGATAAATAAGATTATGCATTACGGGCGTATGGGAGTATCGTTAGTTTTGGAGCTAAATAAAAAATTTCAATTTCTCCTCTAGGGAATCACCGAAGACCCTTAAGTACCGAGTTTGAAGAAAATATCTCCAGTAGTTTAGGTTGTAGTTCGAGGTAGAGACATACAGACATACATACAGACAGACAGAATTGCGAGACCAACTTTTTTCGTCTTCGCTATAATTGTAATGTCAACTTTCATCAAAATCTCGAGTTCGTTTTATTTACAAATGCATAGTAAGTAAAGTATGTAGTACCCACAAATCGCAAGTGAGAACTTGAGTGATGAAAGAGTTGTATTCAAAATAACAATTAAATTTAAAAATGTACAGCAACAATCTTGTTTTATTTACGAACCAAATGGCGGATTAGCGCCCTCTAGAATTAGTTTTGTTTGATATTTCCTATTCCCTCAATTTTCATGCTGATAACTTTTCCATGACCATAAACAAAAGAAGAACAAATAACGTACATCCATCTTTTGAACGGT